>CM040241.1:129117866-129608360 GCA_022545495.1 Chrysanthemum lavandulifolium | reverse complement strand
TCACCTCTATGAAATTGCCCTTGCCCTTTCAGCGGGACGCTTTTTCCATTCCAGGTGCATACAATCAATGCTCCCAAGCATTCACGGAAACCCATGGACCGTGTTATGTGCGTTATATATATTTTGAATGTCAACTAAGTTAGGCTTTCTTAAAACTCGGGCATAAACAATTCAATTACACACATAGTAAAAAATCTAGACAATCGCGTCATGTGTGTGACCCCATTTGCAAATATTCATCAAATGCATCGGTGCGGTGCCATAGGCCAATTGGCGTCTGACGGATGTGCATTTCATAATTACACTCATACTCATTACACCACACGCGCATCGGGTCGGACTCTAAAATAATCAAAATTCGGTGGAAGAGGATCAACGGTTTGAATATGATTTTCAATACCTTGTACTATTTGTAAGAATAGTTCACGGCTCATCTGAAATCGGCGCCTAAAATAGTACTCGGATATTTTGGACAATCGGAAAAATAGTCGATATAAGGCGTTTTCGGCAATTTCACGGTCATGGTAGATGTAATTACGGTACTGCGTGAACTTTCGACTTCATCTTTTGGCACCGATTGCCCATAACACGCAACTTTCAAAATCATCTTGATATCTTCTAAATCATCAAGATCGAATCCAATTTGAACCGGTCATGCTTATTTTGCTTAGATGTAAAGAGTTGAAAGAGTTGTGTGTGAATGATTTGAAAGAAAAGAGTGTGAATGATTGTATAAAAATGAGGTATTATATATAAAAGGGTGGGGAAAGTTTTTTTTTTTAAAAAAAATCATACCGTTACATTTTAAAAATGATAATGTAGTAATGTTTGGATCTTACAACGAATATATTGGTTGTGGTTTTCTTCGTCGTTGGACGGTGAAAACCAAAGTGGCGGCTTCACTTGGTGTCACGGCGAGGAGCAAAGTGAATCAACGAGATGCCATGTAGGCATCTGGCGAGATTCAGCGATCCACGATGAGTGCTTATTCACTCATCGTTTTACCGCCTAAGACCACAAAATGACTAAAACACCCAAATGTGATCAAAATATGTCAAAAATATCCTCGGTGTGTTTTATGTCTTGCGGTACAAAAGGATTGTAAACAAAGCGAAAACGGGCAAAATCAGTGAAATCGGAAAAGTCTTGAGAAGCCGGTCTTAGGGATGTGATTTTCTACGATCGTTGATCAATTGAAGACCGGACACGTTTTTAGAGTGGGTTTGGGAAAAGCTGTCTTAAAACCTTCCCGAAACACAAAATTACCAAATTACTCTCTCCGATACCCAAATGAACCTCATCATTCCTTTTAACCCTTCCACTGCACTTTTAACCCCTCTCCACCTGAACCCCTACACCAAACCGGATAAAGGGCACGTTTTCTATTTCCCTTTCCTCCTTTCTTCCTCTTTACCCAAAACCGGGAACCCCTAATCACCCTTTTACCCAGCTGATCCCAATTCCCAAACCCACTTACCCCCTCCCCAAGACATAGTCACATGTATCCCATTCCACCTTGGCAATCCAAAGGCAAAAAGCCTCTCATAGACGGCTCAGATTTACTCCAAAGTTGTACCTAACAATTGAAGGGTGGAGATTGGCAGGAAAGAAGCACAAATTGGTGTTGGTCTGTTTTATCTCAGTAAAGAAGCACAAGTAGTAAGAAGAAGAAGACCCAAGACTTTAGCTTTATAAATAGGAGATTGTAGGAATTGTAAAGTAGTCTAGGATTTTAAAATTCTAGTCCATGCTTTATTTTCAGTCTTTCAAATTCATGTAATGTGTTAAGTTAATTTTAAATTCAATTCAAATTCTCAACAATTAATTTTTTTAGTGATTCATGTTCTAATATACTTTTTAAGTTGTTGTCTCATTGATTAAAAATTATTCAACTCTTGTGTAATCTGTTTTAAGTTAGAAAAAAAGTGTTTGCAACAAAAAGTTTACAAAAATTTCTATTTTCAAAACAGTTTCATGATGTTACGCCCTTACGAGGGTGTTTGGTTAAGCTTGCTTTATGGGTCAAGATTCATATTTGACCCATTTGGCTCTTCACTAAGTTAATTCAGTTGGTTTGGTAGATTTTAAAAGTTGTTGCAAGTGATCTCTCGGTACATGTGGGTCATCCGATTTGGTTGTTTCAGCAACTTGAAGTTAGTAGTTAGCTTATTTTCTTTTGGGTTGAGAAGATCATTTGGCTGTTTCAGCAACAGCAAAACAGCCACTGCATCAGCAGACCCGTCTTTTTTAGTGCTTATCAGATAATTTAGTAGCTTTTGGTGGCTTGAAATTGCCTTTGAAGTCATCCACGCATGCCCCTATAGAGCTCTTACGCATCGTGGACCACCTCTGACCAGACCACTTCACAGTGACTGCAGTAGTCTTTGCAATGAATCGGTCTCATTTTTGCTTATCTTACATATGTTATTGTTTAGTTAGAGTTCCTTAATGATTTTAGATGTTTAGATTAGGATTGCTTATCTTAGTAGCTTATTGTAGCGTCTCTTTTATTGAACAATGACCCCTTTAAAGCCAGCCAGGTTGTTTATTTTGCTTATTTCTCAATTCCTCATGCTTATCTTAGATTAGTTTGGTAATTTAGATTAGACTTTAGCTTGCCATAGCTTTTAGAATTAAGTGTTAGCTTGCATAAG
This sequence comes from Chrysanthemum lavandulifolium, assembly GCA_022545495.1. Taxonomy (NCBI): domain Eukaryota; kingdom Viridiplantae; phylum Streptophyta; class Magnoliopsida; order Asterales; family Asteraceae; genus Chrysanthemum; species Chrysanthemum lavandulifolium. The sequence continues at coordinate 129,605,706 of CM040241.1, read as the reverse complement.
TCCTTTTGCAAAAGCAGTTAGGTGTTAAAGTTTTGGCTCCATTAGTATAATGTTAATGAAATAGCTTATGTTATTGCTTATTAGGATTCCCTAGTTTTTATGAGCTGGTTTAGGATTATAGTCATTTAGTTTCTAGCTCACTGATTAGTTTTTTTTTAGCTTATTAAGTTTTTGTTTCCCTTGACTGTCCATTGAACCAAACAGCCCCTTAGGTCCATTTTGTTTAGAAATAAGTCGTCTTCTGACTTATTGACTCCTTTCCTAGTCCATCTTAGCTTAGTAAAGTAGTATTCATCACTTTTCACTTTTCACTAGTTATTTTGTAGTTTTCGTTCCTTGGCGACCACCACATAACCAATCGGACCCATTTGTTTTTTATGTCTGCTTCGCCATAAGCTAACCCCAACTTGTTTTTAACTTTTCCTAAGTTCGGGTTTTGATAAAAGTTGCTTACTTTGGTCCCATAATTCAGTTGCAATAAAGAAAAAATAAAAAAAAGTAAATAACGTAGCAAAAAGGCAGGGAGTGGGACTTGAACCCGTGACCTCCATCCTATATCCAACAGACTCACACCCACGTGCACTAACCAACTCGCCCTTGGGTCTTTTTGTGTTTTTATTTGCAACATTTAATACATAAAACCCTTTTCAGTTTTAAGCCTACTTTCTTATTTCTTCTTTTTACTGCTTATTTTATTAAGCAGTAGTGCACTTTTTTATTTTTAACAGATTCAATAGTGTTTAAAGTACTTTCTGTAAATTTTGTAGAATTTTCTAAAAATGTTTAGTATTTTTAATAATTAATTTAGTTTAAAATAGTTTTTAATTCGTAGAAAATAAAATAAAAGTCGAAAAAATACTCGGCTTTTTCCTAAAATCATTTTTTGTCATGTAGAATGTAGGAAAATTGTTTTCGCACCCGTAGCCCTTAAATTGCAAAACTTTTACGTTTATGGCTCGGGTGGTTCCCGGTTTTTCGCGTTTTTGCATTTTAGCACCCTAGGATGTAGTTTAGCATCGTTTTAGTGTTCCTTAGGCTTAGTAGTAGTTTATTTAGTGTTTACATTGTTTTACTTGCTTTGTTTTCATTCCCGTTCTTTATTTTGTAGAATTACGTAATCAAACTCCAAATTCGTTTAACCAATTCAAGTCCTAATCACGAAACTCAACGACACCGTCAATTTCACACCTCGTTGGGACACGACCCGGGGAAGTCACTTTCCCGGTATCACTTTTATCACACCCGTAAGGTTTGGCACGTTAACCCTTTTCCTAAAAGGTTGATTTGTCGAGTTTTACGGTTATTTTGATATACTTTGATATTGTGTTTTTCACCACTCACCAAACAACGAATCAATCCCCACACCCCTTGCTCTAACAAACCTCAACCTCTTCATTTGGGACCCACCACTATGTCACAATTCTCAATTTCCGGTCATTTTTCAAATTTATATTTCATTAACGTATATATTTCTTTTAAATAAACGCTATCGCACGATCATTTATTTTGAACAACTGATCCGACACTTCCCAAAACTTATCCTGATATATTTTTATACTCAATTTAAGACCATAAAAATTATATTATTAGTTTACCCGATGTTTTCAATTTATTTTGTGTATAAATTGTTATATTTATATAATTACGAGGGTTTTCGTAAATTCAACTCGATAATTTTTATTTCACTCAATTCTTGTAAGAAATGTATTTTTATAATTTTTATGACTTCAATACATTTTATTTTGTCCCGTTAAAATCTATTTTTAGTTAACGCTACAATTAATACCTAATTATATTTACAAAATACATATTATACCTACATTTAAATACATTTGTACATCAAAAATACATAATCCACTCCCCTAACTATCCTATGGCCGGCCACCTATATGTCACACAAGTGATCAATTTAGACTTTGTTACTTACAATGTACACATACACATACTTGAAGATATTTTCCATACAAAAGAGTTGTGTTCATTTGAAACACATACTAAAAACATACTAAAAGGTGAAAGTAAATTATTTTCTCTCCTTCTTCATCTCTATGGTTCGGCCATGGCTTGAAAACAAGAAGCAATCCATAATTTTTCAAGCTACAAGTGTTTACAAGATCCATTTTGTGTTCTAGTTAAGGTTTAGGATTAAACCTTGAAGATTAACTAAGTTTTCTATCACCTAAAACTCTTCAATCCTTCAAGTAAGTGTTCTAATAATTTTTCATCATCTTTCATACTTTTACTTGATGTATCTTTATGATTCTTTTAGGAAAACATGCATGAATTCCATGATCCATACCACTTTTATTGGTTTTTAGTACATATTATTAGTTATAATTATCCTATAATTAATCCCTTGAAACATATCACTTTTGATGATGTCTAGGAACCTATGACACCCTAAGAAGGTGTATGGTAGGTTTAGAATAGCTTTGGCGTTGGTTTGAAGTGGTTAGAATAAGTTTTACGCGAGAAAAACCCATTTCGACAAGAATAAATAAGTGGTCTGATCTTATTTGTGAAATCTGGAAATTTCGACAGTTTATAAAATATTTTGGGCTAGATATTTAGAAAATATACTTTAAAACGAAAACGTTGCCGCTTGAATGGGTTAAAACGGAGTTATAACGAAGAAGTTATGCTATTTTTAAGTTGACGACGAAAACTATAAAAATCCGAAAATTCAGCATGTTATTTTAACTTTTACGAGTCAAAATGAGGCTTAGCGTTAAAAAATGTGTCGACTTATCAAAAATATATTAGTATACTTTGATACAAAGCTAAGGATGTATAAAGCGTAGACAACAAGCTTATAACGACCAAGATATACACGTTTGAAATCCGATGAAACTCTATTTATTTTGTGACTTCTAATAGCAAAATAAACATAAGTCTAAAAACAGTTTTTGTAATACGTCATGTTGAGAGCCATTTTTCTCATTGATCGAGACCCGTATGGTCAAAAGTTAAATGATACGACTTCTAGACATTGTTGCAAGGTTTTCAAAAACGCCGAGTTTTATCACTAACCCTTAACGTACAATATTTCACGACTAGTTTTACGAGGCCATTTTGGGCATATTTTCAACGTATGAAAAGTGTCATTTTTCGACGAAAACATTATATTTACCAATAAATCACTAAACGACTATCGTAGGATATCGTTTCAACGCAAATACTTGAAAAGTAATTTATAAATTGTCAAGACGTTATAAGATTATTTTTCGACGATAAACTTTATATTTCAAAAGTGTACAAGTGGTATGGATATCATATGAGTTTGCATGCACGACGTTGTTTCATGACTTATATTAGATCATATCATTCATAATAGGTCGCGGTTAGAGAGTTGCATCTCATTTCTATGCATCCACTTTGTCATCGTAACTATTGCAACAGGTGAGTTCGTAGCCCCACTTTTACTCGTTTAATTGTTTTATAAACTCTTTGGGGGAGATACATGCTCAACTACTTGCTTTTACTTTACACTTATATGAACTTAAATATTTTTGTTTTACTCTATGTGCGCGTAAGTAGATTATACCTGAACTAAATTGATCACTATGTTATGAACGCTATTATTTGAATCACTTTCCTTGATTTTGAACCCTTCGACATGTATATTTGAGCTCTTTTAAATTGATTCGGACCCTTTAACATATAAGTGAACACTTTGGACTTGATATGAACCTTTTGACATATAGTTAAACTCTTTTAACTTGTACAAGGACCCTTTTGATATATTTTGAACATGTTTGACGTAATATTGAACACTTTAACTATTTTGAACATTTTGATATGTTTTGAGCTCTTTGACTGTTCTGAACTCTTGAACTCGACTTAAATCTTTGAACTTAATTACGAACTTTTGAACGGAACTCTTGAACTTAAATATAAACTTATGACTTGAATGAACTTATTGAACCGGACGTGTTATGACCTTGACCTAAAGTCTCCCATGTTCGAGCATCACTATAAAGTCTCCCTTGTTCGAGCAAATTAAAGCCTCCCGGTCCGGAGCGGAATGTCTCCTATGGGGCAGACATTTTCAATCTAAGTCTCGCCATATTGGTGGAGCGTTCTCAATAATTCTCGCCTTGTCGGTGGAGTGTGCAAAGTCTCGCCTTATTGGTGGAGCGTTCTCAATAATTCTCGCCTAGGTGGTCGAGTGACAAAGGAGTCTCCCTTGTTGGAGCAGTACAAAGTCTCCCATGTTTGGAGCATCCCTGAATTATTATATACGTGGTGCTATATTGTGAACTGTTATGACATCGCACACTTAACTATTAGACATACATATTTTGGCAGTGGGTTGTAAACACACAGGTTGCAAGTTTTGTATGGGCGGAACTTGGAACTGAGTGGATTTACAATGCCTTTGCTTTGTGAACTCATTTGACAACGTGCTTGAACATAAACTAGACATATTTTGGCGGTGGGTTGTGAACACACAGGTTGCAAGTTTTGTATGGTGGAACTTGGGCGAGTGGATTTACAATGCCTTTGCTTTGTGGACTATTCTAAATGACCAAAAACTTTGCCTTTGTTGCATGATCGTTCTTTAAAAGCTTTACTTGTTAACCAAACTCTATGAACTCACTCAACCATTGTGTTGACACTTTTAGCATGTTTTATCTCAGGTATCTAAGGCATTCACTTCATGGCATGCATGTGGACTTATCATAGAGTCGCGGTGTCGACGCGTCTCACCTATATTTTATGCACTTAACTATCGTTTGATTGTAACAAACTTATTTTGGTACCTTGAAATCTATTGGGACCTATGTTTTGTAAACTCGATTATTTTACCAAATCAAGCGATATTTTCAAACGACACTTTAGGTCGCTTCGATATAATCAGTAACTTTGATGCTATGCAGTCCTCCCCAGGTATTCCATTCATTTGTAAAGCAGTAATTTGGGGTGTGACACACTACCACTTTATTTTTTTTATTCAATTTCATTTCCAAATAAACTAAATTCATTTCATTCAAAATAAAAATACAATACATAACTTAATAAAAAACATACAAAACATAAAAATAAAGATACGAAAACAAAACATACGCAAGAAATACATCAAATTATAACGAAACTAATTATTTGGATTCTGTTGTCGAAATTGTCCCCATTGAATTTGTTGCCAAACATGCTCTATGAGACTTCGTTGAAGCTTTGCGTGTTTGCGTTTATCATGTAGTTCTTTGGCTTTTTTCCTTTGCAATTGGCAACGTTCAATCCATGTCTGCTGTAAATTTGGTGTCGGAGAAATATACGTTTCAGCAATGTCGGATATCGCAAAGTTTTCATCTTTCAAAATCATGTTATGCATTATGATGCACGCGTACATGATTCTCCGTAACTTGCCAATAGTAAATTGTCGCGCCGGTTGGGCAATGATATGCCAACGTCCTTGGAGGACACCAAAGCTCTTCGATATCTTTTGAATACTTTCTTGTTTCGCTTTGAATGCGGCATTTTTGGATTAGTTGCAGCTGTAAATGACTTGACAAAAGATGCCTACTCGGGTAAATTCCGTCGACTAGATAATACCCTTGCTTAAATTTACACCGTATACTTCAAACCGAACCTCGGGCGATGTCATCAAGCAAGTCGTCGAATAACGGAGAATTATTTAAAACCGTTAGATCGTTATTCGCACCCGCTACCCCAAAAACGCATGCCAAATCCATTAAATCGTATGAAGCAACGGCTTCAAGCATTATAGTTGGATATTTTTATCACCTCTATGAAATTGGCCTTGCCATTCTTTCCAGACGCTTTTTCATTCCCGGTGCATACAATCGATGCTCCCAACATTCCGAAAGCCCATGAGCAGTGTTATGTGCATGGTATAAGTGAAATGTCATCCTCGTATGGTTTTCTTAAAACTCCTTAATAAATAGATGGATTATGCACATAAGAAAATAATCTAGGCAATCGCGTGCACAATATTCACCTATTTGTAAATACTCATCGAGCGCATCGGTGTTATCCGTAAGCCAATTGGCGTAGGGCATGTGCATTTCATAACCACACTAAAACTCATTACACCCTACCATCGGTCGCACTCTAAAGAAATCAAAATGCTTGGGAAGAGGATGATGAGTTTGATATATGTTTCAATACTGTACTCTTGTTGTAGAAATAGATCGACTACTATACGATATCGACGCCTAAAATTAGCATCCGTATATTTTGGGTTGTCACCAAAATAGTCGACAAGTGAGGCGTCTTGAACTTCACGCTTCACGAGGACATATTGACTATGCTTTGAAGGACCGAACTTCTTGTTCCCGCAACGCTTGCTTTCTGCCTCGAACTCTTGAATAAACATTTCAGTTAGTTAACTCTTGAGTCACTTTCACCTGAATAAGATGATTCACTTCATTAACTCATGTTTAACAAGTTTGAAATGGTTTAGTATTTTGATTGAATATGAAAAAAATTGTAGGATATGATATGTTATTTATAGAGTGGTGGTTTTCTTTAAAAAAATAAAATAAAATGTTTTGTATCCGTTTAATAACGGATAAAATTTGAAAATATAAATGTTGCAACACTTTTTGTCGGGAGAAACCTCATCGCCGAACGATGCACCGTTACATGGCGAAGCTTGGCGGTGTGGCGGCGACGACGGCGAACCGCCAATGGACGACGGCGAAGCCTCAACAAGCGAGACCTTCCGCTCTCACTATTATATAAACTTGACGCAACTAATTCTGTTCTAGCAGCTATTCTCAAGATTTGATCATTTTATATCCCAAATTTTTTTAGCAAGAATTTACCTAATCCTAGGTCAAAATGGAACATGAAGTTATACTCAAAGTCAATCTTCTAATTTATAAACAGATTTAGGTCAGAGTGTAAGATTAGTCGATGGAGAAGTAACAAGAACAAAACCACAAAAAGAATAGGATCAACCCAAATGCATAAACACATAAACAACCATTGGTGTGCATAGCATACACACAACTTAGATGTCCAAACAAAATACATAAAGTCGCGTGTCTTCCGACCACCAGGCCAAAATAGATAAATGTTCCCACCACCTATGTCCCCATCCCCGTCAGCTTCACCTCAGGCTTCAATCCTCTCGATTCTTGAATTTAAACGACTCACAATCGTGCTTCCTTTGCTCTTGTCTATATTTTTTCTTATTGACTTCTTATGATTCATGCTGTTTGACTGCGAATTTCTACTCCTAGGAGCTTCAACCACCCTAGAACAGCCTTCAGCCACTCCAACACCACTTACTTCTTCGAACAAAGTATTTTGAACCTGGCGTTGACTTTGACTTTCAGAAGTCAACTCATCTTGAGAAGTATTTTCATGGTTTTCCAAAGCAGGTTCACTGACTGAAAAGTCTTGATCTTCCTCATCCACCTCACTAGTTTCGTCCATTGTTCCTTGAAGAGAATGATGTGGTCCATTGTTTTCATCAAAATGATCAAACCGTGATGTGGGTACTGCCTCAACTATAACATCTTCTCTTTCCCTTAGTGTCTTGACAATCAAAGTTTTCAAAAGTTCATAACTTGGACTCGTACATCAACGCAGTCAAAGGATCCGCCATCTACAATTAAAAATGTAACTTTTAAGCTACGCGTAATTAGTTGTGCCCGTCTGTACAACATATATTACATCCCAAAACCCGAAAGTACAAGCCTCTCTTTACATACCTGAGTCATGTTCGGGCAAATACCATAGCAATATTACGAGCATTCATCTTGTTAAGGTTTTCAAGTTGAGCAACATCAGCCATTAGATTCACAGCCCAATTCATCAATGAAGCTTCAGTTGGTGGGAGCAGCCTCACAAGCCGAGCACACTCCTCTTCTGACTGGGCTTGCATCACCTGTTCAGGCTCGATTGAGTCTAGTACCCGCTTGGCAGTTCCTAAACCAAGCCTACACATGAACAAACAATTAACAAGAAAGCCACACTTTTTGTCCGTTATATTGAACTTTCTGTTATAAATAACCAGTGTCAAATATGATTGCAATTTGCAAATATTGTAATTACAATAATAATCTAATTTTTTGAATGATTTTAGAGGTTTTATGTTTCAAAATACACTTACTACGCTACTGTTTCCCATTTTACCCGTGGAGCCCATTAAATTAAATCTCATGAGTAAACGAATTTTGAAACCATAGTATTTTAGATTTTTCTAAAACTTGAAAGAAAGACAGCATTGTGATGGGTGAGTGTGGGTCAACCCGATCCGTTTTAACTTGCCATACAATTTTACATTTTTGCCACCTATAGCGAGTAATAATCAGTTCTTTCCAAAAAAAATAATGGATGATTTGGCTTCATTAGATGACAAAATAATTCCCAATGCAGGAGGTCCAAGACAGAAAACATTTATCTCACATGGTATAGTTGGTTCAATCAAAAAACAGCTGTACACACATGATGCCTCATACATCAATAACATTTCAATATGTACTAATCGAATTAATTGAATGCATGTTGTCTGTTTAATGACCACATAAAAAGCAAACCTATAATGGCTAAATAAGCATTCAAGAAGTAGATAAGCGCTTGGGACAACATAAGATTTGACATATAGACATGACTCACACTACTACTGACACGTGGCGAGAGGTGACACGATCTAGTTATTCATGAATTTGTCGATTTGGATTATCGTTTATCCTAATGGAACACATGGGCAGAAAAAAAGTTTAGCCAAAGGGAGACAAGTCAAATGAGTCAACAGGTTGAAAGTCCCACGAGGTGTATTTTTAATGCTAAAGAGTCTCCTAACTGGATGTATATCTGAAATAAACAGATTATTCTAATATAGTAATAACATACTTCCGGTAATGATATTGAACACATTCCTAACTTTTAGAAATGGACAAATCATGTTTGCAGGTCGACCCAAAACAGCCCTTTGCAACCCGATCCCATATTGACCTGTCACCCAACCCACCCATTTCTGCAAGTTTACTGTAAGTGGCAAAAGAAGTACCTTGATAAGGCCAGCTAGGCTGTGTACATCAATGTTTTCAGGCACCTCTCCTCTATTCAGTTGTTCCCTTATTTGTTCTTCTTGCCCGTTATCACCATTGATTCTAAAGATTCCTTCCGCCTGCAATTTAATGGGCATCAACACGTGCTTTTAGTTAAAAACGCTTAGGAACTTCTGAGAAAAAATTTGTAATCCTGGAGGTCACAGGATACAAAGCCGAGTTGTACATTGCTGCAATGGGTATCTGCACGGTACAACTTAGCATGAAATATGCACACAGACACACCTGAAGGCCTCCTTGAGCATACAAGCGTCTTTGCATCATTAACAGAATCGTGGGCACGCTGTTTCCTCTAGAATCAAATGAGAGCTGCATAGATTCGGTTGAAACCCCAAACACGCTTGTGCTGCAGAAATAAACAAAGTTAACCCCAACACTTTACATAACTTTTGTTTTAAAAGTATTTGTTTTTTTGTTTTTTTTTTTTTCATGTTTATTACTCAAAGTAGATAATTTAATAGAAAAATAATTATATCTCTATCTGTTTCACGCAAAGGCAAAAATAAGTTGACGATCACAAAATGGGGACAAAATATGCTCAAAACATATATATATAGACAAATTATGAATAATACTTTAAAGTAGTGACAAAATAGATGCAAAACTGAAAAGAGTATGTGCACCCAAAATGAGAACTCATCGAAAGGTGGATGATTATTCACATCTTTTCGATACAAGTTTAGATATCAATTTACGGTGAAGTCCCAATCGAATCATTTAATAAGCCTTAATTCAGCAAATATAACAAGAAATATTGCTAAATTACTAAAAAGGTCAAGCTCATAAATCACACGTACTACTTACCAAATACAAAATTAATTATAAATATGTTCAAAACTCGACTTGGATTTCTTCCTACTTATAATGTGCATTATCAAGTTTGGCATAGTTATCAAATTTATTATAGTTTAACCACTCGACATTGACTTCTAAGTTCAAATTTGGTAAGAATTTGACTTGCAAACTTGCTGTAAATCTTTCTTCTACCAAAAAAGGCTATAATCCCAGTAAGTTGCAGGGTTCATAAAAGCAATAACGTACCACAATAAAGGGTTGCAGTGTAGTACAGTATAACAAAACAAGCCTCAGATTCAACAAGTAAAATATGAAATATCGCTAAGTTTTTTCAAACACATATATTAAGGTCATTAAATCTACTTCCCAGAGTTTAAAAACTACTTTCCAATTTTCAAAAAAACTACTTTCCAAATACAAAGTATATTATATTTTTTGCAACAAATCCAACTTGGATTATTTCCTACTTGTAACATTCATATCTATATATCCTTTTATCAAATTTCAAAAAAGCAATATTCACTTTCAATGTGAAAAGTGGCAAGTAATTGGCCAAAAAAAGTCAAATTACACCATTTTTCTACCTAAAAAGCCCCAACATCCCAATCAATTGCAAGGTTTACAGCAAGCATACCACACACATATTCATAGTGTAAGATTCAAGAACAAAAAAAACTAACTTTAAGGGTAGGTACAGTATGGGTCAATAATGCAAATACAAAATTAAGAAACACAAACATTTACTAATATTCATAAAATACCATCTAGTTATCAAAATTCATAAAATAAAGTTAAGGACCAACATTGACTTTCAATGTCAAAATTAGTAAGCATTTGACCTTAAAAAAAAGTCAATTTTCACCATTCTAGCAAAAAAATCCCAAATTTACACACATCTTCATAATGCAAACAATCAAGATTCACCAAAAACAAAAGAGCTACAGTACAAGTAAAAAATGCACAAATTTTACCCAAAAACACAATTAGTAAAAAGCATTTGACCTTAAAAAGTCAAAATTCACCATTTTAACCAAAAAAAAAAAAATCCGGAATCAAAACACATCTTCATAAAACAAGAAACAAGATTCACAAAAACTATGAACTAAACATTAGTACAGTAATGCATAAATTATACCAAAATCCAAAAACACAAACCTTGCACTAGGAGGTCTTCTAGGAACATCAGGTTCAAACTCAACAGGCAAACCAAGAAAGCCATTAAACCTATCAAAAGTAACATGAGCAACATGTCTAACATCTGTAGGCACACCAATCTCCATCTTATTATTATTACTTCTCTTCAAATTACTATTATCACAATTAAAGCCTTCAAATCTAACAACACTGTTACTACAGCTTCCAACAATTGATTTCCTAAAAACAGTAACAACAAAAGCCAACAATGACACTTGTTGCTCTTCTTGTTCTTCTGCTTCTTGTTGTTGTCTTTTTCTTCTTCTATCTAAATATGAAGAAGTATTATTTGAAGGTGAATGTATTGTTTGTTGGAGTAAAATACCATCATTGTCATCAAATGAACTTTCACTACAAGATATCTGATGTGGGGATTGTAGTATTTCTGTCATTTTTTACTTTTTTTTTTTTTTTTTACTTGGGTTTTAAGTCAAGTTTATAAAAATTTATGAAATGGGTTTTATGCAAAAATAAAAAAGATTTGATCTTTTCTTCAAATTTTTGCAAATTATGACTTGGGTTTTAAGCAAAGATTAAAAAAGATTAATCTTTTATTCAAATTATTGCAAATTATGAGATGGGTTTTTATAAAATGCAAAAAGATTTGGTTTTTATTCAGTTTTATGCAAATTATGACTTGGGTTCTTTAGAAAATAGATAAAGATTTGATTTTATACAATTATAGGAAAATTAAGATATGGGTCTTTTAGGAAATTGAAAAATAAGAATTGGGTTTTAAGGAAAGAAGGTTATCTTGAAAGAATTGATGGAGAATCTAGGGTTCTTGCTTAATGGGGTTTGGTGAATTTGGGGATATTGGGGAAGAACAATGGAGTTGGATTGAAGCAAGGATTTTGTAAGGTGAGAAGTGACTATCATCAAAAGATTAATAGATAATTGGGAAATTATATTACTCCTCCGTCTCATATTTATAGTCCATTTCCTTTTGGGTTGTCTCAAATTAATTGTCTACTTTCCTTATTAAGTAAAAGCTAGAGAATATAGTGAGGAATATTCCAGTTTAAGTGGTTGAAAATTAATATACTCACTTTTATTAAACTTTGTGTTTCTCTCATGTGAATAAATTTGGGCGGAGGAGATTATTTTATTTTTATATTTTTTAAAGTTTTCTTCCACTAGTACATTATATCTTGATTCAACACTACTACACTAGAGTTATTATGTTGTGACAAGTTGTATAGTGTGCATTGAGAGTTGTACATTTAGTTTATTCGGAAAAGATGTAAATAAAGGTTGCGTTTCCCTTTTGTGAAGTGTTTGGATTGTAACAAAAAGCAGAGGAAACGGTCCATTGCCAAAGCAAACATTTAGACAATATTTAGGGAGTTTTTAGGCGTTTATTTTCTTTTGTTATTTTATTATCGACAATTGGTCATTTTCATGACATGCTTTTGTTTAGACAAAATAATATATCAAGATTCTTTAGATGACACGATAATATTTAGGTATTGCATTAATAGCTGCAAGAGATTTGTAATTGACTTTTATGTGGTTGCTAATCTTTGTATTTTTTCATCCGACGGTTACTTCAGCGATAATAATCGTGTGGAGGAGGTACGGTTTTCGGGCGGACGCCGTTATTAATCCCCACTACGCAGTGGCGGACCTAGAGTAAAACGTAAGGTGGTTCCTTGCATTAATCGGAAAAAATTTCTTTTTACCATATCAACAAAGCAAGTCGGGTCAGTCGTGTAGAGGTAAAAAACTAACGGGTCAAACAGTGCGACAACAATTTCCTTTTTGTTTTTTAACTGTATGCATGGAAAACAAATTTACTAATAGAAAATTTAATGATAACTTGCAATAATAAAATATTAATCTCAAGTTCAAGACAAGGAGAAAATATTTTTTTTTAACAGAAGGAGAAAATAATTGAAAATTGAAAATTGAAATACAAAAGCATTAAATGGTCAATTTAACCAAAATTCAACTTTTTCATATGTCTACCCACGTGAATCTTGTATTTCTTCCACTATGTTGTAGTTTTCTCTTTCTTCTTAAACACCTATCTACCCCATTGTCTTCTTCATCCGAATGGTATTCTCATAATGAGCTTTGCAAATAAAATCCAGTTCTCATTTTTCTTTACGTTTTACTTCATGGTTGTTCGAGTCCCAAGGTGGTTCCCAACTCATTTCAAAGTGGGTCCTAAAAATCACTACACATCACTTGTATACAAATTTGATGTGTAAGGTGGTTCTGGCACCACCTAATAACCATATAGGTCCGCCTCTGCCACGCCAAAGCATGGATCCGGTTAAGACAACGTTTTACGGAGTGCGTGGTGGATGAGGGTCTCTTTTAGGGCGGTCGACTCTAATCCAAAAAATAAAAGTCACTGCTTCAAAAAAAATAAATAAAATCCTAGACTTGTTTTAATCATCAAATCAATTATGTTTCTTAGTGTAAGAGCACAAGGTCCAATAAATCAAGGTATGAGTTAACATCGCTTACATTAGCGTCAAATCGACTTTAAGAGCATTCTTAACAATAACCAGTTATAAAATAACGCCGTCCCGCCGTGTGGCATCGCCTTTAACATTTCACCTTAACATCCCCAAAACACCCACAACAATAACATCCCAATAACATCAACAACATTCCCAACAATTTACAAAACAACCCTCATTTAGAGGCATTAAAAAATGGGCGTTATGGAGATAACAGGCGGGGACTAATTTGCAATAACGCCATTAAGGCGTTATTGTTGTTCTTCTCTAACATTTCAACATTAACATAAAAAACACCCCTTATCATAACACCATCATAACATCACATTTTGGCCTCACTTTTACTTTAAAACTTATAAATTACAATTTAAACCCTTTAACTAATTTTTCGTTCATAACATCACCTCAAAATAATGATTCAATCATTAAAGTCTATTACAAATAAAAACATACGAAAATTTAAAAATATACAAAAATTTTAAAACATGCGAATTACAAATACTTATTCATCTTGTTCTTGCTCTAGTTCTTGTTGTCGTTGAAGATGTCTTTGCCAAAGATGCTCCATAATGTGTTGGTAGAGACTAGTATGCGGAACTCTCTCATGTATTTCTTTTGTCTTTCGATGCTGGACATTACATTGGTCGACCTACCTTTCTTGCCTCATATGTGGTACCAGATTCACCCACATTTCGCCAAACTCACTTAGTGCAAACTTTTGATCTTTAAAATCATGTTATGCAAAATAATGCACGAATACATGATTCTACTTATCATAGTAACTTTCATTTGATGTGTCGGTTGTTGTAGTATACTCCAGTCCTTGGAGCACACCAAAAGCACGTTCGATATCTTTTCGCACTTTCTAGTTTCCTTTTAAAATGACCATGTTTATCGTCGATTACGACTAGTGAATGATTTGTGAAAGTTGCCCATTGTGGGTAAATTCCGTTAGCTAAGTAATATCCCTTTTCATACATTGTTCCATTCACCACATCCAAGAATGTCATCGAATAACGGAGAGTTATCTAAAACATTAATATCGTTATTCGCCCCCGCCATCCCAAAAAATGCATGCCCAAATCCATTAATCTTGTGAAGCAACAGCTTCAAGCATTATTGTTGGGTATGTTTTATCACCCCTACCATATTGCCCTTGTCAACCCACCGGACAATTTTTTCACTCCCAATGCATGCAGTCAATGCTACCAAGAATTCCCGAAAAACCATGATAATGCTCATGTCTTTCATAAATATTTTGAACGTCGTCATAGGTTGGTTTTCTTAAATGCTCCGGTATAAACAATTCAATAACGCACTTGTTAAAATTATCAAGACAATCACGTGAAGTATGCTCACCCATTTGCAAATTCATCAAACGCATCGGGTGCGTTGTTGTATGTCAATTGGCGTATGGCAGTTGTACACTTCATAATAACACTTATACTCATTCGACCCGTATAATCGGGTGATTTGCTAAAAATTGAAAATGACTTGGAAGAGGATCGAAAGTATAAGATTCAATACCTTTGACTATATCTAGAAATAGTTTTCGACTCATACAATATCTTCTTCAAAAATTCACGTGCGGATACTTACAACCTTGATTGAAATAGTCGTTCATCAAACGTTCTTGGCAACCTCACATTCAAGCGAGGTCGAGTACGCTACGGTCAAGCGGTCGTCGAGCCGCTTTGTTCTAATTGTTGTTGATATTCGTGCGCAACCATCATAAAGTAAAAATCGGTTCGTCATCTACATCGAACGAGTTGTTACGTTTTCATCACTTTGATTCGGATCCATTGTGAAAGAACATTTTTATTAGAGAGGAAGTATATGAATTTGAGATTGAGTTGTGTAAGTGTAGGGGCCGAACTGTATTAAAAAATGAGAAAAAAATAAAAAAATAATAATAATAATCAAACGTTATACTAGCCGTTGGAGGGGCCAAAGTTTTTTTCTTTTTCTTTTTCTTTAATGCAATCTGCTTAACGCAACGTTACCATGTAACGCCACCTCCAACGCCCCGCCTTAACGCGGCCACACGGTGTGGTAACGCTGCATGACGCAGTTCCACGTAAGCTTAACGCCACCTCCGACGTTACCACACCCTTTGCTCTAAGAAGATCAATTTATCAATACTTATATAGTAGGGTTTGTTTAACATTTGAATTCTCGACACTTGTTAGAACTCTGTGTATTTTTCACATTTGCACCGCCGCCATCCAACATGGCACGTTCCTATAGCGCCACCACTATACCAAGCCACCACGGTGTAAAAGCAAGGCCAATTCTTTGGCTTGAGCCAAAATGATTTTTAATCAATTAAAATGGGTTTGTGTGATTATACCAATGAAAATACGATTAAAACTCAATCTATTTACATATTTTGTATCGCGAGTATTATACACAAACAAAACATAAAAGGTCAAAGTTCAAAATAAAAATTTCAAAAAGTCAATGAATATCATTTAATATGAGATGAGAGAGGGTTTTTTTTTTTTTTTTTTTTAACCTTTAGAATTTTACATATATAAAAGTTTTAATTTCTTTTATATCCTTAAACATTTAAAAATTGTTTAAGTGGGCCAAAGTTTATGTAATGTGTTTTTCGGGTTTTTTCGAATTTTGATCATGCTAAACCGTCGAGTCAATGACTTAAAACAAATTTTAAACACAAATGCATTAAGATCGAGGAGGAATATAGGGATTCCCGGGTCGTTAAGTCCCACGAAGGATGAATTGGTGTGAAAACACTTCAGATGATAGAATGATCACTAAGGATAGTGATCGGAAAGGTTTGAATGGATAATTACCTAAAGAAAAGATTTACAAATTAAAGCGACTTAAATGCAAATTAAGAAAATTAAAAAGTTAAAATATATTAAATAAACGCTATCACTATTTTTACAGATCGATGAGCGTTTATTTTATAAAACAAAATAACTTAAATAAACTATTTTAATTAAAACGTAAACCTAAATTATCTAAAACGTTACTTAAAACTAAAGCAGCGTTATTTACGAAAATGGCGTTTGAGCGCAAGATAAAGCGTAAATTTTATGAAATAAAAGGCCTACGAATGTAAAACTAATTTTATTACGTGCTATATGACAAAAGAAAATTTTAGAAAAAGATTTATATTTTTAGACTTTTATATTTTTATTATGATTTAATTACTATAAAACACTAATTAAATGTTTAAAAATACTAAAACTAATTAGAAAAATCAAACTTTTGTAAAAATACTTTATAACAATATTAAGCTAAGAAAATTGAAAAGGATGAAAAGCTACTATAAATAAGCTATAAATAAGCAAATAAGCTCGTTTAAGCTTAAACTGAAAACGATATAAGAAATTGATAGTGCAAGATTATGACGAGAAAAGTCCCAAGACAACTGGTTTCTGTGTACCCACTATCATCCCCATAAGGGAGAGGTCTCAGGTTCGACCCCTGCCTCTCCCTTTTTGCAAAACATTTTATTTTTGGATTTTCTTTTTTGCAACTTATTAAATACATGAAAATAAGCAAATATTAAAACTACAACTTTTGTGAAAATCACTAATAAGCTCGATATGAGCTTATTTATTGCAACGATGGTCAAAACTTGGAAATAAGCAAAATATTAAGCCAAAATGGCTTATAAGCTAGAAATAAGCAAAGGAAAATGAAAATAAGCTAAGAACCAGTATTTAAGCTAAATTAAAACTGAATAAGCACAATATTTAAGCAATAAGCACTTAATAACTATAAATAAGCTCTAAGCTAAACTGATACACAGTACAAATTTGAGTTTACTAGGCACTTTTAAGCTTAAATTTAAGCACTGTAATAAGCTAAGAATTGAAATCAAAGACTGGAAATAACAAGTTCACTAGCCGAGCTTGCTAAAAGCTAAATTACAAGGATTAGCTTATTCTAATAAACTTGTAGAAGCTTTTGAAAAAGCTTATAAACTCGACTAACCGATTTACTAAATGAAATGGACAAAAGTAAAAGCTATGAGCGAGCTTATTAAATAAGTCGAAATTGGAAATTAAGAACGGAATCTGATATGGTTGGGTTGGCTTTCCAAAAGCTAAAATACAGGATTAAGCTCACTAATAAGCTCTTAATGAGCTTATGAAATGAGTTGTCAAAAGCGTACACGTGACGATTGCTTTGAAAGGGGCTCAAAAGAAGCTAATTAAAAGCTATCTATAAGCTAATTTTATAAAACCTAGTATTTTTATATTTTTCTTTAGCAGACTAAATATTACTTTCCCAAAAGGAATTAAGCTAAAACTTAATATTGAATCCTACACAAAATTATTCATTTTATTCAAAACGACTATATGAAATTTTGACTTTTAATGAAAACTAATAAGTTGACTTTAATGAACTTATAAGCGATTCTATGGACTTATTAAGTTGTATTAAGCTATAATAAGACTTGTTTAACTAATCTTAACAACTTTTAAAGCTAGAATGAAGATTATGCAATCAAAACTCCTAACAGATTATGGATTTAAGAGATTTAAAAGCTAAATTGGACTTTTACAAAACAAGTAATGGTTTTATTGTTTTGGTGAGCTAATAGATGCTATTGTAATAGATATCGACAAGTACAATACCTCAAACACCTTCTAACACGCTTATCACAACAAAACAAACATCACTTAACTTAACGATTGGAAGCTTTTCAAAGAGTTTCAAAGATTTAGACCATGCAACTGATTAAAGAGCTTATAATATCATATATTAGAGCTAAATAAGCATTAAACAACAACACTAACAACATAAAACACAAGAATGAAGATTGTGCTATTTTAACATCAAATTAAAATTTCTAGCAACTCTGATTAAAGAGAACAAGCTATCTGTTTTATTGTTTAAATTAACTTAACTACAACTAAGAAACATGAAGATACAAAGATTTAAACTTAGAACACTTAAGCAAGTGAAAATGCCAAAGCGAACAATAGGCTTACAAGTGATTTCAAGCATAAACACGAGGCGAGGAATGAAACACAACCTATAGCTTTCCACAAAGCTCTAAACCAGTAAACAATCTATAGTGATTTCCACAAAGCTCAAAACACAACCTATAGTGATTTCCAGCTAAGAAACATGAAGATACAAAGATTTAAACTTAGAACACTTAAACAGTGAAAATGCCAAAACTGAACAATAGGCTTACAAGTGATTTCCAAGCATAAACCTGAGAACTGAGGAATGAAACACAACCTATAGCTTTCCACAAAGCTCTAAACCAAGAAACAATCCATAATCAACCTTGCTTCAATCTCTCGGTATCCTCTCCATGGCATTTTATTTTAACTAATTTATTGGTGATTTTGTGAATTTTGAGTTTCAACTCTAAAATGGATTATAAGATTTCTAATAGCTTACGAAGCTTTATAGAGGGCTTATGAGATCTTTTGAGTCAAATACAACACTTACAAACAACATTCGATCTTATTGAGATTTTTGAAATTAAAGCGCATAAACCGAAAACTTGCATTAAAGTCGAAATTGATGTTTAGAAAAGGTTCACATACACTTAGATAACTTAAATAATTTACTTGAAAGATTTAAATTACAATAAGAAGCTTAAAATAAAAAAAACGACATACTTAAACTAATCTACTCTACTTGTTCTTCTTTTGCTTCTTTTCCCAGATTTATTGACTTCAAACTTCCTTGTCGACCTCTCGAGCTAATCCCATCACATATTGACCATTGGATTGAGCCGGATCATTGAATTGCCATATGGCGATTTTGGCGCCAATTTTCAATGAGCGGGTTTTCTCATTAATTGGCTTTGGTTGATAGTGGAGGTGGAAGGGGAGGTAATCAGTGGATATGGTGAGGTGGAAAGGTGAAAACCGATGGTAAAACCACTTGGTTTTGTGTATATCTGAGGGTGAGGAGGAGGTGAACAGTGATGGCGGTTTCTCTGTTTTTAAATTCTGGGCCGGGTCATGGTAATGGATTGGATTGGGCTTAGATATTGAATCAGTTTGGTTTGTTAGCTTAAATAACCACAAGGACTAAAAATGTAATTCCACAAAACATGAAGGGTTGAAACTGTAGCTTTTCCAAGGCTATCATAAGGACTAAACACAGAAATATTGATTAGTACAAGGACCAATATTGATTTTTTTTCCATTTTGTAAATCCAGGACTAAAGCGCGAATTTAGTAACTATAAGGACCAAACTTGTAATTTTCTCCAAAGTTTATCATAAGGACCAATATTGCCATTTATAAATAGTGTAAGATTTATTTTGATTATTTTCTTATTTTTAAAACCTTAGGGACTAATTTTGACACTTTTGCAAACTTGAGGGACCAAAGTTGTAATTTTGTGATTTTAATCTTCAAAGGATTATTTTGAACAACTTGTGAATCCCAAGGACCTAAAGGATATTTTACAAGTTTTGGAATGACCAGGACTAGATTTGACAACTTTTGTAACTTGGGGGACTAAAGCGCCAATTATGCAAACTTGATCGTTTTCATCGATTTTAATGTTTTGCATTTAAAACATATAAAACACTTGTTTGTGATATTTTCATCATTTGAAGCATTTACGAGTGTTTTCGATGTTTTGGCATTCTAACAAGATAAAAATGATGAGTATTTAGACACTCATCAATCCCCACACTAAGATATTGCTAGTCCCTAGCAATGATTTATGAAAAGTTAATGGATTTTATCTCTTTACCAAAAGCCATTACTTACGGAGTAGCCAATTGTTTTAGTTCAAGTAAGAACTTTGGTACAATGATAACGAAATGATTTTGAGCAAATCATAAGCTATAAGCGATTTGATTTGTCTTTACGAGCCGTTTGCTCTGGACTAGCCAACTCTTAGATAAATTATCAATATTATCTTTGGTGAGTCGATTACCAATTATGGATTTCAAGCGCCTTTACCACAAGCCATAAACTTGCGGGCTAGCCAACTCTTTACTAGTTAAAAGATATGGTGAGTTGAACACCATACAATTTTGGGCAAATTGCAAGCCATAAACGGATTTGAGATATCTTTACCAAGAGCCGTTTGCTCTGGATTAGCCAATCCTTATGTGGGTTAGACATGGTGGACTGATTACCATTTGTTGTGTTTAGTACATAGTACTTCCACTAAAATAAAAATTTTAAAATTTGGCCATTTGGGGAAAAAGGGACTAAAAGGGTACATTTATGATCAAATTAGCGAATTTCCCCACACTTAGAAATGAATATTGTCCTCAATATTCAAAGTCCTACATTGTTATGCCGAAACTTAGAACGAAAAGATAACATTACTAGCTAAGTGTAGAAACACAACAATTATTCTCTTTTGAATATTTACAATTTTCATTCATTTTTAAGGTCTATATACAACATGTGGGGCATCTCCCCACACTTAGGTGGTACACACGGTGAAAACCCATGTTTAGCTCTTGTTTTGATTACCGAGTCGCTAGCTTGACTCGACCCAGATTAATTTGTTCATGGGAAGTAAGTGGAAGAAACAATCTCCATCCGACTTTCATTCAAGATGTTTGTATAAACATTGAAGTACGTGAAAGTTCCACACCGATGAGATATACATAGAACCGGCTCAAAATGATAAATGAAAATGCCGGGTCAAAGATAATGTCTTCATTCCCAAGGAGTGAAGAGCAGGAGAAGCTACGGGATAGGTGAAGAAGAGAAAGAAAGTCATGATAATAATCTTGACTAACTCATCATCATCGTAAAGGAATTCATGATAGCATGAATTTCATCTTTTAAGCTCAATTGGTCTAGACATATCCGGGTGTGTCTAGATCAAAATAGAAGTTATCATACTCGGTGGAGATATGATATGAGTGAGTTCACGGAGAACTCCTCAAAGGAGAATGATTCATATTCGGGATTGATTTGAGTGAGTTCACCTGGGAACTCCTCAAAAGTGAATGATTCATAATCGAGGAGAGAATTATGAGAATGAGAAGTGGTAATACCACTAATCTTCTCTCCCATATGATCAAAATGGAGCGTTTGCAATTCGGAATAGAATCATTGAACAAAGTTCACTATCCTCAAAGGGGATAGGATATGAAGCAGGCTTTTCATTAAAAGCCTCGATTCTAGAAATGAGAAGATTAACATTCAATCGTAAGACGAAGAGCTTCGTCTTGGATTATTCTTCATCATTCTCTTCTCCTAAGTGACAAGCTCGTAAGGTAATTCCCCACATAACTTATGTCTCCACAAGATAAAGAATAGTCCTCATCGAATCGGAGAACATCTCAATATGATCATTTTGGAAGACAAGAGAGGAGGATATCACACATGATCAAGAATTCCTGTGACTCTCTTGGGATTGGGACAAGGTCCTCAACACTAGACTTTATGAATTCGTCCGATTCCTTTTCGTGAACAAGGTGTCAAGATGCTCGTCCTCCATGTTCGGAGAGTGAGTGGGAGCTTGGTGTGATGGCGCTTACATGAGAATGAATCTCAATCTTTGGAATATCAACTGATGAATTTGATGAATCTTCAGTGTATCCTCATCATCACCGTCATCGAGAATAAAAGCGAAATTGAGAGCTAGATCCGGCTGCTTTTCTTTTGCAATCAATTCCTAATAGACTTTTCAAAGGCAATTTGGGAATTTATTTTAGCACCGCTTCTTCGCCTAGCAATTCTTCCATGGATTTCTCATGAATTTTGAATGATGGGACATTGTGGGGTGGAGATTTGTCAAACCGGAAGGTTGACATTGATAATCATCATGAGGACCCCACAATATACACAAGAAAAGCGGGAACATTATGAAATGTTGTCTTTACTCAACTCCTCGGTTCTTTTCACCGACTCCGTAAGCTCTAGATAAGTGTCTTGTTGGGTTTCTTTGAGGAATTTGAGTCATTTGGCACGCGAGATTGGTCGTAATATGGATAGTCGTAATTGTTACAAGGAAATGGATTCCTGTTTGACAATCGAGTGAAATGGGACCTCCACAATTCTCACAACATAAAAGCTGAGCTTGGATTAGTGAATCATATGGATATTGGTCATAACCAAAGTTCGAGCATCAGGAAAACTGTTCATAGACAATTGTGTTTCCGGATTGACATTCAAATCTTTGGTGAGGACCTCCACAAAATTCACAGCAGTATTGTTGATTATATGAAGATATGTCGGGCTGTGGTGGGTAGTTAGAAAAATTTGAGGGGTCGTTAAATGAGTTCGGATTAGGATCATAATCAAATGAATTCCTCGAACCACAAAATAAACAACTCCCGTTACGAATATCATTACCACACTGTACACATGTACACCAACGACATGGTGAACCATAAAGAGGCTCACCACAACCGACACAAGGAATAAACGATTCTATTTGAGAGTTATGAGAAGGAATCAGTTCATTCAAAGAATCAACAAAACCAACATGGTGATCGAATGACTATTAAGACTCAAGAACATTTTGAAAAATCCGGAGGTGGGACAAGTGGTGTGCTCGAGAGCTAGCAATTTCCACCACTTCCGTTATGGTCTCCTTACGGTTCTTGAGAAATGTGAAGATTAGGTAAGTCATTCTTGCTAGTCACCGGTCTAAATTTCGCATGTTTGCTTTTAACCGTAAATCGTGAAAGTGTAGGATCAATTTTAGACGGCTTAAGAGCAATTGAGGGATTTGATCTTTGGATAACCGTAGGTTGGACGTGTTTAGCACCTCCATTATCAAAAGGAAGTACACGGTCCTTTGTCACCCGGTTTCTCGTTCTATTTCCCTACGCAGAATTAATGGATCATCACGAACAACACGAATTCTTGACATTTGTGATAAAATAGGAAGTTTTTTGTTAGGAATTAGAAATTCCAGGTATTAAAGAGTCGGTCACCTCAAGTATATGTAATCGTTAGAAAGCTCGTAGTCGTAGGTCTTTTAAGTTAAGTAGTTATTTAGTTAAGTAACACCGTGGAGGACTGACGGTCTTTACCCATCGTATGCCCGATCCACACCGTAGTGTGGCGAATTATGTAAGACTATAAATACTCTCTACCTTCCAAGGTAGAGTTGGAGCTCATAATAATATCTTTCACTTTCTCTCACTAAGTTCCTAAACCTCTAACTTTCTCTCTAGAATTCCATCTTATTCGCCACCTTGTGTTATGGTTTGATGTGTATGTGAAAGTTATATCTTACAATTGGTATCAAGAGCCATGGTTAGATCATATCTTGCACATCTTTGGATTTATAGTGGTTTTAGGTGGTTTTGAGTTTGAAAAAGTTTAGTGGTTTTGCATCATTTGGTTGATTTCTTGTGTTAAAGTTTGAATTTTGTTGGTACTTTTATGTTTAGAATCATCAAAAGTGTTTAGGTTTTCATTTGGTAAGCTTGAATCATCTTGGTTGGGTTGTTTTTGGATTGAAAAGTGAAGGTTATTTGGTTTTTCAAGTTAGCGAATTAGCTCTGGACTTGTTTTCTTGGTAGCGACTTACTTCATAGTTTTGTAGCGACTTACAGATTATAAAAGCTAGCGAGTTAGAGCTAGCGAGTTAAAGCACAAGTAGTGGAATCTCCACTACGGTTAGCGACTGTGGTAGCGAATTAGTCCATGTGAGTTGCTCTTTAGCGACTTGCATATCTAGCGACTTGTGTAGCTAATTATCGCACAAATTTGGCTAGCGACTTAGTCCAGTAGCGAGTTACTACTTAGCGACTTGCTCTTACATTGGCGACTTGGGTTTCTAGCGACTTAGGCGTGTAGCGAGTTAAGGGTTAGCGACTTAGTGCACTAATTTCTAGCGACTTAGTGCATTATTTGGTAGCGAGTTAGCACTTTATCATCTAGCAACTTGAGTGATTGTTTACGGTTTTCTCTTGATTTAGTAAAATCCGTGAAAGAATCTATTTCCGGTTTAATCATAGAGTCATAAAATCCGTATAATCTGTTAACATGTCTACCAACATTCCCACTATTCCCACCGTCATCTCCATCGCTGCGAGGATGTTCAAGCACTGGCTCGGATACTCGTCCACCAATGCTTGACAGAATCGACTACGATTCTTGGGCTCAACGAATCGATTGTATTGCCTTGGAAAGGAAAATGGTGTCAACATTCTCAAATCCATTGATGAAGGACCATATCGGGTTGAGACGACTAGAGACATACTTGATACTAATGAAGATGGTACTCCTCACTGGAATGGATGGACCTAAGATGTACAATGAGCTTGATAATGAGGAGAAAAGAGATTCGATGCGCGATATCGTGGCTTCAAACATTGTTCTTCAAGGTCTTCCTAAAGACATCTACAAGTCGATCAATCATAACACCGATGCAAAGGCTGTTTGGGATAACGTTAAGATGCTTCTCTCGGGTTCGTAATTAACTATGGAAGACAGAATCCCAACTCTATGATGAATTTGAGCACTTCAAGATGAAACCGGATGAGAGTGTCTATGAGTACTATGTGAGATTTCATAAGTTAGTGAATGACATGAGGAACATCAAGATGACTATGCCTAACATTCGCTTGAACTCAAAGTTTGTGAACAACATGAATCCCGAATGGCACAAGTTTGTCACATCCGTGAAACTCACTAAAGGATTGAAGCATACAAACTATGAGCAACTCTATGCCTTCCTCCTTCGTAATGAGAGACATGCTATGTTTGAAAATTGATTCTCAATCGCTTCAAAACTAACCCGTGAGAGACAAGCTCGCCTAATGATTCAACCGCCTTCTACTCAAACATTGGAATCACAACCAAAGCATCACAAGTCATTCCCTCGGGTAATGGTAATCACAAACTCATCCCTCGATCCTCGGTACAAACAAGTCGATCTTTGATGCACGCGGATAACATCGTTAATCAACTAGCTCTACTCATTAGTCAAAACATGAACTCTCTCCCACAAACCAACAACAACCTACGAACCGCATCTAACCCACATAATCAAGCCACCGTTAAAGATGGAAGGATCGTGCAACCATTCAGAAAGACAAGATGATCGGGGAGAGGTGGGTGGGAGAAGTTATGTTGGAAACCGAATCGAGGAAGAAATGGTAACCAAGGTCAAGCTAAGCCAATCAAATGCTTTAAGCGTGGTGGTGAGGACACTTTGCAAGGAATCGCACATCTCCAAAGCGCCCACAAAATGCCGAATACTTCGAGATAAGATGTTGCCGGCTCAAGCTCGGACAATGGTGCTACTTTGAATGAAGAGGAACATTGCTTTTGTCAAGGCAATGCCAAGACCTATGATGCGAGATGTAGATGAGCAGCCCATTCGTGAGATAGGTCACAATCATCAAAATGCCTTTCAAGTCGGTGACCGTGATGCATACGATTCTCGATGTAGATGATGGACCCATCGCACACACAATCTTTATGGCTAGCATCTCTCAATGGCTTCTTCCAAGATCTCTTCTTCACCACAAGTCGGCCCATCCAGGACAAACTCATTTCGAGGTATTAAAGCTATATGATGATGTTGATGTGCAATGATGCATGACAAAGTACAACCAACCGAAACTTTTGAATCAAATATTGAAAATACGGTAATATCAATATTGTCCCATATGATCAATATGTGAAACAAAGTGAAAGTGAAGTTGTACCTAGTGATGCATCTTCTGCATCAACAATGACTATGTTTTTGATGAATTCACCGCATGTGCTCCCGATGATTCCATTATCTCCGAACTAAATGCATATAAGGAACGTGTTGCCATTTATGAACAACGTGCAAAATTTGAGTTGACCACTCGTGAAGCGGGAAATGGATGACCAAGCACGTACGGTAATTAGAAAAGTAATTTTAGAGAAGAAGTATTGAAACAAGAATTAAAATCTTTGCAAGAAAAACTTTCTAAAACAAATAAGCAAAAACAAGAACTTCAAGAAAACGTGAAAATGCTTAAGCAAGAATTTAATGCAAAAGAATCAAAGCTCTTGAGAGATTTTCTAATCGAAAACTTTGAAAACAAACTTGAAAACAAGTTGTACATACAAGGAAACACCATTCGATCGCTTCACATGGTCACCAAACATCGAGTCTTAAGCGATAAGCATAGCATTCCCTTGTTGAGGAACCAAATCGAGGTAATCAAAAGGCTAGAAATACTCAAAAGGTGATTTATGATGGTAATGAAATTCTTAAGCCTAGGCGTAAACCTAGTTGCGTTGAGTGCACCGAGGAAGATAAGAAATCGATGAAGTCACTAGGAAAGGATGAACAAAAACTAGATGACCCCAAATGCAAAGAGAAGAACATAAATATCACTCCTCATGATTATAAGAAGGAAAACTGGATTGCATTAAACAAGTTTAAGCCTCGACTTTGTTGACTCCGAACAAGTCTTCGGAAAATGGATTTAGATAAGCGTAAAGCGAAAATATTGTAAAAACAAATCCTCCCTTTGGAAAATGCCTAAAGCTACCGTGTATCCTCCTAACACACCAATGCATCTTGTTCCTAGAACAATTGCCACTAAAAGCAATATCTTAATTAGCCAATACGTTATTTTCAACTATTTGTTGATTTTGAGAAAACTTGCAAGAAAAGGATCACACCCACCGGCATTATCAAGGAG
The DNA here is from genome assembly GCA_022545495.1 of Chrysanthemum lavandulifolium. Lineage (NCBI taxonomy): Eukaryota > Viridiplantae > Streptophyta > Magnoliopsida > Asterales > Asteraceae > Chrysanthemum > Chrysanthemum lavandulifolium. The sequence continues at coordinate 129,578,626 of CM040241.1, read as the reverse complement.
AAAGGGTTTTGAACAAATGAAAGAATGTTATTTAACCGAGGTCATGCCTTCTTTAAACTTTTAAAGGATCACTTTGAGAGTCTTAAAAGGGATAGAAAGCAGATTTAAGGGATGGAAAAGGAATTTGATGCAATAATAGTTGAAATTAGTGATTATGAGCGTGCATTAAAATATAATGAGATCGAGAGGAAGAACACGCATACATTGAATGAGAATCTTATTATCGAATGTGTTGCTCAAGATGTCTTTTCTCGCTTCAAATTGCTCTATTAATGCTTCCAAATTTCATGAACTATCTGCGCCTCGAAGTCTCCCATGATCGTGTCATTGAGCTTGAAAAACTAATTCTAAACTTAATGAGAAAATTGAACTGGATGATCATGACAATTTGGTTAAACATTTTTCTAAACTAGAAGTTGAGTATTTTAATCTACAACTAAAATATCAACATCTCAAAGAAAATGTCAAAACTTCAAATTTCAAGACATCTTCGGATGTTCCGAGTTTGATGCGCTTTTCAAATAAACAAACGAGATGAATGATTCATGCTCGATGTAACACGATCGTAAAGTTGAAAGTCCAAATCTCTCAATTAAAGGGTCAAACGAACAATATGACAGTTCCCAAATGCCTCCTTCTTTAGATTCTCGAATTCTCAAACGTTTCATCTTCAAAACCTTGTAAATGCTTTACAAAAGGAAAACGAAAGTTTCCTTGAAGAGAATGAAAAGGTTAAACGTCATTTCAATGAGTTGTTTGAATCAATTAAAGTCACTCAGTAACAAAACAACGAACAAATAACTTCATTGCAAAGGAAATTGAGAATCAAGAGTCGTAAAAGGGAAAATGCCAATGATCAATGCGAGAATGTTGTATCTAAGGTTCCCTCCGGTAATAAATCTACTTTATCCGTGACATATGTCCCCTCACCTAAGGAACAACAAACTTGCCATTCAAACATATTTCTCATCCCTTAAGGATTGCTTAGAATGCTCGCGTGAGATTGTTGAAGAAGACAAGCTAGAAAACCTCATGATAATGCAATTGGACATGCATGCTTATATGCCAAACGATCTCAAGAAATCTTAGAATGTTTGATCACTATATGCCCAAAGACATTAGGTGAGAGAGTTAACCCTTGATTCCATGCTCAATGCCTAAGGCCAAACATGACATGCACTCGATTCCCAATAGTTTGAATGTGAGGAGTAGTGCACGGTGAGTAGTTCAGATTTTAGATCACCAATACTAGGAAAGTGAACTCAAATGTGCCTTCTAGAGTACTAATCTCGCACTCTAATGTTAAGAAAGTGAACCCGAGTGCACTCGCATGTAGTTCGGATCCCAAAGACATCTAAACAGTGGTGCAAAGAGTAGTGAAACAAACTAATGTTCCCATTCCCTCTACAGAGTAATCATGACATTAAAGGGAGCAGTCAAAGTCTCAAGACAATACAAGGAATGATAGGACCTCTCAAGCTAAGAATGTGCCTTTGGAAGAGAGTAGAAGAACAATCTAGGAACCTTAAGTTTGAATCGAATAAAACGAATCGTGTTGATTCTAGTATTAGCCATAGGCGCATCGTGATTAATTCAGATTCGATGCTATTTGCAAACCTTGTACCGATGATTGCTTGAATTCGCTTTCTAATCATGAATGTGATGTTAATGTTTTGCCTAATGATGTTAATCGTCCGCTTAATGTTGTTAATGCTAAAATTCATGCTAAAAAGGCTAAAAGGCAAAAGCGAAAGAGAGTTAGAAAACAATGGAAACCCACAGAAGAACATTCAAAGAATAGGCTTTTATTGGATACCGTTGGTCATAAGACTAATCGATAATGCCCACTAGAAAATGGATGCCTCACCGGTAGAACTATTCCTTAAGAAGTGGTCACATCAGAATAGGCTAATATCGCACACTAGTATTGCATCTATTCACAATGATTCCATTACTTCACCGTCGATATGAATGCTTCTATTTCGATGCGGGTGGTCCAACTGCTGCTACTAACCAAATGGAACCCATTCTTGCATGGGGATCCCAAATATCCGCTTATCCATTCTTGTTCGTGTTCAACCGCAGATCGCTCAAATCGCTCGTGGTACCGGACTCAGTCCGTTCCAAGTATATGACTGGAGACCGGTCACGGCTCATGAACTTCGTGAGCAAATTCATCGGGACTGTTAGATTTGGTAATGATCATTTCGGTAGCATATGGGTTATGGAGATTATGTTGTTGGTGATAGTGTCATCTCCGAGTGTATTATGTGGAAGGTTTAGGTCATAACTGCTCTGTTGGTCAATTACGTGATTCTCGATCTAGAAGTGGCCTTCGAAAACATACCGCTTTGTTAGAGATCTTAATGGTAAGGAACTGCTGAAAGGAACTCGGCTCAAACCTTTACACTATCTCTATCGATGACATGATGAGAGCTTCACCAATATGCTTGTTATCAAAGGCTTCAAAACAAAGTCATGGTTATGGCATCGTCGCCTCAATCACTTGAACTTCGACAATCAACGATCTTTCCGTAAAGGACTTAGTTGTAGGTTTACCTAGACTAAAGTATGAAAAGGATCATCTTTGTTCAAGATGTCAATCGGGAAAAAGCAAGTAGTATGCCCATAAACCCAAACCTACTAACTCATCTGACGTAAGTTCTTCATATGATTCATATGGATTTATGTGGACCAATGAGGGTGCGTAATATCTTTGGGAAGAAATATGTGTTAGTTGTGGTTGATGATTATTCTAGATTCACCGGGTCAAGTTCTTAAGGACAAAGGATGAAACTCCGATATCATCATCAAACTCATCAAACAAACCAGCAGTTAGACTAAACAAAACCGCCGTAATTATCGTAATGCATAATGGAACCGAGTTTGTCAACAAACAACTTAGTGAATTCTATGAAAGCGTTGGAATCGACCATCAAAGAAGTGTTCCACGAACCCCTCAATGTAACGGTGTAGTTGAAAGACGCAATCGCACTTTTGTTGAAGCCGCTAGAACATTGCCGATCTACTCAAAGGTTCCAATGTTTCTCTGGGTCAAGCAATTGCCACCGCATGCTACACACAAAATCGTTCCTCGATTCACACCATTCATGGAAAAACTCCATACGAACTTGTCCACAACAGAAACCTAATCTATCTTTCCTTCGTGTTTTGGTGCCTTATGCTATCCAACTAATGAGGGTCAAGACTTGGGTAAACTTAGAGCTAAAGTCGACATTGGAGTATTTGTAGGATATGCACCCAACAAAAGGGATACCGAATCTACAACAAAAGAACCCGAAATATCATGGAAACAATTCACGCTACGTTTGATGAGTCGACCGGTCAAATGGCTCCTGACACCCACTCAGACCCGCACTTCAAAACAGTCCTATTGGTTCATCTCTTGTTTCAAACTCCTCTCAAGAAACTCTATATGTACCTCCATCCAAGATGATGTAAAGAAACTGTTTGATCCCATGTTTGATGAACTCGTATGAGTCTACTACTAATGAGGTGCCGATCCCTACAACAGAGGATGCTCATATTCCGGTGAATGAAGTCAATTCATCACCTCTATATCAGAAGTCAAGAAGCACCGCGATCCTTCGCCTCATCAACAAATCATCTCTTCAAATGTACATCATGGAAATGTTTCGCACCAATGATGAAGTTAATCCTTTGCAACTCCCAAGATGCTCCATTTGAAAACATATTTGCTACTCCTGTATCATCATCGAAACCATCTTCTTCAGAGACATCGACTCGCCTACTTCAGCCTCAACAAATGCCACATGAACACCTCGTAAAATGGACTCACGATCATCCATTAGACAACATCATTGGAAATCCTCTCGTCTCAGATCAACCCTAAGCAACTCGCAACCGATGCCTTATGGTGCTTCTTCAACTCCGCACTATCTAAGATCGAACCAAAAGACGTTAAAACGCCATGAATGAAGATAGTTGGTTCAATGCTATGCAAGATGAAATTCATGAGTTTGATCGTCTTGATGTACGGGAGTTAGTACCGCTCCGATCGCTATGATTATAGCTCTAAAATGGATCTTCAAAGTAAAACTTGATGAGCATGGTGATGTGTTGAAAAACAAGGCTCGATTGGTTGCTAAAGGATATCGTCAAGAGGAGGGTATAGACTTTGAAGAATCATTTGCTCCAGCTTGCTCGAATCGAGGCAATCGTAATCTTTTGGCTAATGCCGCAAGTAAGAACATGGTGGTATATCGATGGATGTAAAGACGGCATTTCCGAACGGAGATCTTAAAGAAGTCGCTCACGCCGCCCAACTCAAGGATTTGTGAATCAAGAGCATCCTACTCATGTTTATCGTTTGAAGAAGGCTCTTTACGGTTTAAAGCAAGCTCCAAGGGCTTGGTATGATACACTCAAAGTTTCTTCTTTCAACCGGATTCAAAGAAAGGAGCGCTTGATCCTACATTGTTCACCGTGAAGTCGTGCAAACATTTAACTCATGTTCAAATTTATGTTGATGATATTATTTTTGCCTCGACCGACCCAATGGAATGTGATCGTTTTCTAATGAAATGAGTTCAAAGTTTCAAATGTCAATGATGGGACAAATGTCATTTTCCCGGGATTACAAATTTCACAAAGTCCCGAGGCATTTTCATAAATCAATCTAAATATGCAATGAGATTTTAAAGAAATTTGGATTTGATTCAAGTGACCTCATTGACACCCCCATGATTGACCGAACCAAACTAGATGAGGACCTCTCGTGATCATGATTGACCAAACGAAATATAGGAGTATGATTGATCCCCGATGTATCTCACCGCTAGTAGACCGACATTTTGTTCTCTGTGTGCATGTGTGCTAGATACCGTGCTGCCTACTAAAAAGAACCTTGAAGCGCTTAAACGGGTCTTTCGGTATCTCCAAGGAACCATCAATATGGGACTATGGTACCAAGGACACCGGTATGTCACTAACGGCCTATGCGAGATGCCGATCATGCAGTTGTCAAGATACACGTCGAGCACGTCGAGGTGCTCGGCTTTTGGGTGATAAGCTTGTGAGTGGTCTTCAAAGAAGCAAATGAGTACTTCTATTTCCTCTACAGAGGTTGAATACATAGCCATGTCATCTTGTTGTGCTCAAATCTTATGGATGAGATCTCAATTATCCGACTATGGCTTTGAATTCAACAATATCCCTCCAGCATCGTGATAATAAAAGTGCTATTGCTCTCTCATGCAACAACGCTCAACACTCAAGAGCAAAGCATATCGACATTCGACATCATTTCATCGTGAACAAGTGGAAAAAGGTGTGGTGGAACTATATTTTGTGAGGTCCGAATATCGCTAGCGACATCTTCACCAAAGCTCTTCCAAGAGAACGCTTGAGTTTATTCTTCCACGCCTTGGTTTGAAAAGCCTTCAACCGAAACTCTCAAACGCCTTCGGAGGAAGACGAGGAGTAAAGGTCTTTCTTCATCTATCTCATGTACATATATATTTGAAAACAAAATACAAAAATATAAAACTTTCAAAATACATAAAAAAAAAAAAAAAAAAAAAAAAAAAAAAATTTATTGTCATTTTTGTCATGTTTCTTCCGGTTCGATAACATCTACGGTTTTTGTGTCTATTCAAAGAATGACACGGGTCTTAGATGTTGTTCGAATTCTTTAAAAAAAAAAAAAAAAAAAAAAAAAAATTTTTTTGAGAGAAAGAGAAATGGTTTATTGTCATTTTCAGCAATAACCCGCTTTTAAAGAAAGAACAGAGCCATGTTTTACCATGTTTTCAAATTCCTATGCTCGATTCTATAAACTCCTATCTCACGAAAAACAAATGCTTTGCAAAATAACTCGATTCTATTTTGATAATCATCGACTTATATGTCAAATCTCTCTCAATCAACAACCTATGTCATTGATTGAGGGGAGAATGATTTCAATTAAATTAAAAGTTATTTGGCATTAAAATTGTTTTCAAAAGATATACATGCATGTTTTATAAATGGAGTTTAAAGTCTCAAAATCCGATCCGTGACGCTTAAAACACTTTCACAATCAAGTCACAATTCTCCTTAAAGCTTTCAAAATCAATTTAAATTATACGAGATCACAAATTTCAAATGATTTGATAATTGTGATCGGGGAGAATGTGTGATTTAAATTGGATTTAGACCGATAATTAGGTAAATGGTTATAATAGGATGTACATGCTATCCCGCCCACATGTGACAAACGATTTCAATTTTTCAAATGCACATGTTGAGGGGAGCATCTATTTTAAAACCTTTGATTTAAAACGTGATCATTTATCCCATGTGCAAGTTCCTCTAGTATGTGCAAAACTCTTTTCAAACCTCGAGGCACATATCGGTGGGGAGCAAATTTATGGAAACCTCATCCTTCCCTAATTGCTATATCTACTTGATTTGTTGAGGAAGTGATGTTGATATCTTTTAGAAAATGGTAATCAAAAGAAGTTAATTTTTCTCCCGCCTCCGTGCAAAACATTTTCAATACTTGATGCTCATGTTGGGGGGAGTTCTCGTTTAAAAATATCAAAACAATTCGTGTACAAAAGCTTTAATAATATATCACAAGTATCCGAATTGATTTTCAAATGGTTTTCAATTGGATCCATCGGCGTATGAACAATACCAAATAGACCGACCAACTTTACTTCATGTACGGTGATATAAGGATGATAAGGTTAGGTATGTGTTCCCATGATCCGCCGTAACCGGAGGGATCACCAGGACAATCCACTAGTTAGTGTAGAAGTCCTTAGGTATGATGATAAAAGGAGAAAATGAGATATGGGAAGAGTGCGGACTAAGACCGAGCTAGTATCGGAATAAACCCAACAAGGTTCTAGCTATGAAGTCTCTGTAAGCAATCGAAGGGTCAAGAATTAAAAAGAATTGATGTGAAAGGGTGAAAACAAATAGCCTCCATTTATTCAACCTTAGGCGTAAACCGGTTCACTTCATGTGCTACCGATGGTAACATCGGATTGAAGACAAGACGCCATGGACCCAAAGGACGACCGCACTTCAACTTTCCAAACCACTCAAGTTCCTCTTAAAAGGGCTTGTTTCATTCTCACGGGAACCGACATTATCTATCGACTTTCTCTTAGAGATGGTTGATATTGAGTAGGAGACCTCTCCCTAGTCTCCCAAGACAGATCCAAAATATGCACAAATTGAGTCTAGAGCCACGAGATCATCAATAAATCTCATTAGGACACTTTCAATGAAGACTCTCTGCTTCACACAATGTGGAAAGAGATTATATCTCGAGTCCCACGATTATCCTTGTGGTATTGCTGTAACATCCGAGTGATGTGTTCACATGTTCACAATGAAGATGGAAAGCCTTCGAGCCAACATCAAACAAGCTCTCGGTAGGTGGCATGTGAGATCTATTATATAGATCAACCATGTGACAACCGAACAGAAACAATGGGGCGATTCAATCTCGAATCAATCCTCGTTCGAGTTATGGATTGACGGATACCTTTGAAAACCGGTCTTTGTGCTTGAAAACTCCTTTCTTTAGCACATCGATCGTACTTATTTTTCAAACCAAAAGGTATTTTTATGATTGATAATTGATTTTCAATAAAACCTTCGTGGTATTGCAAAACAATTTCTATCGAGCAATACACGATTGTTTCTCAAATCTCTTTTCATCAATCGCTGGACTTAAAATTACCGTTCACTCACCCGTGTTGTCTTCTTTGAGATGTTCCGGCTTGAGAACAAATAGAACAACAAGCGAAACCTCGTCAAGGAGATTCTTAGGAATCCCACCGATCACAGCAAGATTTGTAATCGATCAACGGGAACCGTGGGTCGTGTACTCAATTCAACGAAGTGATCAAAGACACTTTCGTGCGATTTGTTGTTAATCGCAGATGCGTGTACGCTCGACGCTTGCGTACCGATCGTAATGAAGCGGTCAATCCACAAACGCATGCTCACTTAACACATTCAACTCAAATGAAATCATGATTAGTGCATCAATGACTCGATATTTTCACCCATGCTTCGCTACGCCGCCAATATCGTGATTCAACAAATGCTTCCGCCACTCGATGAGAAGATATCATGATCCGTAATGTGAGCATGTCGGTCCCAAAGTCACAACATCACAAAATACCAACACCACAAAGGATGTGTCGAGATTGTTGATAGCCGATGATCTCAAATGATGGCTCGTAATTATTATCACGTGGATCGGAAAAGACCTCCACTTGGAATAACCAAACATGCAATGTGAAGAATCAATGACTACGAGCTCAAGAGCAAAGGACTACATCAAGAATACTAGATCACTTGTTAATGTTATATCTATCTCGTATTCTTTGTAATTTTGATACATGTTTGAGGTGACCTCCTTGGGAGATTGTTAGGAATTAGAAATTCTGTATTAAAGAGTCGGTCACCTCAAGTATATGTAATCGTTAGAAAGCTCGTAGTCGTAGGTCTTTTAAGTTAAGTAGTTATTTAGTTAAGTAACACCGTGGAGGACTGGACGGGTCTTTACCCATCAGATGCCTCGATCCACACCGTAGTGTGGCGAATTATGTAAGACTATAAATACTCTACCTTCCAAGGTAGAGTTGAGCTCATAATAATATCTTTCACTTTCTCTCACTAAGTTCCCTAAACCTCTAACTTTCTCTCTAGAATTCCATCTTATTCGCCACCTTGTGTTATGGTTTGATGTGTATGTGAAAAGTTATATCTACATTTTCAACTTCGCTCCGCATTTCGTCGTAGTCGAGAGATTCCATGAGAATAAAGAAGTTAGAATCAAATGGATGAGGGTAAAGGAATAAAGAATCAAAAGGGTAAGAGGTTAAAGATGAATATTTTTGGATTTTTGAAAACATGCCATAAAAACAAAGAATGAAAATATTTTTGGTGTTATCAACACTTTAGAAAAGTGCTAATGAACTTTTGATTTTGAAAACTTACGTAAAACTGCTTACAAACGATGGTATATGTGCAAGTACGGGTCCGGAAATGCTTAAAACACGCTACACCTCCAAGCAATGGCGCCTAAAATTTGATCGGTGCTAAACCGTCAAGTCTAACAGACTTAAAACAGCTTAAACACAAATGCAATTAAGATCAGAGGAATATAGGGGATTCCTGGGTCGTTAAGTCCACGGAGGATGAATTGGTGTGAAAACACTTCAGATGATAGAATGATCACTAAGGATAGTGATCAGAAAGGTTTTGAATGGATAATTACCTAAAGAAAAGATTTACAAATTAAAGCGACTTAAATGCAAATTAAGAAAATTAAAAAGTTAAAATATATTAAATAAACGCTATCACTATTTTTACAGATCGATGAACGTTTATTTTATAAAACAAAATAACTTAAATAAACTATTTTAATTAAAACGTAAACCTAAATTATCTAAAAACGTTACTTAAAACTAAAACGAGCGTTATTTATTTAAAATGGCTACTGAGCTAAGATAAAACGTAAATTTTATGAAATAAAAGGCTCACGAATGTAAAACTAATTTTATTACGCATTATATGACAAAAGAAAATTTTAGAAAAAGATTTATATTTTTAGACTTTTATATTTTTATTATGATTTAATTACTATAAAACACTAATTAAATGTTTAAAAATACTAAAACTAATTAGAAAAATCAAACTTTTGTAAAAATACTTTATAACAATATTAAGCTAAGAAAATTGAAAAGGATGAAAAGCTACTATAAATAAGCTATAAATAAGCAAATAAGCTCGCTTAAGCTTAAACTGAAAACGATATAAGAAATTGATAGTGCAAGATTATGACGAGAAAAGTCCCAAGGGCAACTCGGTTTATGTGTACCCACTATCATCCCCATAAGTGAGAGGTCTCGTGTTCGACCGCCTCCCCTTTTGCAAAACATTTTATTTTTGGATTTTCTTTTTGCAACTTATTAAATACATGAAAATAAGCAAATATTAAAACTACAACTTTTGTGAAAATCACTAATAAGCTCAAGATGAGCTTATTTATTGCAACAAGGTCAAAACTTGAAATAAGCAAAATATTAAGCCAAATGGCTTATAAGCTAGAAATAAGCAAAGGAAAATGAAAATAAGCTAAGAACTCAGATTTAAGCTAAATTAAAACTGAATAAGCACAATATTTAAGCAATAAGCACTTAATAACTATAAATAAGCTCTAAGCTAAACCGATACACAAGACAAATTGGGTTTACTAGCACTTTTAAGCTTAAATTTAAGCAATCGTAATAAGCTAAGAATTGAAATCAAAGACCTGAAATAACAAGTTCACTAGTCGAGCTTGCTAAAAAGCTAAATTACAAGGATTAGCTTATTCTAATAAGTTTGGTAGAAGCTTTTGAAAAGCTTATAAACTCGACTAACCGATTTACTAAATGAAATGGACAAAAGTAAAGCTATGAGCAGTTTATTAAATAAGTCGAAATTGGAAATTAAGAACCTGAATACGATATGGTTGGGTTGGCTTTCCAAAAGCTAAAATACACAGTGATTAAGTTCACTAATAAGCTCTTAATGAGCTTATGAAATGAGTTGTCAAACCGTACGTGACGCTTGCTTTGGAAAGGGGCTCAAAAGAAGCTAATTAAAAAGCTATCTATAAGCTAATTTTATAAAACCTAGTATTTTTATATTTTTCTTTAGCGCTAAATATTACTTTCCCAAAAGGAATTAAGCTAAACTTAATATTGAATCCTACACAAAATTATTCATTTTATTCAAAACCACTATATGAAATTTTGACTTTTTAATGAAAACTAATAAGTTGACTTTAATGAACTTATAACTGATTCTATGGACTTATTAAGTTGTATTAAGCTATAATAAGACTTGTTTAACTAATCTTAACAACTTTTAAAGCTAGAATGAAGATTATGCAATCAAAACTCCTAACATTTATGGATTTAAGAGATTTAAAAGCTAAATTGGACTTTTACAAAACAAGTAATGGTTTTATTGTTTTGACTGAGCTAATAGATGCTATTGTAATAGATATCAGACAAGTACAATACCTCAAACACCTTCTAACACGCTTATCACAACAAAACAAACATCACTTAACTTAACTGATTGGAAGCTTTTCAAAGAGTTTCAAAGATTTAGACCATGCAACTGATTAAAGAGCTTATAATATCATATATTAGAGCTAAATAAGCATTAAACAACAACACTAACAACATAAAACACAAGAATGAAGATTGTGTTATTTTAACTGTCAAATTAAAATTTCTAGCAACTACAGATTAAAGAGAACAAGCTATATGTTCTATTGTTTAAATTAACTTAACTACAGCTAAGAAACATGAAGATACAAAGATTTAAACTTAGAACACTTAAACAGTGAAAATGCCAAAACTGAACAATAGGCTTACAAGTGATTTCCAAGCATAAACCTAAGAACTGAGGAATGAAACACAACCTATAGCTTTCCACAAAGCTCTAAACCAGTAAACAATCCATAATCAACCTTGCTTCAATCTCTGGTATCCTCTCCATGGCATTTTTATTTTTAACTAATTTATTGGTGATTTTTTGAATTTTGAGTTTCAACTCTAAAATGGATTATAAGATTTCTAATAGCTTACGTGCTTTATGAGGGCTTATGAGATCTTTTGAGTCCAATACAACACTTACAAACAACATTCGATCTTATTGAGATTTTGAAATTAAACCGCATAAACCGAAAACTTGCATTAAAGTCGAAATTGATGTTTAGAAAAGGTTCACATACACTTAGATAACTTAAATAATTTACTTGAAAGATTTAAATTACAATAAGAAGCTTAAAATAAAAAAACCACATACTTAAACTAATCTACTCTACTTGTTCTTCTCTTTGCTTCTTTTCATGTATTTATTGACTTCAAACTTCCCTTGTCGACCTCCGAGCTAATCCCATCACATATTGACCATTGGATCGAGCCGATCATTGAATTGCCATATGAGCGATTTTGGCGCCAATTTTCAATGAGCGTGTTTTCTCATTAATTGGCTTTGGTTGATAGTGGAGGTGGAAGGGAGGTAATCGTGGATACGCGTGAGGTGGAGTGAAAACCAAAGGTAAAACCACCGGTTTTGGTGTATACAGGGGTGAGGAGGAGGTGAACAAAGATGGCGGTTTCTCCTGCTTTTAAATTCGGGCCGGTCATGGTAATGGATTGATTGGGCTTAGATATTGAATCCGCTTGGTTTGTTAGCTTAAATAACCACAAGGACTAAAAATGTAATTCCACAAAACATGAAGGGTTGAAACTGTAGCTTTTCCAAGGCTATCATAAGGACTAAACCTCAGTAATATTGATTAGTACAAGGACCAATATTGATTTTTTTTCCATTTTGTAAATCCAGGACTAAAACCGCCAATTTAGTAACTATAAGGACCAAACTTGTAATTTTCTCCAAAGTTTATCATAAGGACCAATATTGCCATTTATAAATAGTGTAAGGTTTATTTTGATTATTTTCTTATTTTTAAAACCTTAGGGACTAATTTTGACACTTTTGCAAACTTGAGGGACCAAAGTTGTAATTTTGTGATTTTAATCTTCAAAGGATTATTTTGAACAACTTGTGAATCCCAAGGACCTAAAATGATATTTTACAAGTTTTGGAATGACCAGGGACTAGATTTGACAACTTTTGTAACTTGGGGACTAAAACCGCAATTATGCAAACTTGATACGCTTTTTCATCGATTTTAATGTTTTTGCATTTAAAACATATAAAACACTTGTTTGTGATATTTTCATCATTTGAAGCATTTTGAGTGTTTTCGGATGTTTTGGATTCTAACAAAGATAAAACGATGAGATTAGACACTCATCAATTTTATTTTTAGTTTATATAATTTATAATATATATTTTGAATGAAAAATAGTTGGTTTGAATAAATGTAAAAATAAATAAAATGTTGTTCTCAAAAGGATGTTTTAGCTTGAGCCATGAGGAAAAGTGTTTTTTTTTTTTTTTTTTTTTTTTTTTGGTAAATGGTTTCTTACTCGTAAAATATGTTACCCACAAAACAAAGTATAGGAAACGTGATTGAGCACCACACTGGCTATGACCAAAAAACGTACCTATTGTGCTTCAAACCAACTAACGAGTGAATGACATGTTACTCTCGCAAAAGAAACAAACTTATTTTTTCAATCTCGATATTTTGGACCTTCTCCACAAGCTCTTTACAATCACGATACACAAGTCTAGTTGAGATCAAAAGAACACCTAAATATTTAACCGGAAGAGATCCTTCTTCAAATGGCAAAATATTAAGAATAGCAAGCTTAACATGATTAAGAACATTACAGAAATAAGCCATACTCTTAGGTGATGCCTCCTTAAACTCATTTAACGAGTCAATAATAACCCGAGCAGAGTTAACATCACCAATGTGCAAAAAGGAACAGATCATTAGCAAAATATAAATTAATAATGTTTAAATTAAAGCAATGATGATGATAAGTAAAACCTTCTGATTCATGAACCCTTCACTGCAACATAAGCATTAAAACCTCCATCGCAAGGGTAAAAAGGTAAGGGCACATAAGGTCACCTTGTCATAAACTTCTTTTCTCTATAAAATATATGTGTAAAACACCATTAATATTCAACGAAAATGACGTTGAAAAAACAACATTCCATAATCTAATCAATCATACGGGAGTGAAAACCAAAACCAACTAAAACCTCTCTTAATAAATCCTAGTCAACTGTATCATATGCTTTTTGAATATCCACTTAAACGCACATCTAGGAGGGCCTCTATCAAAATGATAATTATGCATTAATTCTTGAGTTAAAAGAATATTATCCGAGATCCTCCTACCCGGAACAAACGCAGATTGGTTTAGGCTAACCAAATATGTCTAGCCCCTCTTTATTGCGGTTCGAAATAATCTTACTAATACACTTGAAAAGCACATTACAACAAGAAATATGCCGGAGTCATTAATACAAAGCGGATAAGGTACCTTTGAAATTAAAGCAATAATAGTATCGTTTAGCTCATTCAGTGCCATTAGTAAAGAACTCATGAACTCCTTTACCATATCTTCCACCACAATATCCTATGCTTCTTTAAAAAACGCAACCGTACACCCGTCCAGTCCCGGGGATTTATCATCACCTATTGAAAATATAGCACCATTCACTTCTTGGCTCGTAACAGTACGAACCATATTAAATGCTGTTGGAAAATTAGTTGGTAAAAGTGACTTTTGACCAACTTTGGACACAATTATCTATATGTATGTGTCATATATATAAGTAATAGTTTGTAGGTTCGCGTTCTCCTCGAAGAGAGCTTCGCAATGAGCCTTTATGTGTCCAAAATAAAGTTGATGTGAATGAGATATCGTGTCTCAAAGTTAAGCATTCTACCATGCTTAAAGAGGAATTTTGAATTGTTTTCATCCCACATCGGTGGATGAGTAAACTTGAGGAGTCTATTTTGTATAAATGAGGCCCTAGTTCCATAGGTTTAACACACATCAAATCAATAGTTATTATTGATTTCAACATATGGAATACGATCTCTTAAGATGAAATTCTACGCTTTGTTAAGTCCGACAAGACAACTTATCGCTTTGGTTGTACCCCGGGAAATGACGCACGAATATGTTTTAAGGGAAGCATGTCAAACACGTGCTTCGCTTTTAGTGCTTCTTTGTTGATCTTTATTTGGTGATCAAGTAAGTCTTTTGACTATTTTATTATCTTATTTAATTATCGTTTATCTGCTTACATTCTGTTTTTATTTAATTTTCTGTTATTTATTTACTATTAATTTTATTTATTGTAATTTAGATTTTATTAATAAAAGTGTAACCGTTTCCCTACAAATGCAACATTACCAGGTAACCTGTTAATAGAAAGGCCATACATATCTTTTATATAATTAAGGAATTACATCATTTTGGAGTGATTTTGTCAATTCATTCTTATTGAAAAAACAATTGGGCCAATAAGAGAGCTCGATTTCGCCACGTAAGCAAAATCGTGTGATGTGATAAGTTGGTAAAAGTCAAAATTAAATTGATTTTGGTCAAACTTTAATAAATTTGTGGAGAAATTTGGTTGATAAAAAAAACACATAAAAATATAGGTGTCAAATTTGTGAAAACAAAAACTTAAAAAAATGAGGTAAATAATAAAACTTTAGTGGTTGAAGTTTTAAAAATTATATAGAGCTAAGTGTAATATTATAAGCATCAATGTTTTTTAATAACTTTTTATTATAAACAAATACCCCTTATACTTTATACTTTTTATACTTTATATATTAAATAATACAATATATATGATGTTTTAAATTAACAACATATAAATTTGCATAAGATTATACGTATCAATTTTTTTACTTTATACGTTCAATAAGGACTCATTTATTTCATTTTTAAAAGTTTAACCTATGTGGACACGAGTTTACACTTAAAATACAACTAAATTACTGAAAACGGGAATATAATTATCAAATTGTAAGCACGAGTTACTTTAATATAAAATAAATATACGCGATTGTACTTATAACAATGACTCATGTAATTCTTATTTATTTATATCAGGATATCTAAAAAAAACATTTTTAAAAAACTTTAAAGAGTATACTTTAACTTTATCAACGCTCATTATGTGCTATTAAACTTGTATCATGTGTACAACATAATATCAAGAGTGAAATTTAAATAACAACATCAAAAATTTTTCACTAAATAAAATTAAGTCTTGATTTACCTAATGTAAATTTTACAAATATTTTACCAAATTCTAATGGATATTAATGCATAATGAAAAACTCGCATAAGTATTAGTTGTACTTATATCACAAATTTCATGGCAAATTCTTATATGTATATATACTTGAACTAAAATATTAAAATAAATTTGATTTATGTGTAAACTTCATATGTCGAAACTTATAACTATATAATTATATACAATTACTTTTAAAGACACAATATTTAGTATTAATACGTAATAATTTTTTGTCAAAACTTTACGCTATACCAGATTATAAGTAGTTAAAATTAGAAGTAATTCCCTTTGTCCAAGAAAAGTAGTGCAGTGGCTTATAAAGCCTCCTGAACACCATCAAAAACAAACGTCATTCGCATCCGTCACAGCATCAATTCGACTTCTAGTTGCTTAAATGTTTCACCACTTTACGAGAATAAGTTGTATTAGAGTCTCCCTCGAGAAGCCACTCAATCTTAGCTTTTTTGCTTTAAAATCGTTCTTCAATAATAAGTGCATAATTTTTTTTATTTTTTTAGAACGACACCACACTCAAATCCGAATTCCCGAGTTAAACCATCTAAATTGGCGTGCCTCAGACCCAACCACTATAAAAGACCACAAGAAAACCCATATAACTCACCAATTCACAATGGGAGAAAATTTCGATATTTTTATCTCTTTATAGACTCGCGCCGATGCTCTTATAGCTAATTAATCAAAACCTAAAATTCTTTTCTAATTAAAAATTACAATATAATACACATCTGTTATATTTAATAAATAAAAGTTACTTAATTTAATCATAGAACTAGTGGTTTAAGAGTAGGAAACCCACTTACGTAGTCGCAAAGATGTATATCGGTGAGAACACCTTGATCCCGCATCTTTTGATGCCAACCGACCCTTCCCCAAGGATCCGGCTTCAGCGATAAGCTCCGTCCCGCTTGACCTAATGCCATGGGTTGGGTTCAACCCGGTCTATTTCGCAAAGGCCCCATTGACCGCTCAACTGCATTTTCGGAGGGTAATGATACCATTGAACCAAGCCCCGCTTGGTCCACTTACGTAGTACATGATAGTTAAATTTGAGAAAAACGCTAAATATAAATAGAAAATGCAACTCCCCGTCAAGATCGACAATGGAGAGTAATGAAACATCCTAACATAAAATAAATTGCATAACAAATTTCGTCTCTACAAAAATAAGGTAAATATTGTTACTTCTCTTTGTTGCAACTTAGAGAGAAGGGTATGGTGGCATGCCGTTTTCTTCAAATCAGCGCCACCTCAGCATTTCATATTTTGTTGGGTCAGTGAATTCCAAAACTCCCTTAAACTATGATTTAAAGATAAAATAACTTAAGTGTTTAATAACTATAAACATACGCATGTCACTGAATGAACAGTTGTTCAGTGAGTCATCTTTAAGAAGCTTAGACGAGCCTAAGAAGAAAGGTTCTTCATTCGGTGTGGCGGGACTCATGAATGATACCCGAGCTAAAGAAGAATATGATGGGTTCAGTGAGTGATGACAATATCTCATTGAACCCCAAGTCTCCTCAACAACTATGAAGACCAAGACTTATATACTAAAGAGATCAAGGCTAAAGGATCAAGTAAAGGCGGACAAGGCGGATAAGTTAGAAGTGATTAAGGGGAGTCCTTATCAAGCAAAGGTCAAACTTTTCCTTAAAGGTCATAGAATTTAGTAAATCCGAATATAAAGAGTCGGTCACCTCAAGTATATGTAATCGTTAGAAAGCTCGTAGTGGTAGATTATTATGTTAAGTAGTATTTAGTTTAAGTAACACCGTGGAGGACGGACGGTCTTTACCCACTATATGCCCGATCCACGACCCGTTAGGTGGCGATTTATGTAAAGACTATAAATACTTTCTACCTTCCAAGGTAGAGAGTGGGAGCTCATAATAAGACTTTTCTTTCTCTCACTAAAGTTCCCTAAACCTCTAACTTTCTCTCTAGAACTCTTTGCACGCCAGATTTGATCTTATGGTTTAGTGTGTTTATGAAATCCAATATGTTACAAATGGTATCAAGAGCCATGGTTTGATCATCTCTTACATATCTTTGGATTTCTAGTGACTTTAGGTGGTTTTAGAGTTTGAAAAAGTTTAGTACTTTTGCATCATTTGGATCATTTCTAGTGTTAAAGTTTGAATCTTGGGTGTAGTTTTGTGTTTAGAATCATTGTATGTGCTGGTTTTGATTTGTTGCTTGAATCATCGTGGTTGGGTTGTTTTTGGATTGAAAAGTGGTGTTTATGTGTTTTTCTTGCTAGCGACTTAAGCCACGGATAAGTTATCTTGGTAGCGACTTGCTTTGTAATTTGGTAGCGAGTTGTAGTTGAAGGCCTTAGCGAGTTGAGCTAGCGACTTGTCTATTGAGACAAGTCGACAAACAGTACACTTAGTGGAGTCTCCACTACGGGTAGCGACTTGGTGAAAGTTAGCGACTTGTACTTAAGTTTGTTAGCAACTTGGTGTTAGCGAGTTGCTCTTTAGCGACTTGACAACTTAGCGACTTGGTGCTTAGCGACTTGTCAAAATTTTGCTAGCGATTTGGTGCTTAGCGAGTTGCTCTTTAGCGACTTGACAACTTAGCGACTTGGTGCTTAGCGACTTGTCGTCAAAATTTTACTAGCGACTTGGTGCTTAGTAACTTGGTTCGAGTTTTATTAGCGACTTGGTTGACTCGTCTGTAATACGGTTTTCTCTTGATTTAGTAAAACCCGTGAAAGAATCTATTTCCGGCTTAATCATCGAGTTATAAAATCCCGCTTAATCTATCATCATGTCTACCAACGCTCCTACAATCATCTCCATCGCTTGTCGAGGATGTTCAAGCAATGGTTCGGATACTCTGCCCACCCATGCTTGACGTAACCGACTACGACTCTTGGGCTCAACGAATCGATTGTACTGCCTTGGAAAGGAAAATGGAGTCAACATTCTCAAATCCATTGATGAAGGACCATATCGGGTCGAGACTACTAGAGACTTAATTGATACAAATGAAGATGGAACAATGATATATGGAATTGACATACCAAAGACATATGATGAGCTCGATGATAAGGAGAAAAGAGATTCGATGTCGATATCGTGGCTTCTAACATCGTACTTCAAGGTCTTCCAAATGATATCTACAAGCTAATCAATCACAACACCGAAGCCAAGGCAATGTGGGATAATGTCAAGATGCTTCTCTCGTGTTCGAATTAACTATGGAAGACAGAGAATCACAACTCTATGATGAATTTGAACACTTCAAGATGAAACCAGATGAGAGTGTCTATGAGTATTACGTGAGATTCCACAAGCTTGTTAATGATATGAGGAACATCGATGGACTATGCCAAACATTCAACCGAACTCAAAGTTTGTAAACAACATGAATCCGTAATGGAACAAGTTTGTCACTCGTGAAGCTCACTAAAGGATTGAAGAATACAAACTATGAGCAATCAGATGCCTTCCTTCTCCGTAATGAGAGACATGCTATGTTTGAAAAAGGATTCTTAATCGCTTCAAAACCAACCAGGAGAGACAAGCTCATCGAATGATTCAACCGCTTTATACTCAAACATTGGAATCACAACCAAAGCCTCACAAGTCATACCTATGGGTAATGGTAATCACAAACTCATTCCCGATCCAATGTTCAAACAAGCCGATGTCGATGCACGTGAGAAACTTCATTAATCAATCTGCTCTCATGATCAATCAAAACATGAAGTCTCTCACACACCAACAATAACCTCGAACAAGATCTAATCCACACAATCGTGCAACTGCTGAGATGGAAAGGTTATGGTGCAATGGGTTCAAGAAAGGCAAGACGAACAAGGAAGAGGTGGAGTCGGTAGAGGTTATGCCGCAAATCGAATAGGGAAGGAATGGAAACCAGGGTCAAGCTAAGCCAATCAAATGTTACAACTGGAGGTGAGGACACATTGCAAGGAACCGACATCGCCAAAACGCCTCAAAATGCCGAGTACTTGTGGATAAGATGTTGCTTGTGCAAGCTCGGGATAATGGTGCGACTTTGGATGAAGAGGAGGTGTTGTTCTTGGTCGAGGAAATGCTAAGACATATGATGCAGATGTGGATGAGCAACCAATTCGTGAGATAGGCCATAATCATCGAATGCCTTTCAAGTAGCCGATTGTGATGCATACGACTGATGTTGATGAAGAACCCATCGCACAAACCATTTTCATGGCTAGCATTTCTCCAATGGTCTCTCCTAAAGTCTCTTCATCACCACAAGCTGGTCCATCCAAAGACAAAATCATTTCGAGGTATTAAAATTATACGATGAAGTTGATGAGCAAAAGATACATAACGGTACAATCAATCTGTAATTATTGAGTCGATATTGAAAATATGGGTAATATCAATGTTGTCCCATATGATCAATATGTGAAACAAAGTGAAAGTGAGATTGTACCAAGTGATGTATCTTATGCGATCAATAAGGACTATGCTTTTGACGAATACACCGCACGCCCTCGATGATTCTCGTTATTTCGAACTTAATGCTTATAAAGAACGTGTTGCTATTTATGAACAACGTGCTAAGTTTGAATTAACCTCCGTGAGCGAGAAATGGATGACCAAATGCGACAACTATTAGAAAAGTAGGTTTAGAGAAGAAGTATTGAAACAAGAGTTAAACTCCTTACTAGATAAGCTTTCTAAAACTGCTAAGCAAAACAAGAACTTCAAGAAATGTTAAAATGCTTAAGCAAGAATTCAAAGTTAAGGAATCAAAACTTTTGAATAATTTTTCTAATCTAAAACCTTGAAGAACAAGCTTGAAAATAAGTTGTGCGTATAAGGAAATACCATTCAGATCGCTTCACTTAATCACTAAGCATAGAGTCTTAAGCGATAAGCATAGCATTCCCTTGTTGAGGAACCAAACCAGAGGTCATTAAAGGCTAGAAATGCTCCTAAGGTTTTTATGATGGCAATGAAACTTTAAGCCTAGACAGAAACCTAGTTGCGTTGAGTGCATCGAGGAAGATAAGAAATCGATGATGTCACTAGTACCGCATCTATTCATAATGATTCCATTGCTTCAATTTCTCGATATGAATGTTTCTATCTCTCGATGTGGGTGTTCCAATCATCACATTAACCAAATGGAACCCATTCTTGCATGGGGATCCCAATTATCCGCTTATCCATTCTTGTTCATGTTCAACCGCAGATCGCTCAAATCGCTCGTGGTACCGGACTCAGTCGCTCCAAGCATATGATCGGAGACCGGTCGCATGCTCATGAACTTCGTGAGTAAATTCATCGACGCTTAGATTCGGAACCACCATTTTGGAGCTATTATGGGTTATGGAGATTATGTGGTTGGTAAAAGTGTGATTTGTGGTATATTATGTGGAAGGTCTTGGTCACAACTGCTTCTCTCGTTGGTCAATTCGTGATTCCGATCTAGAAGTGGCTTTTAGAAAACATACTTGCTTCGTTAGAGAACTTGATGGGGTAGAATTATTAAGAGGAACTCGAGGTTCTAACCTATACACCATCTCTATCGATGACATGATGAAGTCCTCTCCAATCGCTTACTATCAAAGGCTTCTAAACGAAGTCTTGGTTATGGCATCGTCGCCTCAATCACTTGAACTTGGCACCATAAACAACCTTTCCGTAAAGGATCTTGTCGAGGTTTACCCGCATTAAAATATGAAAAGATCATCTTTGTTCACTTGCCAATTGGGTAAAAGCACGAAATATGCCCACAAACCAAAACCCACAAATTCGAATGGAAATTCTTCATACCTTCATATGGATCTCGCGACCAATGAGAGTGCAAACGATAAATGGGAAGAAATACATTCTAGTAGTTGTTGATGACTACTCGATTTACTTGGGTAAAGTTTTTGAGGACAAATGATGAAACCCGTATGTCATCATCAAACTAATCAAACAACCTTCGTGTTCGACTCAACAATACCGCTCAATTGTTCGAATGACAATGGCACAAAGTTTGTCAACAAAGACTTAATTCGCTTTATGAAAGTGTTGGAATCACCATCAAAGAAGTGTTCCACCAACTCCTCAATGTAACGGTGTAGTTGAAAGACTAAATCGAACTCTTGTAGAAGCCGCAAGAACAATGCTTATTTATTTGAAGGTTCCAATGTTTCTATGGGTCAAGCCATTGCCATCGCATGCTACTCCCAAAATCGCTCCTCTCTCATGGAAAACTCCATATGAACTTGTTCATAAACGAAAACCCGATCTCTCCTACCTTCGTGTTTGGTGCTTTGTGCTATCCAACAAATGACGGTCAAGATTTAGGTAAATTAAGAGCAAAGGCAGATATTGAGTTTTGTTGGTATGCACCAAACAAGAAGGGTTACCGAATCTACAACAAGAGAACCCAAATATCATGGAAACAATTCATGTTACGCTCGATGAGTCGACCGTCAAATGGCTCTGACAACCCAGCTTATGGACCCGCACTTCAAAACAATTCCATTGGTTCATCCTTGTACCAAATTTCTCCGCATTATTCCATATGTACCTCCAATCAAGATGATTTGAAGAAATTGTGTGATCCTATGTTTGATGAACTTTATGAGCCAAGTGCTAATGAACCGTCAATTCCCACAACAGTAGTATGCTCATATCCACGAGAATGAAGTCAATCCTTCGCCTCAATATCATTAAGTCAAGAAGCGATGTCTTCGATAACTCGCCTCATCAACAAATCATCAATCTTCGAATGTACATCATGGAACTGCTTCGAATCAATGATGAAGTTAATCCTTTGCTACCCCTCAAGATGCTCCATTTGAAAACATATTTGCTCCTCGAATCATCATCGTAACCATCTTCTTCGTGAGACATCGACTGCTACCTCGGCCCCTCAACAACCGCCACATGAACACCTTAGAAAATGGACTCACGATCATCCATTAGACAACATCATTGGAAATCCATCTCGCCCAAGATCAACACGAAACAACTTGCAACCGATGCCTTATGGTGCTTCTTCAACTCCGTACTCTCTAAGATCGAACCAAAAGATGTTAAACCGCCATGAATGAAGACAAATAGTTCAATGCCATGCAAGAAGAAATTCATGAATTAGTACCGCTCCAGATTGTGCTATGATCATTGCTCTAAAATGGATCTTCAAAGTGAAACTTGATGAGCATGGTGATGTCCTAAAGAACAAGGCTCGATTGGTTGCTAAAGGATACCGTCAAGAGGAGGGTATTGACTTTGAAGAATCATTTGCTCTCGCTGCTCGTATCGAGGCAATCGTAATCTTGTTGGCTAACACCGCCAAGAAGAACATGGTAGTCTATCGATGGATGTAAAGACGGCATTTCGAACGGAGATCTTAAAGAAGTCGTCACGCCGCCCAACCCAAGGCTTTGTGAATCCGAGCATCCTACTCACGCTATCGCTTGAAGAAGGATCCAGACGGTTTAAAGCAAGCTCCAAGCGGCATGGTATGATACGCTATCAAAGTTTCTTCTATCTATCGGTTTCAAAAAAGGAGCGATTGATCCTACATTGTTCACCGTAAAGTCGTGCAAACATTTAATTCACGCTCAAATTTATGTTGATGATATCATCTTTGCCTCGATCGACCCCAATGAGTGTGACCGTTTTCAAATTAAATGGGTTCTAAATTTCAAATGTCGATGATGGGACAAATGTCATTTTTCTTGGGATTACAAATTTCACAAAGTCCCGAGGCATTTTCATAAATCAATCTAAATATGCAAATGAGATTTTAAAGAAATTTGGATTCGATTCTAGTGACCCGCTGACACTCCCATGATCGAACGTACGAAACTAGATGAGGACCACTCAGATCATGGTAGACCAAACGAAATATCGTAGTATGATTGGATCCCCGATGTACCTCACGCCTAGTAGACCGGACATCTTGTTCACTGCTTGCATGTGTGTAGATACCGTGCTAAGCCTACTAAAAGCACCTTGAAGCGGTTAAACGGGTCTTCGGTATCTCCAAGGAACCATCAATATGGGACTTTGGTACCGAAAGACACCGGTATGTCACTAATGTTCTATGCAGATGTCGATCATGCAAGATGTCAAGATACTCGTCAAGTACTTCGAGGTGCTCGCTTTTGGGTGATAAGCTTGTGAGTGGTCTTCAAAGAAGCAAATGAGTACTTCTATTTCCTCTACAGAGGCGAATACATAGCCATGTCATCTTGTTGTGCTCAAATCCTATGGATGAGATCCCAATTATCGACTATGGCTTTGAATTCAACAAAATCCTCTGCATCGTGATAATAAAATGCTATTGCTCTCTCATGCAACAACGCATAACACTCAAGAGCAAAGCACATCGACATTCGACATCATTTCATCGTGGAGCAAGTTGAAAACGGTGTGGTGGAACTTTACTTTGTGAGGACCGAATACCGCTAGCGTACATCTTCACCAAAGCTCTTCCTAGAGAACGCTTTGAGTTTATTATTCCACGATCGGGTCTTAAGAGCCTTCAACCGTAAACACTCAAACGTGTTCAAGAGAAAGAAGAGGAGTAAAGGTTTCCTTCATCTATCCCTTGTAAATATTTTTTCGAAAAAAATAGAAAATATAAAACTTTAAAATCCATAAAAATTAGAAAAATTTCGAAAAATCTTCAAAAATATTGTCATTTTGTCATGTTTCTCTCGATTCGATTATATCTACGGTATTGATGTTGTCATTCAAATAATGACACGGGACTTTAGATGTTGTTCGAATTTAAAAAAAAAAAAAAAAAAAAAAAAAAAAATTGGGAGAAAGAGAAAAAATGTTCTATTGTCATTTCAGCAAGATCCCGCTTTTCAAAGATAGAACAGAGCCATACTTTATCTTGGTTTTCAAATTTCTTGCTCGATTCTTTAAACCAAGGTCATAAGATCGCGATCCCACGTGGATCGTTTTTGTCTTGTAAGATCGAGATCGTAGGATCGGATCACGATCCCACGATCCTACCAATTTGTCATAGCTTGTAAACAAATGATAAACGAGTCAAAATATTTTATACTTCTACTCAACGTCAAAGATAAATTCATATAATATTCTCTTGAAAATGACAAAGAAAACACCAAAGTAATAATAAAACACAAAAATCAAGTTTCAATCATTAAATTAACGATTTAGCTAAATTATATAAGATAACATGGGTCCTAAATGTCTCAAAATATACGAGTTATCTACATGATTTCAAGGAAACAAACATGTCATTAGTGGCATTCCAAAACATACCATTTGATTAGTTTAATCGCAATGAAGTAAAGTAATTGAATTATTGAACACTTTTAAACTATAATATATTTAGAAAGTAGAAAACTAGGTATAGGCTATAATCTATTTAGAAAATGAAACAACAAAGGGTTTACTTATTAGACATTAGTAAAACACACGCTTGTTTTTAGCCTAAGCAAGTGAGATGGACTTAAAAGATAGAAAAGTTCAAAAAAAAAAAAAAAAAAAAAAAAAACTCGGATCGCGTGACGATCCTAAGAACTTACTTACGATCCTACCACATATGCGATCCTACTACGATCCTACACGGTTTTAGCTAGTAAACACGTAAACTCGACGATCCTACGAGTTTACACGCGATCTTGACAACTTTGCTTTAAACTAATCCTTACTATCTAATGAAAACTAGTTGTTTTGAAAAATAACTCGACTCTAATTTTTGATAATCATCGGACTTAAAAGCTTGTCAAAATATCTATCTCTCAATCAACAACTTATGTCATTGATTGAGGGGAGAATGATTTCAATTAAATCATAAAGTTATTTGTCATACAATTGTTTTCAAAAGATAATCATGCATGTTTATTCAATGGAGTTTAAAGTCTTAAAATCCGATCCTTATTAGATAAAACGGTTTCATAATCAAGTCACAATTCTCCTTAAAGTTTTCAAAATCAATTTAATCTCTCTGAGATCACAAATCTCAAATGATTTGATAATTGTGATCGGGGGAGAATTTGTGATTTAAATTGGATTTAATCTGATAATTCGGTCACAAGCTCTCCTTCCCACATGTGCCAAACGATTTCAAAATTTTCATGCACATGTTGAGGGGGAGCATCTATCTTAAACCACAAATATTGGAAAAGTGATCAATTAATCTCAATGTGCAGTCTTTTCCTAATATGTGCAAAACATTTTCAAATATCTATGCACATATTGAGGGGGAGCAAGCTTTTGAAAACCTCATCCTTCCCTTATATGCTTTATCTACTTGTTTTGATCAGGGAAGTGATGTTGATATCTTTTAGAAAATGGTAATCAAAGAAGTTAATTCTTTCTCTTGCCTCCGTGTGCTAAAACAAATTCAAATATATGAAGCCCATGTTGAGGGGGAGCTCTTGTTCTAAAAATATCAAAACAATTCGTGTACAAAATGCTTTGATAATATATCACAAATATCCGATTGATTTTCAAATGGTTTTCAATTGGTTCCAATGGCGTATGAAAATACCAAAAGACCCACCAATTTACTTTATGCATGGAGTTATAAGGATGGTTAGGTTAGGTATTTGTTCCCACGATTCACCGTAATCGGGATCTACCCAGGACAATCCACTAGATAGTGTAGAAGTCCTTAGGTATATTGAAAAAAGGAGAAAAATGAGATATGGGAAGAGTGCGATCGAGACCGAGCTAGTACTTGAATAAACCCAACAAAGTTCTAGCTATGAAGTCTCGTAAGCAATCAAGGGGTTGAAGAATGAAAAGAATTGAATGAGAAAGGGTGAAAACAAATAGCCCTCCAATTATTCAACCTTAGGGCGATATCGGGTTCAATTCATATGCTACCGGTGGTTACCAAGGTAACATCGGTATTGAAGACAAGACGTCATGGACCCAAAGGACACACCGCACTTCAACTTCCCAAACCACTCAAGTTCCTCTTAAAAGGTCTTGTTTCATTCTCACGGGAACCAACATAATCTATCGACTTTCTCTTAGAGATTGTTGATATTGAAGAAGGAGACCCTCTCCTAGTCTCCCAAGACAGATCCAAATATGCACAAATTGAGTCTAGAGCCACGAGATCATCACTAAATCTCATTAGGACACTTTCAATGAAGACTCTCTGCTTCACACAATGTGGAAAGAGAGATTATATCTTGAGTCCCACGATTATCCTTGTGGTATTGCGTAACATCGAGTGATATGCTAACATATTCACAATGAAGATGGAAAGCCTTCGAGCCAACATCAAACAAGCTCCCGGTAGGTGGCATATGAGTTCTATTCAATAGATCAACCATGTGACAACCGAATGTAAACAATGGGGCGATTCAATCTTTTGAATCAATCTTGGTTCGAGTTATGGATTGACGATACCTTTGAAAACCGGTCTTTGTGCTTAAAAACTCTTTTCTTTAGCACTTCGACCGTGTACCTAATATTTCAAATCAAAAGGTGTTTATGATTGATAATTTATTTTCATTAAAACCTTCATTGTATTGCAAAAACAATTTCTATTGTGCGATACACGATTGTTTTTCAAATCTCTTTTCATCAATCGCTGAATCTCTATTCACCGGTTCACTCACTCCATGTTGTCTTCTTTAAGACGCCCGGCTTGAGAACGACTAGAGTACCGAGAAACCCCGTCAAGGAAATTCTTCGAATTATACCGATCACGTGCAAGATTTGTATCGATCAACGGGAACCGGCCGTACCTCAATTCAACGAAGTGATCAAAGACACTTTCGTGCGATTTATTGCTAACTGTTGTATGCGTGTACGCCCCACGCTTGCGTATGATCGTAATGAAGCGGTCAATCCATAGCCGCATGCTCACTTAACAAATTCATCTCAAAAGAAATCATGATTAGTGCATCAATGACTTTGATATTTTCACTCCATGCTTCGCTATCGCCCAATATCATGAATCAACGAAGCTTCCGCTACTCGATGAGAATATTTCATGATCCGAATGTGAGCATGTCATCCGAAAGTCACAACATCACATAATACCAACACCACAATGGATATCTCGTAGATTTCTTTTCACCGATGATCTCAAACCGCTCAAAACTCATTATCACGTGGATCGAAAAGACCTCCACTTGGATTAACCTAACATGCAATGTGAAGAATCAATGACTACGAGCTTCAGAGCAAAGTACAACATCAAGAATGCAAGAACAATTTTTAATGTAATATCTGCTTTGTATTCAATATATGTTTAATGTGTGTTTGAGGTGACCTCCTTGGGGAGATTGTTAGGATTTAGTAAATCCGTAATATAAAGAGTCGGTCACCTCAAGTATATGTAATCGTTAGAAAGCTCGTAGTGGTAGATTATTATGTTAAGTAGTATTTAGTTTAAGTAACACCGTGGAGGACTGGACGGTCTTTACCCACTATATGCCCGATCCATAGCCCGTTAGGTGGCGATTTATGTAAAGACTATAAATACTCTCTACCTTCTAAGGTAGAGAGTGGGAGCTCATAATATGACTTTTCTTTCTCTCACTAAAGTTCCCTAAACCTCTAACTTTCTCTCTCTAGAACTCTTTGCACGCCTATTTGATCTTATGGTTTAGTGTGTTTATGAAATCCAATATGTTACAAAGGCTAAAGACCAAGAGCAGTGTCGGTAATGCTACTTAGAAAGTACCATTGTCCCATTCCTAAAGTAGGCATTAATGTAGACAAAATACAGTGTATTTTGTCCAAACTAGCTTAAGTCATCTTTGTGTTTTTCAATAACAGTTGTAAACCATTGTGTGTAAATATGATCATAAGTAGGAGTAGAAAGGTTGACAAGTTTGTGCACTTAATGCGTTGACATTTACAAACACCTTTCTCTCCTCCAAATATAACTAAGCCCCTGAGAATATCTCAGTTGGTTAGCATAGTTGTACTTAGGCTTAGCTTAAGTTTAGAGAGGAGAATTACCATACTTGTCATTCAATCCCAAGTGTTGTTCCGCAAACACTTGGGTATATTTCTTTGTTAATTGCAGATAGAATTAAACATTGAAAAACTGTGTCTTTTACTTTACGTTTATAATTTAACAAAGTATTTCTAATAACATTGCTAAGTCATAGAGCTTGATAGATCAACTTGTAGTTAATTATAATCAAGTTAGCGGAACAACAAGTGGTATCGAGCCTATGGTTTATAAAACTTTTAATTACGAGTCTCAAACAAGATCCTACCACGATCGATAGTGATGCGCCTAACTAGTCGACAAAAGGAGGAAGATATTCAGATGTTGCTCCCCGACTAGAAGTTGGGAAATTTAATAAGTGGAAAAAGTGCATGCTTTGCTACTTAACCGGAATGGAACCATACTACATCAAGTGTATTAATGATGGTCCATTTGTCCCTATAACTGCTAAAGGTTTACCCAAGCCTGAAGCTCAATGGACTCCTGATGAGAGAAGGGTGGTCAATCAGGACCAACGCCTCAAAAGCATCATTATATCATGTCTTCCCGACGATATAATGGAATCACCATTAATCAGAAACAACCAAAAAAACTTGGACTGACTTGGTTCATAGCTTTGAGGGTCCCTTAGATACCAAGGGAAACAGGATAATGGACCGAAACTGAGTATAACACTTTCGAGCCTAAGACTCGAAAGTCTCTCGAGACCTATACCCGTTATAATACATTGCTCAATGAGTTGTCCAATGATGGTGTCACTGCTGTCAAGCATGAGATTAATGTCGGCTTTGTCAGCCTCCCGAGAAGTGGTTAAGTTTCTCTCGTGGTCTCGAAATGCAAATCACATTCAAAATCTTGAGCTCCTCGAAATCTATGGAAAGTTTGTCTATGAAGACAACATAATCTCTAGAGATACCCTAATTCAAAAAGGCTCAAGAGACCAAAAGGCCTTGACCATTGCACCCATATCAATTGCATTCTTTTCGAATGGTGTTGTGCAAGATTTTCAAGAAAACTCGATGATGAGGTCGATGAAAGAACCAAAGAGGAATACCTAAATGACTTGAAAATTAAATTTCAAGAGAGAAACTCCTGCAAACTCAAAAAATTTATCAAAAGAAACAAGTCAAATTTTTGGTTCAAGTGTTTATAGCACTAAATGTTTTAAATGTGGTAAAAGGGTCATTTTGCAAAATAATATTTTCAAAACCACTTTGAAACCTTCATACAAATTTTCGGAAAATGCTTCTTCCTTAGGAACTAGAAAGTTTCAAAAAAAATGCTTCACCATCTCAACATTTTCAAAAGAAAACTAATCAAAAGATTTTGAAGCCATGTATAGTAAACCTAAAGCTAAACTTGCACTCCTTGAGGTCGCACCATCAACTCTTTAGGTACATGACTCTAAACTTTCTCATGCAAAGAATAAATGGCTTGTAGTCAAACCTTTGATCGGGATGAAGAAGATGTCTCCTCCGATGATTAGGAATGGCAATGGGCGGGTTTGGGGTCAAGCGCCATCCCTTCCCCAAACCCGATAACAAAACCATCTCAAACCCGCCTCAATCCCAATTGGGCGAGATACTCCCCAAACCCGCCCATTCCCCATCGGGGCCTTATCGGTTGTCTTTTTGAGCGTGATACTCCATCATACTCGTGTCGCCCTCGCTTATTCTTATTTCGCACTATTAACAATATGATTTTATGGAATAGCTTGAATAATCGAGAAAACATTAGTAAAATATTAAACATTGGAATAAATCACAACTTTATAGAATAGTATGACACAAAACAAGCTTCTAGGATCACAATTTAAAATATCACAAAGATAAAACTAACAAAAATTAGAGAATTATATTTAGTACGTAAATACTAACACAATATTTTATGTATATACATATATGTATATGTATATGTATATGTCTTGGGAATTATGTGAGTAGGATTTCACACACATCATTGCCAAGGTTTCGCTGAAGTTGAAGTAGAATCACTTTGAAGTGATTCATCAAGAGTACAAGCATTGCCGCAGTTATCACCGGGGTGAAAGTCGATCAGGATCAAGATACGCCTAATGAATTAAATGCTAACTCATTATTATCTTTGAACGGCCCGAGGTTAGCATGGGTTTTATTGTACCGCTCAATATAGTTTAGTGTATTAGTCATTAAATGCATGCTTGCATGTTGATTCGTAAAGCAACAAGTCTAATAGACTAAAACCGCCAAACACTAATGCAATTAAGATCGAGGAATATAGGGAATTCGGTCGTTAAGTCCCACGGAGGCGTAAGGCCACCGAACGGATCGAATTGTCTGTGATGATTCCTGCCAAGAAGCTCATACCGAAGTGAATGTTACACTCGACGATTGTCGTAATTGTACTACTATTATCTGCAACCATGGTTAACATCATGAATATATCCGGGTGAATGATTTCAATCGAGTAATAGAAGTGTATCGAGGAATTTATAGTTGCCTTGATATGCACATTGTGATTTCATGTTAATGCACATATCCTCAGAAACTTGGTAATCTATCGATTGAAGTTTATAGTTTAGAGCCCTTTGGACACTGTTGAATCTTGCCTTTAAGAGATTAGTGAGCAATTATCTTGACACTCTAGATTGCAAATTAGATACTTCGAAACTTCAATGACTTAACGTAGTGCATATGTAAGTATTACATCGTGGATTGCTTAATCTCCTATCACGATATATTACCGTACTATGTAATGATAGGTTTCACATCTATGAATTCGCTCTTCAAGCCTGACCATTCAATACGCAAGAATCTACTTGAAGCAATATGCATCACGAATCAACTGCAACGAATGTTCCTTCAAGTTTCATATCAATCGGTAAGTGCATGGTAGATACGAAGAGATCTCAATCTAGTCGATTGAAAATATGATGCTGATACAGTCTCCTAGATTATCTTTGGTATGAGGTATTAGGATAGATTCGATAGACATCTACGATCCTAAAATCTATGGCAAGGAATACTCCTTCTGACCATATTAACTGTCTACAATCGAACTAGACCAGTAATTGGCATCTCATTACAGCTTTCTTGCAAATGCAGTCAATAACGACAGCGTCTCGAATCATCCAGAGTCCTGGAAGTAACTCCATATATCTAATTCATCCAGGTATCCTGAAATGGCTCAAACATGTTGAACTTGCAGCAATGCAAGAAACAATTTGAATCCAGATGCGACGCTGAATGCATTAGATTGTCTGAGAATTATGTTTCATTACCAAACTGTATCAGAAATATGCTCCAACGAAGATGCTTGCAATCATAGACATCATGTAAGCAGATTTTCCATTACTCATAGAACTGATTGATACGCATACAATCCCTTAGATTGATCACAAGATGGATATCAGTTAACTAAATGTTGCATTTCAGAGCAACTTGTATCACTGAGTTGAGAATGTATTCAATCAGAAGTTTGTAACTCCATCGGTAATATTGATTTTCAGATTGTCATAAGCTTGCTGGTCAACATCTCATGAAACTGATGCAATCGAGTACACCATTCAGTATCTGTTATTAATGTTTCAAAACTCGATGTACTTGTGAAGCATGTTCACATTGGTTCGAAGCGATTCGTGTTGAGGCTTAGATTATACAATGACTACATACCAGAATGTCTTCTAAACTTGAACTTCGTTGACCTCAAGTCAAAGGGTTCGAACTCAATATTGATAAGTCGTACAGTGTCAACACGAATATTCTTCTGACAATTGAAGTTAAGCAGGTATAACTGCATTAAAAATGACTCTTGTATCAAACAAACTCCTACGACACTGGATCTAGTGATGTGACTCACATCTGACATAGCGCCTCCAATGACCAGAGGAGAATTTAGGTACGAACACGGTCAGTGAGTAGTTCAAAGATATTTCCATAGTCGTTGACCTTCTGATCTAATGAATGATTAAATCCGAAATTCGTGATGTGAAGATATCATGACTGCTCAGAATTAGTAGATTCGCTACTAATGTACCATAATGAATTCCATAGTTACATACAAATTGCATCCATGTTGATAAGTTTGAAGACTTGAATTTCGGCATCATGTAATTGAACTTGTATTAAACTATTTGAAATGTAACAGATTGCATTCGATCTATTATCGCTAAATTATCAAAGTGATATCTGATGAATTGGTCACGTCCTGGGAAGTTACGATCGCACGATAGATTGTTCAAAAACTCCGATCAGCTGTCGGCACTTCAGTTGATTCGTAGGACTCAAGAAACTGAATAGGACATATTACTTTCCCAACGTATGCATTAGACTGTATGGAATTTCGCAAAGTCTAGGAGTTGCTCAAGTCCTCAGTATTCAACATTCGTAGAAGTGATGTCATGATGAACATCAGAGTCGAGTTAGTTAATTAATCAGATCAGGAAATTCTTCAAGTCTTGATTGATTTACATTTAAGATTTGATCAAGACCTGTAGGAACAGATTATAACTTCAAAGTTTCAAATAGTAATTCAGATAATCGATGATGATGGACATCGAGTGACTCAATTTTATGATCTTCGTAATGTGATTAAACCATGAAATTGTTCATTGAATGATTGATGATTTGAAACTTGAGTGCAATAGACAATACCTTGGTTAACTAGTCTGAATTAGAAATGGTCCTTAAGCATCGGTACGGACCTATTACATCACTTGGAATTCGTTTAACGTAATTGATCTCGCGGATTTCAATGAAATGTCATATCTCATCGTAACACTGTCAGTCATGATAGGACCCCAATAGAAATAAGATACTCCCATTGAGTTTGACATGACTTTTAATATGCCTATAGCAGTATCCACGAAAATGTACAAGATACCTGAATATATCATGGATCGCTATAGTTCATCGCAATCATGACATCGAATAGTAGAACTACCAAGGATTTCTAACCTTCTTCAACTAGTGATGAGTTCTGCAGTTCGAAAGTGATGTAACTTTGAGAAAGTTTGCCTAGTGAAATTCTCGAAAGACGGCAATCATGAAGCTGAATATATCCAAATGTACATCTCATTGAGAAGTTGTTTGATTAACACGCATGAATGGAACTAAAGTTAACTTTCGAACCAGTATGTTGGTTCGAATCCCGACTGTATGAAACTGAGTAGTACGAGTATTTTATATATAAGACATGTACGATAACTCAGGTACAATGAAGTTCCAAGCAACATTGATCTCGCTAACTCGAAAGATACGACGTAAAGTAATAGCAAGGAACATTTAGAACTCGAATTGATTGTTTGATCATTGTGCATTACGTTAATGCAGTTATCAGATCGAATCAAGCATTAACTGTTTGCATTAACTCTTAATGAATACAGACATGCCGAAAATGATTCCGATAGGATTGAAGTCTGAAATTATGATTCTGCTTAATTCATTCGTTGACTCCTTAAGATTCATGAGCTAAACCTAAGAACATACGATTCACTTGTAAACGTGATTGTTGCATGATAATTCTGGTTTAACTTCAAGGAAAATTGTTAAATCTAAGTGTTGAATTAACTTAACTAAATTGACGTTGAAAAGTACTAATAGAAAGTATTCGACGTTCAAATCGATAGATCGATATAATTGCTAATGTTGTACCGGAATATAACTTAAAGACTACAATGTTAGCAACAGCTTAAATAGACATTCAAATCCAGTGAGAAATACGCCATTGTATTCGCTCGTAGATGAGTGACTGTTTAAGGAACACTAAAGCAAAGCGTACAAACGTTTATAGTATTATGTTAATCTAAGGATTTCGAAGGTAAGACATAAAAAATTAACAATATGCATACATGAAGTTAATATTAATTTAAGTAAGGCATATTAAAGAAAACAAATGACTATTAAATAGTCAACCATGTAAACATTGATCTTAAAAATATATAACTATTAAACATGACAAAGACATTGTAGATACATGACTTTATATATGTAAAATTATTCATATTTATATTACCACTAAATATAAGTAAACTTTAAAATAAGATGAATATGTAATTATAAACATGTGTTTATTTATTAACATTAGAATTGTACTTAAATTGATAATCGATAATTTCTAAAAGATGATTACTAGAATTAGAAATGGTTGAATAATATTAAGAAAATTAATTAATAAGTAATTTCTAAAATATATTAATATAAGATCATAAGATATGAGATCGAAGAAATGAATACTTGTACCATGATTCTTAAACCAATCGCTGTAAAATTAGTAACAATACAGCTAAGATAAACTTTAAGAATGTAGCCAAGTATAAAATCTATCTGAATAATCAATAAACGATTAATAAAGAGAAATTAACAAAAGATTAAAATCAATTATAAAATTAAACATAAGTATTTAAATTACGAATAAGTTAAAAACTCAAAACTAATTAAGTTAAATTAAATATTGACGTAATAATGTAAATAGAAATTATTATTATGTATAGATAATAAATAAACTTTTAACAATTAAAAAAAATATATTGAACATAATTAGATCTTAATATTATTAAAAACTTTTATTAATATTAGTATAAAATAAAACATTATTTGATAAATTAATTGAAAAACTTATTTAAATGAATGTCTTAACTTTAGATTAATATTAATCTAAACATTTAATATGACATTAAAAATGAGTTGAAAATAATTAAACAAAATACAATACTGTAAATATACAATACTATTTGAAAACTACTGTACTTAATCCAATAAACGATATGATTGCTAATTCATAAAGCTATGATTGATGCCTAAAACTGCTTAATTAATGAAATGAATTAACTAATAGAAAATTCGATAAGTTATTCAGTAAAGTTACTATAAGAAACTTAGAGTAAAAGTTAATCATAGTTGAGACTTAGCATTAAACTCGAACAGTTTGATAAAGTTGAAAAGTAAATACTTAAACTAAAAATAGCTCTACTAAAGTTAAATTTAATGAACTAATTCAACAGATAAACTAAAGAATATGATTAAACTATAATTAGCAGTTAATAAAATACAAATTTAACTAATTATTTAATTCACGTATAGAAGTCTAAACAAAATAAAATAAGACTATTGAAGTATATAACTATATAATTAGAAATATGACAATTAAATGAAAGCTTTTAAACGCATGATAACTAGAATCTATAATTAATAGCTACTAATGAAATCTTAAATAGATTGAATTTATAATATTACTACAATGAATATTTCATAAACTTATAAAAGTATTAATAAGCAAGCTATAGACCAAAGACTTAGAAAGAGTATTTGAATACTAATAGCAAAGATAGCAATGAAAATCTATCAATTGATAAAATGCATTTAATGCATAATCACTTAAACTAAATTACAAGAATATGAATTTAATTTGTTATAATCTATGCTAACTAGATTACTAGTAGATGATTATGATGATAAGTGTTATATTAAGATTGCTTAACATAACAACAGATCTACGTAAATGGATTTAAGAATATTAATAAAACTAAACGTTCATAAAGTACTATAGCTTAGATTACATACAATAGCAACACAGTATACTAAGTATTTACACTTAACAAGCGATATACTGAATATAATATTAGTAGACACTGAAATTCCATAACAACATAAACTAAATATCAAGTTATGCAATGAGAATGCTTTACTAATTGTAATATGTTATAAATTAATATTTGTATTATTAAAAACTTAATACAATATTTAATAGAATATGATACTTATACAAACTAACAAGTTATAGAAATTAATAATCCAATTTGAAAATATCATAAACTGTGAGCAAGAAACCAAACTGAAATCCTTAACTGAAAATCAAAGTTACAAATCTTATTTTACCAACACTTGACAATTAGATTAACGACTAGTTTTTCTTTAGTAAAATTGAATTTCAATTATTTTAAATGATTTATTGTAGTCTTATGAAAATTTCAATATTATAATTCAAAACGATATTTAGAGGATTTGCAAAACCAGATAATTTCATATATTATATTGACCAAGGATTTATTTAATATTACAATTGAGTTAAAAGCGGGTAAATGGAATTATGATTAATGAAAATATTAATGACAGAGTTTTAGTTAATTTACAGAAAGTACTAATCATTAAAACTTATAGCACAAGTGAATATGTAATTCTGTTTGCTAAGTAGATTAAATGATCGATGATTATAACAGACATTATGATTGGGTAATTAAATGTTCAACATTTACCTTTGCAAGTTTATAACTCTACAATTGATTTAATTGATCAAAGTGTTGATTTAATGGAACTGTTGAAACTAGTCATAAATCACTTCGTTTTGCATAAGTTACAGGATCATTTGCAAGATGTTTCATGTTAATAAGTTGCGATTGGATAATGTTAAGTTGAACGTAGAACTATTGAAATTTTCATTTTAACTAGTAGGACATATTTGCATTTTAATGAAGTTGTAACACAACTTGTAATTTACTGAAGTTTAATTACATAGTTTCCAATTTACTTTGAAAGACCGTTAATCATATAACATTGATTTGCAATTTTCCAAATTGATTAGTTTACATTTTGAATTTATCAATATGAAAAGTTAATTGTTATTTTCATGATTTTGAATTAATTGATCATTTTATTCATGTTAAGTTTTTGACAATTTTACGTCATTATAAATTTCATTAATCATGATATTTTGATTTTAAACGTAAAAGATTTGAATATTTGATTATCTTTGCATGACTTGAGGTTTTGAAATGTTAAACTTTTAAAGACAATATTAACTATCAAGTTTTCAGTCCATTGTATGAAACACCACTGTCGTGATCGCTTTAGCATCGCCTCGGTTAGCGATCGTGTTGCTCGGAAGTTTTCCCGAGCCCGAGGGTTGATCATTTAAAGACTTCTTGAGATCGCCGATCCGACCGACCAACAACTGCTCATCTCATCTGGGATTTCATGAACCGCTTCAAGAACTCATCGATGATGGTCCCGGAGGAGTAATGACGGAGGTGGATTAGAGGAAATTTTGAGGTCGAATGTTTTGATTATGACCTTGTTGTTGAAAATTCCTTGATTAGGATTCACATTCCCATGAAATTGATTCCCACGATTGAAATTGTTTTGATGAAGGTTCCTTGTTGTTGGAAACCTTGATTGGGTCCAGATAGAAATTACCTTGGTTTTGATAACCTTGGTTCATTCTAGGTTGATTCGATTCCGTTAAGATTCTCGTTAAACCCGTGGTGCTCGATAAGTGTTAGCACGGTAGCTTGGTTCATTCCGAGGACGGTATTGATTACCTCCTTGATTTGAAGTACCGCTATAGCATTTGCTTCAAACGGACTACCATCGGTGGCAAGACAGCTTGTAGTATGCATGAGGACCACCACAAGTAACACAAACTTCAACTTTCTTCACTTCACCATGTGATGGTGTTTGAGTGAATGTGACTTTCTTTTGGTTAGCAAGAACCAAAGCTCGAATAATATCTCGTGAGTTTATCAATCTTAGCATCGGTGCTAGATGTACTCACAGAGATGAAGTAGAAGGTCCAAAGATTAGACCGATTTTGATATGTCTTTGTGCGGAAAGGACGGACCGGGACTTGTTTTCAATAATTTGTAAGGCTTCTTTGGTGGTTTTGCTAAGGAAATTACCTCCCGCGGAGGCATTCAGAGAGTCTTGGTCACCTTGTCTCGCACCATTATAGAAAGTATCCATTTGCATTAACTCGTAAACCATGATGTGGACATTTATGAGCAATTCTTTGTAACGATCCCATGCCTCCCGAATGATTCATCAAATCTCCGAGAAAATTTCATTATCTCATTCTTAAGACTTGTGGTTCGGGATGGAGGATAGAACTCGTTAACTAACTTGGTAACTAGATCTTCCCATGTCTCTATAGAACGAGGGGTTGTTTCTCGCCAATTCCGGCTTGTCCTCTGAGAAAATGGGAAATGTAAGCTTGATAGCTTCGTGGGACATTCTTGTACTTGATGGTTGATGCAATCTTATTGAACCATCGAATGTGTGCATGAGGATCATCCCGCCAAAACCATAGAATTGGCTTTGGGTTACCAAATTAAGCAACCCGGTTTTGAGCTCAAGGTATCGCCACAATGGTCGGGACAACAATGGCATCTCCGTAACCCTCGATGGGTGCTGGAGGCTCATTCATAGGTTTGTCTTCGCCATTTCGGCAGTGGTGGTGGTGGTAGACGCCTCGCCACTACCGAAGGAGCCGAACGCCCCACGTCTCATGAGGAATCTTTCCAAGTTCGAAAGTGGACTTGTAGAATCGAAGAACGAGCGCGATGCACTAAGTATAAAAATCAATTTTCAAAACAAATGAGGCAAAACACAAGTGAACTTAACCAATAATCACAAATGAACTGGCTTTTGAAAAAGGTACACCAAATCACAAGTGACACAAAGGCAAGTTTTAAATATGATGTTCGGAACTTATTAATGGTCGCACCCCAGCTAGGTAGCGCATCGCCTTGATTTGCGGTGGTTGATTTTTATGTATTAATTAAGTACCACCGAAAAGACGAGGTATGATTTGTGCCGATGGGGTTTAAAACTTTTGAAAATATTTTTGGTATCGTCCTGCTTAACCAAATCGTATCTCTTTAAGAATCACCTTAAAAGAAACACAAACTAGAAAACGTTACGATTGTTTTGTTGTTTTATATTGTTTTTGGTTTTTAACACTTTAGGAAAAGTGTTAATGAACTTTTGATTTATATTAACTTTACGTAAAACTTTTACAAACCGTGGTATATGTGCAAGTACGGGTCCGAAAATGCTAGAAACACGCTTACAACCTCCCGCAAATGGCCTAAAA
The DNA here is from genome assembly GCA_022545495.1 of Chrysanthemum lavandulifolium. Lineage (NCBI taxonomy): Eukaryota > Viridiplantae > Streptophyta > Magnoliopsida > Asterales > Asteraceae > Chrysanthemum > Chrysanthemum lavandulifolium. The sequence goes on along the minus strand of CM040241.1, from coordinate 129,539,044 downwards.
TTTGATTGGTGCTAAACAACAAGTCTAACAGACTTAAAACAAATTTAAACACAAATGCAATTAAGATCGAGGAATATAGGAATTCCGGTCGTTAAGTCCCACGGAGGATGAATTGGTGTATAAACACTTAATCGATGGTAGAATGATCACTAAGGATAGTGATCGATAAGGATTAGGATGGAAAATTACCTAAAGAAAAGATTTACAAATAAAAGCGACTTAAATGCAAATTAAAAAAATTAAAAGATAAAATCTATTAAATAAACGCTATCACTATTTTTAAAGTCGATGAACGCTTAAAACCTAAAACTTAAAACTTACGCTTAAAATAAAATTACGTAAACGCATAAAATAAAAAGTGAAATTTAAAGAAATAAAAGTCCTAAAAATATGAAAATTATACTTTTACAATCCTAATAATAAAAGAAAATTATTAGAAAAAGAAAATTATTTTTACAACTATTTATTTAATTATTATTAATTAAAAACTATTTATTAAGTATTTAAAATGCACTAAAATACAAGAAAATACAAAATTAACCTAGAAAATGAAATTATAACTTGGAAAAGTCTAAAATATGATAAAACTTATTTTAAAACTAAAAATATATTTTTAGACTTATTATGTATTTATTATTAATTTAAAACTATTTAAAACTAATTAAAATGCTAAAAATACTTTTTAAACTAAGAAAATTATGGAAAAATACTTTTTATTACTTTTATATTTATCTTAACCTAAGAAAATTGAAAATCATTTTTTGAACTTTTATAATTTATTTGTATTAAAAGCTATTTAAAATGCTTAAAACTGCTTTTAATTAAGAAAAATAGCAAACAGTTATGAAAAATTATGAAAATTTCAGGAAAAGTCTATTTTAATATGTAGAATCTAGGAAAATAGAAAACATGGGCTTGTTTGGAGAAATAAGCAATCATAGTGGTAATCGCTTATTAATAAGCACTTGAAAAGCCAAATAACAACCAAAAGCTACCAAACTTGATACGTAAGCTAAAATATGCTATAATGACTCTAATGCAACTAAAACAACAAGCCATAACCTCTGGATTACAAGTTTAACACAGATTTGATGTTTGAGCTTAAAGAGCAAAATGAAATTAGTATACTACTTTAAGCTTATGCACGTACTTCCAAATAAGCTAAAACCGAAAAGCAAAGATTGGAACTTGTATAAGACCTGGTTGAGACCTATAAACCAAAACTGAGATCATGATAAGCTCTTATGAGCTTGGGAGAAGCTTTTTCAAAACCTCACAAACCATCGAGTAAAACTCGCTTAATAATTGATTGAGTTTGGGACAAAATGATAAGCACTTGCACCTTATCAATAAGCTCCAAATGGAAATTTAAAATTGGGACCTTGAGACAGCCAGGTTAACTTCTTAAAAGCTAAATTTCACAAGGTTAATGATCAACTAATAAGCTCTCTAAGAGCTTATGAAAAGTGGCTAAAATCAGGCACGTGGCATGATTTTGACTTTTAAGAAAGTAACTATGTTTGACTTTATGAACTTTAATCTGATTTTTAGATTGAATATGTAATATTAAGCTAAAGTGAGATTAAATTAAGCTAAGTTAACTACTTTTAAGCTACTGTGATGAATTTTAGACTCTAAATCCCAACAAACACACATAAGATGAGATTAAAAGAAATTTTGACTTTTCACTGTAACAAGGACGGTTTTTCTTGTTGTTTCTTTGAGTTATTAGGACCTAGTGTGACATAAAACAACCAAAACAAAAGTCATAAACAAGCTTTAACACGCTTAAAACAATTAAATCCAAACAAGCCTTTAATAGAACTGATTTGAAGTTTTTCAAAGAAATTGTCGATTAAGACCATGATACTTGATTATAAACCTTATATTATCATTAAAGGGACTAAATAAACATAAAACAACAACACTAATAACATAAAACTAAGAAATACTAATTATGCTATATTAACTGTTAAAATGAGATTTTATAAAACTACAAATTTGAAAGAACAAACAACTATTTTAAAGGCTTAATATGACTTAATTATAACTAAAGAACATAAAAGAAATGAGATTAAAGCTAATGAACACCAAACAAAGAAATGCCAAAATGAGCAAAAGGCTTACAAGTGATTCCAACCGAAAACCGAGAACCAAGGTCAAAACACATCCTATAGAACTTCCCACTAAGCCACTAACCCATTTCCATCCAAAATCAAACCGCATCAGCTTTTCTTGATCATCAACCATGATTTTTATTTTTCTTTATTTTTTGAGTATTTTTGGTATTTTTGGTTTTACTACTAAACCGCTTTTAAGGTATCTAAAAGCTTGAATAAGCTTTATAGGAGCTTATGTGAGTTTACTCAGTCCAAACCAACAACTAATAACAACATTTCATAATATGAGATTTTTGAAATTTGAAAATTCATAAACTTAACTTGAATTGAAAACTAAAATTGATTATTGAAAAAGTTTATCAACACACATCGAAATCACTTAATACAAGACTTGAAAGCTTAAAAAACATCGAATTTAAAAGTTAACTAAAACGACATTAAAAATTAAAATTACACTAGATAAGTAATTACATTGCTTCAACCTTCTATTTATTGACTTCTTTTCCAACTATGTCGACACTCTTGAGTAAATCCCACCACATCTTGACCATTGAAATCATCCAGATAATCGAATTGCCATTTGTCATTTTGGCGCCATTTTTCAATTGAGTGTTTTTCTCATTAATTGGCTTTGGTTGATAGTGGAGGTGGAAGGAAAGTGTAATCAAGTGGGAAAATGAGGTGGAAATGGAAATCGTGGTTAAAACCACCGGTTTTGGCTAAACCAGCTTGAAGGAGAGACAATGAACAGGATGGCGGTTTTTTTGAATTTAAATTATTTGGGCCGGGTCAAGTTATTTGGGTTGGATTTGGGCTTGGAATTAATAAAGGATCCGTTTGGTTTAAGTTAACAACAAGGACCAACTTTGCAATTTAAGCCAAACTTGAAGGACTGATTTTGAAAGTTTCCAAAGCTCTCACAAGGACTAAACCTGCCAAGTAAGATTAGTACAAGGACCTTAGTTGATAATTTCCATTTTTATAAATCCAGGACTAAAACTGTCAAGTTTGAAACTTGAGGGACCAATATTGTAATTTTCTCCAAAGTTTATCATAAGGACCATTTTTGTCATTTATAAATAGAACAAGGTTAAAAGTTGATAATTTTCACTTTTTAAATTAACCAAGGACTATTTTTGACAATTTTCAAAGTTAAAGGACTAAAGTTGTCATTTTGTGATTTTTAAACTTTAAAGGGTTTGTTTTGACAACTTTTGAATCTCATGGACCTAAAATGATATTTTACAAGTTTTTGAATTACCAGGGACTGATTTTGACAACTTTTGTAACTGGGGACTAAACCGCCAATTATGCAAACTTGATACGCTTTTCACCGATTTTGATGTTTTGCATTTAAAACATATAAAACACTTGTTTGTGATATTTTTATCATTTTGATGTGTTTCGAGTGTTTTCGATGTTTTGGCATTCTAACAAGATAAAAATGATGAGTATTTAGACACTCATCAATCCCCACACTAAGATATTGCTAGTCCCTAGCAATGATTTGAGAAAACATAATGGATTTTAATCTCTTTACCAAAAGCCATTACTCGAGTAGCCAATTGTTTCAGCTCAAGTAAGAACCATGGTACAATGATAACCAAATGATTTTGAGCAAATCATAAGTCATGAACGGATTTGATTTGTCTTTACCGTGTCGCTTGCTTCGGACTAGCCAACTCTTAGATAAATTATCAATATTATCTTTGGTGAGCCGATTACCAATTATGGATTTTCAATCGCTTTACCACAAGCCATAAACTTGCGGGCTAGCCAACTTTTCACTAGTTTAAAGATATGGTGAGTTGAACACCATACAATTTTAGGCAAATTGCAAGCCATAAACGGATTTGAGATATCTTTACCAAGAGCCGCTTGCTCTCGGATTAGCCAATCCTTATGTGGGTTAGACATGGTGGATCGACATTATTTGTCGAGTAAGTGAAAACACTTACTCCAAAAAATTTTGGCCAAAACGGGAATTGGGTGAAATAATTACATGATGAAATTCGCGAGAATTCCCCACACTTAGAAATGAATATTGCCCTCAATATTCAAAGTACCGCGGTTATGCCAAACAAAGAACATAAAAGGGAAATACTACGGCCATTATTTTGTTTTTGATATATACACACATTTTTTTTTTTTTTTTTTTTTTTTTTTTTTTATTGATTCATATACAATGGGGAAAACTCCCCACACTAGGGTGATAGAAAGGGGTAAGAAGATGTAAATATGGGTGAAAACCCATATGGTGTGTGCTACTATTTTTGATTCCCGAGTCACTAGCTTGACTCGATCCCCGCATTCATTGGTTCATGGGAATGTTTGTAAATCCGGACAACCACGTGGGGAATGTCCTCCCAAAGTAATGCTTTAATCGATGACCATTTACTTTAAAATTAGGACCATCAGTCGAGATAACTCAATGGTGCCATAAGGATAAACCTTAGTGATAGTAAATGGACCGCATCAATGGGACTTAAGCTTTCCCGAGAAAATCTTCAATCTAGAATTGAAAAGAAGGACTCGATCACCAACGTTGAAAACGCGGTTCTTGATTTTAGAGTCATGAATCTTCTTTGTCTTTTGTTTGTAAATTAAAGAGTTCTCATAAGCTTGATCACGAAGTTCATTTAGTTCATTCATTTGAACTTTTCTCGTGATCACCTACCGTCTCAGATATCGAAGTTTGCATGCTTTAATGCCCAAGAAGCCTTGTGCTCTAGTTCAATCGGAAGATGACATGCTTTTCCGCACACTAGCTTGTATGGAGTACACCCAATTGGTGTTTTGTAAGTCGCACGAAAAGCCCAGAGTGCGCCATCCGCTTTATCCGACCAGATGCACGATTTTCACCTACCGTCCTTTCAAGGATTCTTTTAATACCACGGTTTGAAACTTCCACCGCCCACTTGTTCGGGGTGGTATGCAGAGATAGACGGTGGTAACACCATACTTTTGCATGACACGATCAAATTGGTCATTACAAAATGTGTACCACGATCACCGATTATTGCACGAGGAGTTCCAAACCGCAAAGAGAGCTTTCAAAATTTCACAACTACTGGCATCATTTGTAGGTAAAGCTTTTGCTCAACCCATTTCGACAAATAGTCAATGTACCACGAGTATGTACTTGTTACCACGAGAAGATGGAAATGGCCCCATAAAATCAATACCCCGATGTCAAATATCTCACAAACTTGAATGGCATTTTGTGGCATTTCATTTCTTTGAGATATGTTTCCATGACGTTGACAAGCGCCACAAGTTTTGACAAAATCGCGGGCATCTTTATAGATTGTAGGCCAATAGAACCCGAATCAAACACCTTTTGGCGGTGTAGTTTGACTATGATGGCCCCTTGGGTCCAAAGATGGCAAGCTTTGAGAATATCAAGAGCTTCTTCCATAAACACACCGCTCGGATGACTTGATCCGCACAGATTTTGAATAAGAAAGGGTCGTCCCGTAAATAATGTTTAACATCCTTGAAGAATTTATTCTTCCGCTGGTCGACATCCCTTTCATTAATGAAGTTACCCGCATGGTAATTTGCAAAGTCAAGAAACCATGGGGTAGAAGAGTTTCCACGAAAAGAAACCGCATTGAGTGTCTCGAGAGGAAATGTTTCATTAATATCCTTTTTCTCGAAAACATCTTGGTGAGGGTTTTCTAATCGACAGATGATCGCACCTGTGTTCTCGCTCCTTTTTATCACGTATGATAATATCAAATTCTTGGAGAAGGAGAACCCAACGGAGCAATCTCGCTTTGCATCTTGTTTTGCAAAGAGATATTTAAGAGCCGAGTGATCCGTATACACTACACATTTGGTCAAGATTAAGTACGGCCGAAACTTCTCAAATGCATACACCACGGCTAATAGCTCTTTTTCGTGGTGGTGTAATGAGTTTGAGCTTCACCATAGTCTTACTTGCGTAGTGAATAGGTCGAAAATGCTTGTTTCTTCGTTGTTCTAAGACCGCCCGATAGCAAAATCACTTGCATCGCACATTAGCTCAAAAGGTAAATCCCACTAGAGCAACGAGAATGGTGCTTCAAGAAGCTTTTTCTTCAATGTTTCAAAAGCTACGATGCACTCGGGTGAAAAGATAAAAGGAGCATCCTTTTCAAGAAGATGGGTCATTGGTCAAGCGATTTTGGAAAAATCTTGAATGAATCTACGATAGAAACCGCATGACCTAAAAACTCCTAATACCTTTGACGGTAGTAGGATGAGGTAATTTAGCAATAACATCGACTTTGCTCTATCTACCTCAATCCCATTCTTTGAAATCTTATGGCCAAGGACTATGCCTTCTTTGACCATAAAGTGGCTTTTCTCCCGCTTAGACAAAGATTGGTGTCTTCACACCGCTTGAGCATTTTATCTAGATGGGAGAGACATGTTTGAAACGAATCCCCAATGACCGAGAAGTCATCCATAAACACCTCCATTGTTTCCGATCATGTCGTGGAAAATGGCCATCATACATCGTTGAACGTGCTGTGAGCATTACATAAGCCAAAAGGCATACGTCTATAGGCAAAAGTTCCGTATGGGCAGTGAATGTGGTTTTATCTTGATCCTTTGGATCAATGGGAATCAAAGTACCCCGAGAAACCATCAAGGAAACAATAGTATTCATTCCTCGCTAATCTCTCAAGCATTTGGTCCATAAAGGGTAGAGGAAAATGGTCTTTACGAGTGGCGCCATTCAACTTACGATAGTCAATGCAAACACGCCATCCCGTAACCAATCGAGTTGGAATTAACTCGTTATCTTCATTTGTGACAACAGCTTATGCCACCCTTTTTCGAACACAATGAATTGGGCTAACCCAAGGACTATCTCGAGATCGGGTAAATCAATCCCGCATCAAGAAGTTTGATAACCTCCTGTTTGATAACATCATGGATTTTTGATTTACTCTTCTCTCGATGTTGAATCTGGTTTAAAGTCATCCTCCATCAAGATTTTGTGAGTACAAAACTCGTGGTTGATACCTTTGATGTCGAGAGTTTCCAAGCAATTGCTTGCTTGTGTGACTTCAAGATTTTTATGAGAGCAATTTTTTCATCTTTACTCAAATCTCTAGCAATAATGACCGTAATTTATCATCACCTTCAAGAAATGCATACTCGAGATGAGGTGGTAAGTCCTTAAGCTCAACCTCAGAAATTCTTCGCTTTCTCAACCGACTTGACTTCCTTGTTATGAAGTTTGATGATGGAGAAGAAATGTCATGATTTAACAACTTCTCAAGAAGAAAATCTCCTCCGCATTAATCTCATTTTGATTAATCTCATCAGAATTGAATCACTAGATGAGGGTGGATGATGGATCATTAACAACTTCTCAATGAGAAGTATGTCTCCTCAATGTCAATTGAGCGTGATCAATTTCCCATGGAATTGAATCATCGGATAAGTAGGCTTCAATCTCTTCTAAGATGAAGTCACTTTCCTCAAATGGGGTGAGAGAAGGAGTAGAATTGGCGATGATAGGTTGAGATGAATGAGTGAGATTATCACCAAGAATTATGATCATAACCAAGAACTTCTTGAGAGTACTCTTCGTAGCAACATCAATGATATCTATTCGGTTAACCGATTCGTAATCATAATTTGCGAGTACCTCAAGTTTGATCAAGGTTAAAAGTGATGCTTCATTACCAACACGTAATGTGATTTCTTGCTCAAATACATCTATGAGAGCACGCCCGCTCTCGTGAATCCTCGACCAACAATGAGAGGAACCCGATGATCGGCATCAAAATCAACAACCACGAAGTCACCGAAAATGGAACTTTCCTACTTTACAAATACGCCCTCGGCAATGCCAAGAGGACGGATATTGTACGATCCGCAAGCTCGAGAGTCATGCATGTAGGAGTAAGTTCCTAAGAGAAAGTTTCTTCCAAACCGAATATGGCATAAGATTAATGCTTGCACCAAGATCTCGCTAGGCAAAGCATTCAACCATTCCCGGAAATACACAAGGTAAGAGAAATTTCCCAGATCTCCAAGCTTTTCGAAGCTTTTTGAGATAATCGCAGAGCGCTCGTTAAGAGGAGTTTTAGCCATTTCAAACAAATTTTCCTTGTTGCTTAACATGTGTTTGAGAGTTGATGCAAACTTGGGCATCAAGATGATAGCATCCGCAAAGCTTATGTCAAATGTAACTCTTGGAAAATTTGGAAAATTTGTCCATTTGATGACTAGCTTTTTCACGGAGCTTTTGCTCATTCAAACGTGATGGATATGGAATAGAAGATTTGGATTTGGTATTTTCAATGGGAGCTACAGTGGTTCAAAACAACTCCTCGGATTAGACTTGGGTTTCGGACAACTTGAGGATGGACATCATTGGGACTTCCATTATTAATATCAATAAAGTCCGTTGTCCTTGGTAACTTGACTCATTGCCACGGGAGGAGGGGCATTGGAGTCGAGGTCCATTGTGTGTCGAGGTTCACTTTCCACTACCTTTGGAAGAGAAGAAGAAGAGGTAGTAGGAATAGCGGTCCATTGTATGAAACACCACTTCGGTCGTGATCGCTTTAGCATCGCCCCTCGGGTTAGCGATCGTGTTGCTCGGAAGTTTTCCCGAGCCCGAGGGTTGATCATTTAAAGACTTTTGAGATCGCCGATCCGACCGACCAACAACTGCTCATCTCATCTTGGGATTTCATGAATTGCTTCAAGAACTCATCGATGATGGTCCCGGAGGAGTAATGACGGAGGTGGATTAGAGGAAATTTTGAGGTCGGATGTTTTGATTATGACCTTGTTGTTGAAAATTCCTTGATTAGGATTCACATTCCCATGAAATTGATTCCCACGATTGAAATTGTTTTGATGAAGGTTTCCTTGTTGTTGGAAACCTTGATTGGGTCCAGATAGAAATTACCTTGGTTTTGATAACCTTGGTTCATTCTAGGTTGATTCGATTCGGTTAGGATTCTCGTTAAAACCGGTGGTGCCTCGATAAGTGTTAGCACGGTAGCTTGGTTCATTCTGAGGACGGTATTGATTACCTCCTTGATTTGAAGTACCGGCTATAGCATTTGCTTCAAACGGACTACCATCGCTGGCGACAGCTTGTAGTATGCATGAGGACCACCACAAGTAACACAAACTTCAACTTTCTTCACTTCACCATGTGATGGTGTTTGAGTGAATGTGACTTTCTTTTGGTTAGCAAGAACCAAAGCTCGAATAATATCTCGTGAGTTTATCAATCTTAGCATCGGTGCTAGATGTACTCACAGAGATGAAGTAGAAGGTCCAAGATTAGACCGATTTTGATATGTCTTAGTGCGGAAAGAACGGACCGGGACTTGTTTTCAATGATTTGTAAGGCTTCTTTGGTGGTTTTGCTAAGGAAATTACCTCCGCGGAGGCATTCAAAGAGTCTTGGTCACTTGTCTCGCACCATTGTAGAAAGTATCCATTTGCATTAACTCGGTAAAACCATGATGTGGACACTTATGAGCAATTCTTTGTAACGATCCCATGCCTCCCGAATGATTCATCAAATCTCCGAGAAAATTTCATTATCTCATTCTTAAGACTTGTGGTTCGGATGGAGGATAGAACTCGTTAACAAACTTGGTAACTAGATCTTCCCATGTCTCTATAGAACGAGGGGTTGTTTCTCAAGCCAATTCCGGCTTGTCCTCTGAGAAAATGGGAATGTAAGAAGCTTGATAGCTTCGTGGGACATTCTTGTACTTGATGGTTGATGCAATCTTGTTAAACCATCGAATGTGTGCATGAGGATCATCCCGCCAAAACCATAGAATTGGCTTTGGGTTACCGATTAAGCAACCCGGTTTGAGCTCAAGGTATCGCCCACAATGGTCGGGACAACAATGGCATCTCCGTAACCTCGATGGGTGCTTGAGAAGCTCATTCATAGGTTTGTCTTCCGCCATTTCGACAGTGGTGGTGGTGGTAGACGCCTCACCACGGTACCGAAGGAGCCGAACGCCCTCACGCTCACGAGGAATGTTTCCAAGTTCGGAAAGTGGACTTGTAGAATCGAAGAACGAAAAGATGCACTAAGTATAAAAATCAATTTTCAAAACAAATGAGGCAAAACACAAGTGAACTTAACCAATAATCACAAATGAAATGGCTTTTTGAAAAAGGTACACCAAATCACAAGTGACACAAAGGCAAGTTTTAAATCGATGTTCGGGAACTTATTAATGGTCGCACCCCGCTAGGTAGTGCATCGCCTTGATTTGCGGTGGTTGATTTTATGTATAATTAAGTACCACCGAAAAGACGAGGTATGATTTGTGCAAATGGGGTTTAAAACTTTTGAAAATATTTTTAGTATCGTCTCGCTTAACCAAATCGTATCTCTTTAAGAATCACCTTAAAAGAAACACAAGCTAGAAAACGTTACGATTGTTTTGTTGTTTTATATTGTTTTGGGTTTTAACACTTTAGGAAAAGTGTTAATGAACTTTTGATTTATATTAACTTTACGTAAAACTTTTACAAACTGTGGTATATGTGCAAGTACGGTCCGAAAATGCTTAAACACGCTTACAACCTCCCCGCAATGCGCGCCAAAATTTGATTGGTGCTAAACAACAAGTCTAATGACTTAAAACAGCTTAAACACAAATGCAATTAAGATCGAGGAATATAGGAATTCCGGTCGTTAAGTCCCACGGAGGATGAATTGGTGTATAAACACTTGATCGATGGTAGAATGATCACTAAGGATAGAATCGATAAGGATTAGGATGGAAAATTACCTAAAGAAAAGATTAACAAATAACAGCGACTTAAATGCAAATTAAAAGATTAAAAGATAAAAGATATTAAATAAACGCTATCACTATTTTTAAAGTGATGAACGCTTAAAACCTAAAACTTAAAACTTACGCTTAAAATAAAATTACGTAAACGCATAAAATAAAAAGTGAAATTTAAAGAAATAAAAGTCCTAAAAATATGAAAATTATACTTTTACAATCCTAATAATAAAAGAAAATTATTAGAAAAAGAAAATTATTTTTACAACTATTTATTTAATTATTATTAATTAAAACTATTTATTAAGTATTTAAATTGCACTAAAATACAAGAAAATACAAAATTAACCTAGAAAATGAAATTATAACTTGGAAAAGTCTAAAATATGATAAAACTTATTTTAAAACTAAAAATATATTTTTAGACTTTTTATGTATTTATTATTAATTTAAAACTATTTAAAACTAATTAAAATGCTAAAAATACTTTTTAAACTAAGAAAATTATGGAAAATACTTTTATTACTTTTATATTTATCTTAACCTAAGAAAATTGAAAATCATTTTTTGAACTTTTATAATTTATTTGTATTAAAAGCTATTTAAAATGCTTAAAAACTGCTTTTAATTAAGAAAAATAGCAAAACAACTTATGAAAAATTATGAAAATTTCAGAAAAGTCTATTTTAATATGTAGAATCTAGGAAAATAGAAAACATGGGCTTGTTTGGAGAAATAAGCAATCAGCTTGTAATCGCTATTAATAAGCACTTGAAAAAACTAAATAACAACCAAAAGCTACCAAACTGATACAAGCTAAAATAAGCTATAAGAACTCTAATTCAACTAAAACAACAAGCCATAACCTCTGGATTACAAGTTAACACAGATTTGATGTTTGAGTTTGATTAGCAAAATGAGATTTAGTATACTACTTTAAGCTTATGCACGACTTCCAAATAAGCTAAAACTGAAAAGCAAAATTGGAACTTGTATAAGACCTGGTTGAGACCTATAAACCAAAACTCAGATCATGATAAGCTCTTATGAGCTTGGGAGAAGCTTGTTCAAAACTCGACAAACCATCGAGTAAAACTCGCTTAATCTTGATTGAGTTTGGACAAAATGATAAGCACTTGCACTTATCAAATAAGCTCCAAATGGAAAACTAAAACTTGGGACCTTGAAAAGGCCAGGTTAACTACTTAAAAGCTAAATTCACAAGGTTAATGATCAACTAATAAGCTCTCTAAGAGCTTATGAAAATGGCTACCAAATCGTGCACACAGGCACATTTTGACTTTTTAAGAAAGTAACTATTTGACTTTGTTGAACTTTAATCAATTTTTATGATTGAATATGTAATATTAAGCTAAAGTGAGATTAAATTAAGCTAAGTTAATAGGTTTTAAGCTACCGTGATGAATTTTAGACTCAAAATCCTAACAATCGATCAAGTAAGATGAGATTAAGGAAAATTTGACTTTTTAATGTAACAAGGACGGTTTTTCTTGTTGCAATGAGTTATTAGGACCTAGTGGAACATAAAACAACCAAAAACAAAGTCACAAACAAGCTTTAACACGCTTAAACAATTAAAACCAAACAAGCCTTTAAGAACCGATTTGAAGTTTTTCAAAGATTTGTCGATTAAGACCATGACTTGATTAAAAACCTTATATTATCATTAAAGGGACTAAATAAACATAAAACAACAACATAATAACATAAAACTAAGAATTACTAATTATGCTATATTAAACTGCTTAAAATGAGATTTTATAAACTACAAATTTGAAAGAACAAAGGACTATTTTAAAGGCTTAATTATACTTAACTATAACTAAAGAACATAAAGAAACAGAGATTAAAGCTAATGAACAACCAAACAAGAAATGCAAAATTGAACAAAGAGCTTACAAGTGATTCCAACCGAGAACACGAACAAAGACACAAAGACAACCTATAGAACTTACCACTAAGTTCACTAACCCATTTCCATCCAAAATCAAACTGCATTAGCTTCTTGATCATCTTCACCATGATTTTTATTTTTACCGATTTTCTTAGTATTTTTGTATATTTTTCTTTTACTACTAAACGATTTTTAAGAGTTACTAAAAGCTTGAATAAGCTTTATAGGAGCTTATGTGGGTTTACTCAGTCCAAACTAACAACTAATAACAACATTTCATAATATGAGATTTTTGAAAGGAAAATGCATAAACTTAAATAACTTGAATTAAAACCGAAATTGATTATTGAAAAGTTTATCACATACATCGAAATACTTAAAACAAGACTTGAAAGCTTAAAAGTACATCGAATTTAAAAGTTAACTAAAACGACATTAAAAATTAAAATTACACTAGATAAGTAATTACATTGCTTCAACCTTCTATTTATTGACTTCAACATCTATGTCGACACTCTTGAGTAAATCCCACCACATCTTGACCATTGGATTCAGCCGATAATCGAATTGCCATTTGTCATTTTGGCGCCATTTTTCAATTGAGTGGGTTTTCTCATTAATTGGCTTTGGTTTGATGTGGAGGTGGAAGGAAAGTGTAAAGGTGGGAAAATGAGGTGGAAATGGTGACGTGGAGGTTAAAACCATCGGTTTTGGCTAAACCAAAGGGAGAGACAATGAACAAGGAGGCGGTTTTTTTGAATTTAAATATTTGGGCCGGGTCAAGTTATTTGGGTTGGATTTGGGCTAAAGTAATAATAGGATCCGTTTGGTTTAAGTTAACAACAAGGACCAACTTTGCAATTTAAGCAAAGTTGAAGGACTGATTTTGACAAGTTTCCAAAGCTCTTATCAAGGGTTAAACCTGCCAAGTAAGAATTAGTACAAGGACCTTAGTTGATAATTTTCCATTTTTATAAATCCAGGGACTAAAACTGCAAGTTTGAAACTTGAGGACCAATATTGTAATTTTCTCCAAAGTTTATCATAAGGACCATTTTGTCATTTATAAATAGAACAAGGTTAAAAGTTGATAATTTTCACTTTTTAAATTAACCAAGGACTATTTTTGACAATTTTCCAAAGTTAAAGGACTAAAGTTGTCATTTTGTGATTTTTAAACTTTAAAGGGTTTGATTTGACAACTTTTGAATCTCATGGACCTAAAATGATATTTTACAAGTTTTTGAATTACTGTGGACCGATTTTGACAACTTTTGTAACTGGGGGACTAAACCGCCAATTATGCAAACTTGATACGTTTTCACCGATTTTGATGTTTTGCATTTAAAACATATAAAACACTTGTTTGTGATATTTTTATCATTTTGATGTGTTTCGAGTGTTTTCGATGTTTTGGCATTCTAACAAGATAAAATGATGAGTATTTAGACACTCATCATCCATATTAGATTAGGGTTCCTTGTTTATAAAAGGAACCTCATAGCCGAGACAACACTTCCAAGAGTTCAATATCTCGAAGAAGAAGGTATCCACAAGGGATACGACATCTCGGTTTCTCCAATATTGATTGGAATCTGGAGATTGTGAAGAATGGCAACAAGATTCCATTGCCCTCCCAGTCACTAAACCAAAGCAAGGTTTGGTGGAATGAAGAGTCCAGAGAATGAGGAAGTCCATGCCGAGACAACACTTCCAAGAGTTCAATATCTCGAAGAAGAAGGTATCCACAAGGATACGACGTGTTTCACAAGATTCCGAGTCACTAAACCACCTGAATGCAAAGCGACAATGATGATTGCAATTCAAAGTTCCTACGATCTTTGCCTCCATTATGGTTACATGTCGAGTATAGCCCTTAAAGCTAAAGGTGGGTCGGTCATGCTCACTTTTGATGAGTTGTACAACAAAATCGATCTCTTGAACTCGATGTCGATCTCCCTACCGTACATCCTCTTCGGTCATTCACCTTTGTTGGGACATCTCACTCCAATATGGTGATGCATGCTTCAAGTCCATCTTACTTACCATCATCATCTTATCGTCCCACCCATCACATCCTCAAGCTAAACCGGCAAGATATTGGAGGATGTTCTTCATTCATTTGTTGCCGATTATGATACTCGCAAAGATCTTGTCTATGAAGATTTTGATCGGTGGACCCACTTGAGATGGAGGAGATGAAGTCGAAATGGCAGTGGCCATGCTTTCATGAGATATCAAGAGGTTTGAAGAGAAGGCGGGAAGAAAGTTTGGCTTCAAGGAAAGGATCCAACTCGCTTTGACAGGAGAAAGGTCAAGTGTTTCTCTTGTCACCGATGGGTCATTTCTCGAGGAATGCAAAGACAGGAAGAGTGGAGAGGAGCTAACTACCATTCATATCGCCAGAATCGAAGGGAGCTAGCACTTCAGACAACTCTTATCACCATGGATGAACAGTCAACTGGCCGCACATGAACCCGTGAATGAGGAAGTCACGATACTGAAAAGCTTGGATTGTTGGCTAGATGCACTTCGAAGATAGGCATGATCAATTTGCCTTCATGGTACTTTCTCGTGTACACAACTATATATTTGGTTGTAGTGAAAGATACAATGAACTTAAAGAAGCTTATGATACTATGAAACCTAGATACAATGAATGCTATGTTGATAATGAAGCTTATAAACTTTCGTTAAAAACATTAGAAAGATAAAAGGTATGGTTTCAAAAGAATCGATAGCTTATGAAGAAAAGATTAAAGTGCTTCAATTTGATCTAGATATTGCTAATATTAACATTAAACGCATCGAAAAGGAAAGAGTTGATGCTATAACGAGAACTTAGAGCTTAAAGAGAAACTTGCAGAGAAATAACTAGACATAAACAATGGTTAATATCGGTGACAATCTAGCTAGAGCACTTTATAGTAGCGGTCCGGTGAACTCGGAATAGGTTTAGGTTTTCAAAAGTATGTAGGATTGGAAGCTAGGCAAGATGGGCGAAATCTACACCGCAGCTTAGAACATTTTAAAAGGAAGGTGATTTACATGCGTCCCCGGACCTATTAGAGGTGAATTTATGCCCACCGACCTATCCATTGTCATTGACTTTGATGGATCACACCATCTATATGGCAAAAGTCAAAGACTTGCGACACGGATGCTTCATCTTATGACTTTGTCTCTTTCTCCGACAAAGGACAATTCATCGGATCAAGGGTCTACATCCACCGTGATTCATGTGATAAGTCGACCTTCCCAAGCCCTCACCGAGCCTACACCCAAGCTCGCACCCAAGTCTATCTACAAGCCTTCTAGGATAGTCACGAGGAATCCACTTCCAAGCCTGTTTCCCAAAGACTTGTCTTTAAATCTTTAAATATTTTGTCCATTAAAACAATTCCTTTAATGTTTCGGTTTAAGTACTTCTACATGTAATCGAACATCTTCTTTGTTGAATACATCTTCCAAAAGGAAGACATGTTTTGTTTGTGGAAGTAAATTTCATTTAATTAAGGATTGTGATTTTCATGAGCAAAGATTAGGTGCATGTGCTCTTCAGCAGAAATCTAGACCAGTGTGGACCAATGTTAAGAATATTCCACCTTATGTCCCATAAACTACTTATACTGACTCTCCTTGGAGGAAATCAGCTAATAGACCTTATGTGCAACCCAATAGCCCATACTTTAAACATGGTTATTGGCCTGCATATGTTGACTCTATGAATAATGGGAAAGGATGTTGGGCACTGTCATCAAGTCCTCGAAGAAGTTGTTCTTGGAAAAATAAAGGACCTAACTTTCAATGGAAACCCAAGAACAATGGTGGATCTTACTCTTTTGCTAGACCTAAATCTTATGATCCACAAGGTGTTCAAGTCAAGAATGACTTGAGCCTCCTCGTTAACTAACATTCTTTTGTAAATATTGTTTGTTCTCGTGATCATCCTCTTAAGCATAAAGATATTGGTATTGTTGATAGTGGTTGTTCAAAAGTATGTCCGGAAATAGAGATATGATGCACAATTTTGTTCCTATTGAAGAAGGAGGAATGTGACCTTTGGTGGAAGTGATGGTAGAATTATCGAAAAGGCACCATCAAACACCTCTCTGGACTTTGAGAATGTGTACTATGTTGGGAACTTGAACTTCAACTTGTTCTCGCCTCACAAATTTGTGACACCAAGAACAAGGTACTCTTCTCTCGAAGATGAAAGTCTTGTGCTTTCTAAAGAGTTCAAGCTTCCGAAGATTCTTCAATTCTCACGAGAGTTCCTCGAACTCACAATCTATACACATTCAACCTCAATGAAGTTCACCCGGGTGACCTCACTTGTTTGTCAAGCTAAAGCATCATTGGATGAGTCTAACAAATGGCATAGGAGAATGGCTCATGTGAATTTCAAAACAATAAACACTCTCTCTAAAGGGGACTTGTCGAGTTCTACCCACCAAAGTTTTCTCCAATGATCATAATTGTGTTGCATGCAACAAAGGGAAGCAACACGAGCATCCTACAAAGTTGTCACCGCAGTGAGCATCATCTCCGAGCCTCTTCACCGTTACATATGGATCTTTTGGTCCAACTCAAGTCGAAGCATTGATCACAAGTACTATTGTTTGGTTATCACCGATGGATATAGCAGATTTTGTTTGGGTGTTCTTTCTAAGGACTAAAGATGAAACAACTCAAGGTTGAAAGACTTCATCACCCTCATTTAAAATCAGTTGAACAAGAAGGTTAAGGGAATTCGATGTGATAATGGGACGAGTTCAAGAATGCTATTATTATAGAACTCAGAGGTCTAAAGGGATAAAGAGGACTATAGCAATCCAAGAACCCCGCAACAAAATGGGGTAGCCGAAAGAAAGAATAGGACCTTGATAGAGGCTGCGAGATCAATGCTTGCAGACTCTAAATTGCCCACTATGTTACGGATCAAGTCTGTTGGCACTTGCTATGTGCTTAATGTAGTGTCCATTACTAGACCTCACCTCAAAACACCATATGAACTTCTCTTTGGGAAGGTTCCAATCATTCATTACCTCAAACCTTTTGGTTGTCAAGTGACCATTTTAAACACCAAGTGATCCTTTGGGGAAGTTTGATGAGAAGGTCGATGATGGTTACATTGTGGGTTATTCGGCTAATAGCAAGGCTTACAGAGTGTACAATTTATCCGCCAAGAAGATAGAGGAGACCTTGAACCTCGAGATACCGGAAGATAAGCCCAATGTTCAAGGATGTGGTCATGTGTGGTCTTTGACCTTGACTACCTAACGATTATCCGGGTTACACTAGACATATGGCTAACCAAAGTGCAGGCTCTCAAGAATCTCCCACTAACAATGCGGTACCTTGGATGCCGACTGGAAGTGAATTTGAAGATGATGAACAACCTATACTTGTGCCTTCTTTCTCCCTAACAATGTTGCGGTGTAACTCTTCTAGAGATAATTCACGAGAGTGAAGATGAATCACACTATGCCGAGGACCTTGCTAGGCTTCGGACTCAAGAGTTTGGAGCTAAGCTTGAAGTCGAGAAGGTGAATGGGAACTTGCAAATGAGGCTATCGGTGGAAACCATGTTTCACCGACATCGATGCGCCTCTCCATCGTCATCAACTCTGCTGAAAGCTCGTCTGCTTACTACTCCTATTCCTACTAGAGTGTCCACGGACTTTGGTGAATCAGATACTTTCTTTCCAAGTCCTTCGATCTTGGAAATCATCAACCCAAATCGGCATTTTCACCTCACCTTCCTATGACACAACTTTTGTACCAACTGTGTCTAATCTTGAACCTACCATTGAAGTCAACCCCATCGCTACTAAAAGAATCAACATAACTCACCCTCAATCCAACATTATTGGTGACATTCTAGCTCTGTTAGAACTCAAGGGCTATCTCTAGTCCTACATTTGGTCGTTGCTTTTCTCTTATGTCTCAAATCAACAAAGAGACAATCACACGTACTACAAGCATTGTCTGTTTGCGTGTTTTCTTTCTCAAGTAGAACCAACCAAAGTCTCTCAAGCTCTTGAAGACTCTAGTTGGATTGAGGCAATGCAAGATGAAATGCAACAATTCCAAAACCAACAAGTTTGGATCTTGGTACCGTTACCGATGGGAAATATGTTATTGGAACTAAATGGATTCAAGAATAAAAGAGATGCAAGGGTGTGGTTATCCAAAACAAAGCAAGATTAGTAGCTCAAGGTTACGAGCAAGAGGAAGGAATTGATTATGATGAAGTGTTTGCTCTCGTGGCTAGAGTAGAGGCTATTCGAATTTTCTTGGCTTATGCATCCTACATGGGCTTCATGTCAGATCGATGGATGTTAAAGGTGCTTTTACAGTATGGTGAGATAGAAGAAGAGGTTTATGTCACTCAACCCAAAGGATTTGAAGACCCGATCATCCTAATCATGTTTACAAGGTGGTTAAAGCTCTCTATGGACTTCATCAGCACTAAGAGCATGGTATGCTAGGCTTTCATCATTTCTCTAAAGCATGGCTACGTAAGAGGTGCCATTGATAAGACTCTTTTCTCAAGAAGAACTCGACAGACATAATACTTGTGCAAGTGTATGTGGATGACATCATTTTGGATCCACTAAAGAAGCTTGGTGTAGGGAATTTGAGGAACTAATGAAGGAGAATTTCGGATGAGTGCTATGGGGAGCTTACTTTCTTTTGGGTCTCCGTGTTCAAGTGAAACAAGATGGGATATTCATCACCAAGATAAATATGTGAGGACATTTTGAAGAAATTTGGTATGGAAGGTGTCAGACCGCCACAACACCTTATGAAGCTCCAAAACAAAATCCAACAATGATCCGAGATCTACCGTGAATGTTCATTTATGCGGATCAATGATTGGTTCATTAATGTATCTAACGACTTCAAGGCCCGATATTACCTTTTCTCGTGAGTGTTTGCTCTCGACATCAAGTCACCCACTTTCTTCCCATCTCAATGCGATCAAGAAGATCTTTAAGTACCTCAAAGGCCAACCTCATTTAGGCCTTTGGTACCCAAAAGAGTCTCCCTTTAAGTTGGAAGCATATAGTGACGGTGATTATGCTGGTGCAACCGGATAGGAGATCCACAACCGAGGTCACAATTCCTTGAAAGAGATTGATTTCTTGGCGGCAAGAAACAAACCATTGTGGCTACCTCAACTCATCAAGGTAGTATGTTGTCACGCAAATTGTCGTGGAAAGGTCCTTTGGATTCAAAACCAATTCGGATTATGGGTATAACTTCATGAACACAACTCTTTTATTGATAATCGAGTACCATATGCATTATCAAAATCCAGCTTTTCACAAGAGACCAAACATATTGAAATCAGACACCACTTTATAAGAGATGCATATGAAAACATTTGATAAATGTGGCGAAAATTCATACAGATGATAATGTGGCGATCTGCATTAACAAAAGCTTTTGATGGACCAAGGTTTCAACACCTCGTGGTCAATATTGGTATGCTTAACCCTTAACCGCTAAGTTTAAAGGGAGGCATAGGCCTCGGGGAGGATTGTTTGTTTGTTTGTTAGTTTCTTAGTTAAAAAAAAAAAAAAAAAAAAAAAAAAAAAAAAAAACTTTCTCTTGCGGGTTTGTTATGTTTTGTTGATGGTCTTTAACTCACCGATATACCTTGTGTATATCAAAGAGTTAGCTAGTCCAAAGGGTACAACTTTGGTAAAGACACATCAAATCATTGATAACTTGTAATGGTTTGCTCAAAATCATAGGTTCGCAACCACCCATGCTTAATTGTTTGAGAGTTGTATGGTCATCAATTCACCATGGTCTATTCCTTTTGGAATCCAAGAATTGGCTAGCCCACAAGTATATGGCTTGTGGTAAAGGCAACCGAATCCATATTTGGTTATCAATTCACCAATTCTAAGAATTGACTAGTCCCGAGCAAACGGCTACGGTAAAGACACATCAAACCGTTTATATAGTTCTTGATTTGCTACATAAATCGATGGTTATCAATGTACCATAGTTTTCGAACTTAAACAACTGGCTACTCCAGTAGTGATGGCTATTGGTAAAGAGACATCAAATCCATTATTTTCAATGATTCACCTCTTTCCGGACTTAACACACCGATGTGATGAGAATAGTTTGCAACTATAAGTCTTGATGTACATTATGTCATTTGTTGTTTGCAAAGACCGAGGCGTTTCAAAGTTTGCTCATCATAGATATGAGATTATTATTGGTTCTTTGCTAATGATGTTTGAGAACAATCCTCTAGTACTCAAGTATCAAAAGATCTTTCAAGGTCGAACCGGAACTTAACCAAGTCAAATTCCGCTTTAGGGAGGATTGTTGGGAATTATGTGAAGTAGGAATTCTCATCATCATTATCGCCAAGGTTTCTGCTGAAGTAGAAGCGGAATATGTCAAGAAGAGATTCTCTTGAAGTGTAAAAGCATTGCCGTGTTATCTTTGAAGGGTGAAAGTCGACTAGGATCAAGATGCGTCAATGATTTAAATGCTAACCCATCATTATTCTTGAACGCCCGAGGTTAGCATGGGTTTTATTGTACCGCTCAATATTGTTTAGTGTTTTAGTCATTAAATGCATACTTGCATGTTTAGTCGATTGGTAGTAATAGATTAGGGTTCCTTGCCTATAAAAGGAACCTCATAGTTTGTAATAGAAAGGCATCGAAACATATAGTTTCGGTTAATAAAAAGATCCATAGAGGATCTAAGTGTTCTTAGTTATAACAACTTGTATTTACATTCCGCTATAGAATACGAGTTGTAGAGATTGTCTATTAGTTTGCTTATGATTACATAGGCAACACTAACGATCCACGAGTGCTAAAGATCCGCAAGGTCCGAGAGTTTTCAACAATATGTTTCGGGCGGGGTGGGGATGGTGTGCCCGTCCCCGCCCCAAACTCGATAAGAATCCCGTTAAGGCCCCAAACCCGCCTCAAACCCGATAAGCATGCCCCCCCACCCCAAAAGTTCGGGTTTCCCTGCCGGGTTCGGGTTTTTGCCATCCCTATTGATGATGAAGTAAGAGTCGATTGCACTTATGGCACTTATAGAGGTGAAAAGTCGATCGTTGGAAAAGTCATGCATGGAATGGAGACTGGTCAACATCACCATGAGAAAGGTAAATATCTTACTATCTATGGATGATGATTCGATTGGCAATCTTATTTAAGTTACATTAATTTGGATCTTAAGTTTGTTGAAGAGCAAAGATTAAATTTGTTTTCAAAATACAACAAACTCACTTTTGAATTAAATAAGTGTGAGATGAACTTTGCTTTAAAACAAGCCAAACTTAAAGTCACACACTTCAAATTCAAAACACCGAACTTTTGAAATAAAATCATGCTCTTCAAGAAGAACTTAAGAAAGAAAAATCATTATTGAAAGTTGGACAACTAAAATTCTAGAGTTTATGAGTTTGTCTACAATCTTATTCCTATCACAAAAGAGAGACCTAGAGAAGATCAACTTATCGAGTCCACAAGTAACAATCAAAGTGAAAAAGCTTTCACCCTCCGGCATTTCTTTTCAACAAGAATTAAAACCAAAGTCGAGTGATCGGTTGATAGAGTCAACCCATATAGTAAGTTGCCTAACTTTAACACCGAATAAATCTTGGAACACGAAAGTCGTTATCAAAGAAATGCTCGGAGTCACGGATGAACCCAGTCACACTGAGTCAATCAATGAGTCTGAATAAAAAACTCACACACCTTTACCTCCACTGAAAGTCCTTCAGGGAGCCTCACCCAGTTCAAACCTCACACCCTTGGTCTATTCCCAACACTCTCTAAAAGAGAGATCAGGACTTGGAAGAACCATCCTGAAAAGACCTTCCACTAACCAAAACCAAGACTTAGTTCCTACTGAATCTTCTAAACCTCTGATCCCTACTGATGAAAAGACCAATGACACTGCTTCTAAAGTTGATCAGTTGGCTGAACTTGTTAGGAAGCTGAGTGAGAAATTAGAATCCTCTAAAAAAGCTCCTCAATCTAAGATCAAGGAGTCCAAACCAGCTTCCTCAAGCAATACCAAACCTAAAACAACACCAAAACCCTCAATGAAATGTGAACTATGTAATTATACAAATCACACAATTGATGATTGATATAGGATTCTGTTTTGCATGATTTACAAAAGGGAAGATTACAGATACTCAGATCATAAATCTCACATTGCATCCCTGAGTGCACAAGCAAACTACAAGACATAACCCTTTCAGTATGCTTCATCTTCCAAGCAAGCACTTAGACAAAAGGCTACGCCTTTTCCACCACCGGCACAATAATCGTGGATTCAATGACCATCACACGATGACTATTATCGTATCCATGTTGTGATATTTGTGGTGACCCCACACATGACATGATCATTCATGCCATAAGAGGATTTGCCATGAATCCTCTCGACCAAATGAGTCTTCTAACATCAAATGCAAAGCATGTGGAAGCACCGTCCACTCAACCACTAACCATGAATCTGCTGAAAGATTTAAAAAGACCTACTAACCATGAATCATTGAAAGATTTAAAAGACCTATAAGGCCAAACCCACCGTAAAGTGGGTTTACAAGAAAATTAACTTCGAGAGTTTTCTTATTTCTCTAAGAAACCAAAGAAATTATCTCTTGCTCTAAAGCAATCTTCTCAGCC
The DNA here is from genome assembly GCA_022545495.1 of Chrysanthemum lavandulifolium. NCBI lineage: Eukaryota > Viridiplantae > Streptophyta > Magnoliopsida > Asterales > Asteraceae > Chrysanthemum > Chrysanthemum lavandulifolium. Next base: position 129,515,529 of record CM040241.1, on the reverse strand, counting down.
TATAAAGCTTGCAGCCTTTGAGTCCAGTCAATGAAATTTAAAGAAGCCTTCTCCTGAGCCCAGGAGATCCTCTCATCTTGAAAACCTTGCTCATCTTGATGAAGCGCATTCTCTAAATCCCTAACCCGATTTGAGGAAGACTTAACAATCTTCATAAGAGAATAGTAGCCACATACAAGGTTAATAATACTACCATCCAAAGTCTTGCAAATAGCAGGAAAGTCATCAACCTCCTCAATCCTCTTACTCAGAGGAACAAAAGCAGAAAGAAATGCTCGCTTAGAAGAGGGATTAGTCAAAGGTTCGTTAGCATCCCAAGAAATGCTCGCCCCATGGTCTACCACAAAACGCATTTAATAGGGCGAATTGCTCTTGAGAAGGCGGAAAGGTGGTGAGGTATTTGTCCCTTTTAGTTTTATGTGCTTAAAAAATGAGTTTGAGAATCGGTAACAACACACACTTATCAATAACAAAACACATCATACAACAAGAATTTAATCAACAAATTTCACACTATCCATCAAGAAAATATTCAAAAGGAACAAAACCAATAATGACATACACACTACAATTGAGCATCAAATTTGAAGCCGTTTATTAACTCAAAACTTATTAACAAACATAACCTATGTCATGTTTTGAACCAGAAATCACTTTAACCCAACAAAGGCACATAAAATAAAACATCAAACTTTAAGAAATTTTTAAACACAAAAAACAAAAAGAAACAAAACCTGTATTAAGATTTTATACTAAAATCAACCTAAGGGCATTTCGCCCTATTATCACATGACTCATCATTCTCAAGGGCATTTCGCCCTATTAAATGTGCTTTGTGGTGGGCCATGGGGCGATGGTCGGGTATTAAAAAAAGGACAAGAAAGCAACGTGTCACACTTGTTGGTTTAATGAACAATAAATTAATAGACGTGTTAGGATCGAACTCGCATCACGGGATTGCACACTTTACGTATGATGAATTAAAGTTAATAAATAAATATTAAATGTAATATTTATTTATTAATTAAATGAATAACATAACGAACGTTAAGTAATTAGTTGTAATGGACTAACGGTCGTTAAATGTAATTGAAAAGGACTAGATTGTAAATATTGGGAAGGTTCCGAATCCTCATGGATGCCTCATCCGATCGGGCCACAAGAAAAGGAAACCCAACCCATCTACAACTAAAACTTGTTCACCAAGTTAGTTTGGGTATAAATACAAAATCAATGGTGTTTGTAATTTATCTCTAGATCATTGGCTTAAACCTAAAACTTGTTTGTGTGTGTTTTGCCATAAACGATCGTGCACCCTCCCAGGGGATCGATCACTTTAATTTTCCAACTAAAATTGTTTTGTTTAATTTAAACTAGCATTCCTTTAATTCGATAGATAAGATGCGTGTGTACAAGAAAGTGGTCTAACACATTATTGTTAGTATTCTTGGATTGAATTACAAAGCAGTGAGGGTAATTCACATAATCCTATAAACCCTAATTAGGGTTCATCTAATTGCTAGTTTGTGGATTTGATTCTCGTTCATTTAAATCGAAAAGATCACGCATACTTTATGCTTTAGTTAATTAATTATTTATTATATGTTTCTTTACCCTTCCACATGTGTACTTGATGTTTAATGTTTATATTTATGATTAGTCATGTTATATAATTCCAACAGCAATTTGGTTGTGTCCAAGTGTCTTTCGCCCTTCACCCTTTTAAGGTTACGAAATAAGTGTCCAAATTGGAAAACGGTTGAAAATGTGTCTTTCTTTTTATAAAACACTTCCCGAAGTGTCTAACAATGTAATTTTTGCATTATTAATTAAACATGTAAACTATGATAGGACATTATATTGCAACATGACGCCTTAGATACCTCGTTACCACATTCGAGCTATTACAATGGACACAAGATAAAAGCCACGGTTCGTTCGCTTTCAAGCTTGACCATAAAGTTAGAACTTTAGTATTTAAACAGTACTTCGATCTGCAGCAAAATGGTGAATTGGTGCCTATACTTGGTCTTTCACATTCAAGTAGTGTAGCTAAGTTTACAAGTGTCTAACTATCCACAAATGTATGATCTTCATCAAATCATTGTTAATGTAGTTTCGTCTAAAAGGCCATGTGTATGCATTACTCTACTAGTCTGGTAAGTCTGCCTTTAATTTGGCTGCTTTCGAACGTGAATGCAAAAAATAAAAAAATAAAAAAAGGGATTTGAACTACGATAACGAACATGATAGAGAAGACAACTACAAAGAAACAAACAAAATCCTTGAATTATATATCACTCTTGAAGAATAATAAAAGCAAGAAAATTGTCTCTTTGCCTCAGAACATGTTCCGTAATATGTGAATGTTTGTATACTTGTATGTAGTGAAAATAAGAAAACAAAGTTTGTAATAAAATTGAACTATCTCGTCTCTTGTGACAAAAGGACAAAAGAAATCAGAAAGTTGTGTCTATTAGTATTTTTTTTTTGGAACAGCAAGAGTCTATTATTGCCGCCAACGCAAAATTCATTACTTAAATAAAATTAAAAGGAAAGAAATTATAAGCTAGCTTTTAAACTCAAATTTTTAGGACCTAAACCTATGCCATAACTTCATTAAAACATTTTCATAGGAAGAGGCATGCATCTTAGGTATATATCATCTTAATATATTATAATGACATGTGATGGTTTATCATTATTTTATAACCTTAATTTTCACACTTGATGTACAAAATTGGTGATCAAGATTTCTTGGTTTCTTGTGATCATAAGCCTAATAAAAGTGTTAATTACTTTAGCTTATAACCCCTTTTTTCCCACCAAAAAAGCAACATGTTTTGTGCAAGCATGTTGGTAAAGATTAAAAACTATTGCGTTTGTTCATTATTTAAGGCCTTATTGGGGGGGTCAAGTTGCATCATTACCTAAGCACACTTATGGATTGGTTTAGTGCTAAAGCATGGGACATTATTAAACATATAAATGGTCTAAAAGTATCCATTGTTAATAGTATATTATTCATCCATTTCTCTTACTGTTATTGTTTGTAGCAAGATAAAAGATAAAGGAAAAATCTTTAGAATCATTTTAGATATTTGAGATGAATCATTTTCGTGACAATAAATAGTTGTAGATGATTAATAGAAGGATCCTCTCAAGTTTTTTATAACTGAGTCGAGTTAAAGTGTGGTAGTTGGTTTGATCCATTACCAAATCAAAAGCAATTTTTGATTTGGTTCATCGATCAAATCAAACCACTACATCCAACTCGACTCGAGTTGTAAACTCGAAGAATCCTTCTCCGATTCAATAGTGTTTCAAGTGATTTTGTCTTACTAAAGTAAGCAATAGTTTATGTATTTATAAGTTTTAATTGCGTCCCTATATTTTTGTATTTAAGATTAGTTCATAATGCGTTTGCAAAATTCAGTTAGTCCAAGATCAATTTCGAATACAATGAAGTTATGAATTTTTTAAAAACTTGCAATGGTGGCTCAACAACTCCATAATTCCATTGATAGGTTGGAATTAGTGTATTAGAGATTTTGATATGTGAGTTGTTTAATCCAATGATGGTGAAAATACATTACTAGTAAATCATTAGATCTGTTCGGAAAAAGTAAATCATTAGATTTTATTGTTTTCATGTATCATGATGTCAGAATATTAAGTTTGCTTACTTATTACTTGATGAAAATCACAAACACTGGTATTTGAGTCAATAAGAAGTATTAGAATTAATTTGGATATTGTGATAGATACAACATAAATCTACCTTGAACATATATAACTTTCCAGCCATCTAAAGTTTTAAAACTAAGCAAGAGTTAGACCAAAACAAAAACAAAGTTTGACAAAAACAAAATCAATCAAAGAAAAAAACATTAGTCAACTTTTGAGAGCACAAGTACATGTTTTATGCAAACGTTGAAAATGCCTTGTGTAAATTTATAACACATTTTTTCACTAGTAGGTTGAGCATGTTGAGTATCCAATCAAATTAATCTTGAGCCAAACATGTATATTTTTTTCACCTACGCGTATCTCTTGATATTTGTAGAAATGGTAAAAAGCTCACAACAACAATCAATTACACTCAACCAACCACTCTTTGGTGTATTTTTATTATCAAAAGCTATAAAAGATAAGTCCTTGAACAAGTACTCCTTCGTATGACACCACCTAAACCTCACTTACAAATACACTCGGCACTCAAATCAACAACCAAATAAAGAGATTGGTTGATTTACGAATATGAAGCGACTAATTGATATCAAGATTGATATTAAACAAGACTAAAACTAAGACCATAGAGAAATAATTGACTGTGTGAAGAATGAATCAAAGTTATGAAACCCTAGATCTGGAGAGGTGATTATATAGCCACAAGTTGCACATTAGTCCTCAAAGTTCCAGAGATGAGCTAAAGACAACTACAAGTTGAAATGACTTTAGAATGTCCAGTTTTTGCCCTTGTAATTGAAGAGACTCAATAACCCAATATGTTGACCTTTAGTTTGACCAAGCTTGCTAACATCCTCTCTCAAATTGAACCTGGCAAACACAACCAACTCAACCTGCAATTGACTTAGCAAACATGCCAATCAAACTCAAGTGACTACACAACTTATTATGTTGAGCAGTCCCAAGTGCTTTAGTCAATATATCAGTAGTTTGATCAGCAGAAGAGACTTTCTCAGTTTTAATAATACCAGTTGATACTTTCTCCCTAACCACATGAACTAGGGGTGTTCACGGATTGGGTAATATCCACAGTAACCGAAAATCGAAACCGAACCGAACCGAAAATAATCGAACCAAATTTGTGACCGAACCGAATTGGTCAAAACGAACCGAACCAACTAAATATTGTGTTATCGGGTTGGATAAGGTTTTAGCAATGAAAACCAAAACCGAACCGAAACCGAATTCATATAAAATATATATTTTTCTATGTATATATATGAAAAAATCACTAAAACTCTTTTTAGTATAAATATAATATGATTTAAGCTTGAAAAAAATATTTTGTGCTAAAATATATATAATTAAATAAAATAATAATTAAAATTACGTAATTCGGTTATTCGGTTCGGTTTTCGGTTATAGGGTTCGGTTTTCGGTTATTCGTTCGGTTTTCGTTCGTTGAATCAAATTTAATTTCGGTTCGGTTCGGTTTTCGGTTATACCCGAAAAAACTTTTTAACCGAACTAACCGAACCGAATAAACCGAATAACCCGATAACCGAACCGATGAACACCCCTAACATGAACATCTATTTCAAAATGTTTTGCTCTTTCATGAAAAACAAGATTTGCACCAATTTGAATTGCTAAAATACTATCACTATAAAGACTGACTGGAAACAAGTTTTTTACTAGCAAACTATGCAAAATATTTGAAATCCAAATTACTTCACGAGTAGTGCTAGGCCACTAGCCCTACATCTATACTCAGCTTCTACTGAGGATCTAGATATTGTGGCCTATTTCTTACTTTTCCAAGAAACCATAGTTTTACCAAAAAATACACAGAACCTGACACCGATCTTCTGGTTTTAAGACACTTAGCCCAATCTGAATCAGTTAAACATCTAAGTTTAAGATCACTGTCTTTAAACACTTGTATACCAGTTCCTGGTGAATTTTTAAGATATCTTAAAACTCTTAAGGCAACTTTAAAATATGGTTGCAATGGTAAGTGAATATGCTGGCTAAGAAAATTCACAACATATGATATATCTGGCCTAGTACGAGTCAGATATATAAGTTTTCCTAAAAGTTTTTGATACTCACCAATGTTTTTTAGAAAATTATCAGACTTTGTTTCCGCAACAAATAAAACACAATTTTCAAGTAAAGGATTAGTGACTGGTTTTGCTGCAAGTAAACCAAAATCATGCAGCAATTCAAGACAATACTTCCTTTGAGACATGCATATACCATTCTCATTTTCCAAAACCTCAATACCCAAAAAATACTTAAGAATACCATGATCTTTCATCATGAACTTACTACTGAGATAAGTTTTAAACTCATCAATCACAGCTTTGTTATTACCAGTCACCACAATATCATCCACATATACCAATAGAGCAATAAAAACACCATCAGATTGTTTGTTGTACAAAGAATAATCATGTTTGCTTTGTTCAAAGCCATACTCAACCAAGGCAGATGTAAGCTTAGCATTGCACTTTCTTGGAGCTTGCTTTAAGCCATACAATGATTTGTTCAATTTGCATACTTTAGTGTAATTACCACTCTCAAATCCCAAAGGCAAAGTCATATAGACTTCCTCATTCAAATCACCATACAAAAAAGCAATATTCCCATCAAGTTGATACAAAGGCCAATTATTAGACACAACAATTCACATAAGACATCTAACAGTGACTATCTTAACATGTGGACTAAAAGTTTCATCAAATTCTATACCCTCTCTTTGACTGAATCCCTTAGCAACTAATCTAGCCTTGTATTTATCAATTTCTACGTTAGCCTTATATTTTATTTTAAATACCTATTTACATCCTATGGTTGTTCTACCAAGAGGCAGATCAGTAACAGACCAAGTGTTGTTTATATTTAAAGCCTCAATTTCATTATCCATAGCTTGCACCCAATTAATATCTTTAACAGCTTCACGATAAGTAACAGGTTCAATAGACTTATTTAAAGTAGTAGCAAAACAATAATTCACATAATTCAACCTAGCATAACTTACATGCTTCTCTATACCATATCTTACTTTACCTTTAACTACATAATCATTGAATCTAGCAGGAAGCTTAGAAGGTCTGCTAGACTTCCTAGCACTAGGCTGCCCTCTGTCTGTATCATCATATTGATAAAAGTTATAAGAAAAATTGAAAAAGTATTTGGACTTCTAGGGACATTGCCCCTCAGACAAGCTTGTTTCACCAACTTGGGTTGCAGGCTCATCCTCAGAATACCTAATATACGTTCTAGTATCTGTCCTTGAGGATGGGTGACTGCCATCCTCAACTGATGCAGCTCCCATTTCATCATTGGGACTTTGAGATATTTTGTTATCAAAAAATGTCAAATGATCAGTATTATTTGTGATCAAATCATCAACTGAATAATTGATTGTTTTAGTTTTCATTTTAAAAGGAAATATTGTTTCCTAAAACCTCACATCTCTAAAAAAGATGACACTTATGTTATCAAGATTGAAAAGTTTGTAGACTTTTTTAACAGAAGAATAGCCAATAACAAGACACTTGTTAGACCTAGATATGAGTTTATCATGATTATTTACAACAATTTGAAAACAAAGACATCCAAAACATCTAAAGTGGGACAAATCAGATTTTTTCTTATGAACCAACTCATAGGGACTTTTACCATTTAAGATGTAAGAGGCAACTTAATAATAAGATAAACAACAGTAAGAACACAATCAGACAAAAAACATAAAGGAATTCCCCCTAAAACATAAGGCTCCTTGCAACATTTAGCAAGTGCCAATGTTTCCTTTCAGCAATACCATTTTGCTGAAAGAAGTTTGTTCAATGATTCCCAAGTCATTTATTAAACCAAACATTTTTTTATTAATAAATTTAGTCCCATTATCAGACCTAATAGTTTTAATAGACACATTAAACTGATTATGAATGAGTTTGATAAAAGAAACAAAACAATCAAAGACCTCATCTTTGGATTTAAGCAAATACACCTAAACAACCCTTGAGAAATCATCAACAATGGTTAAGAAATACTTAAACCCTTCTTTGCTTGAAACCCTATAAGGGTCCCACAAGTCAAGGTGAACACGTTCATTAATCTTCTCAGACTTGTGATCACTTAAAAGGAAAGGTTCCCTTGTTTGTTTAGCCCTATGACATATTTCACATGAAGACACATGAATAGATTTAGACAATTTTAAATCATTTTTAAGAACACACAGAACTTGATCAGCAGGATGACCAAGTCTGATGTGCCATAAGTCTTTGGAAACATTAAAACACATAACCATATTAGAAATACTCACAGAATTGCCACTATGCATATCAAACAAATACAATCCAACAGACTCACTACCAGTCCTCAGAACAGTCTCCTTTTTCAAGTCTTGAATATAACATTTATCTTTATCAAAACCAACAAACATTTTACTATCCTTTATAAGTTTATTCACGCACAACGAGACTAATGTAATAACCGACATAACCAATACATCATACATAACAACATACAAGTCAATCTAAGATTACCAACATGACTAATGGTAGCAAGAGTTCCATTAGGATGACCCACGATAAAATTTAAAATGACACATCACAACATAAAACATACCATTGGTAGAAACAGCTTAAATATTGATTAGCACCATAATCTATAATCCAACCCTTAGTAACGCTTTTAACCACAAGACCGAAATTGGCAACAAAAATTTAGAAAAATTATATTAAACCAGACATTGCCATTAAAGAAAGAAGCACTATCTGCCATATTATCATGTATGCTCCCAGATGGAGTATCATTGATCAAAGACAATCTTAGTAACACCAGAGTTTTCAGGAACCCCTCTATGAGATTCCTCTCTAGACATAGTAGTGTATGCATCATTCACATCAGGGAGAGGATCCCTAGTGAGAAGGGCACTTATGATAGGATGATGGCACTCATCAAGGCCCATCAGAAACGGTATTAGCTTCATAAGTTGTTGATGAATCAAAAACTCTTTACTTGCATCACAAGTACATATAACTTCACATGTACATTTAGGCAGTTTAGTTAAAGCATCAAATTCTCTCCAAAGAGAGTTTAACCTATGATAATAATCAGCAACTGGACTACCACCTTGTTTTATAGTATTAATTATTTTGAAATAGATTAAACACAACAGAGCCATCAACTTATTATATGTTTACTCTAATTCTTTCCAAATAGATGCAACATTATCAGAGTAAACAAGACTTAAATACACATATTGAGAAACATAATTCATAATCCAAGTTAATACAATGGCATCGCATGTGTCCCACTGGGCAGATAAAACATCACTAGCAACATAAGAATCCTTTAAACAAGTACCATCAACGAAACCAACTTTATTTCTAGCTTGTAAAGCAAGTCTCATGGCAGTAGACCAAATCCTATAATTTTCAGTTCCCAAAAGTTTGAATGAAATTAAGGCGGTCTTACTATTATCATTAGTTTGCACATGCGATGATTACCATCATCAAGATTGTTAATCAAAACAGTGGTAGATTACTACCACCTTCCTAAGATTCACCATCTCGTAAGAGACAAATCACAACAAGATAATCAAAATACATCAATAACCAACAGACCAACAAATTAAACCAGACAAACAATATGCAACAGTAATAAACAGAATAACTAAACAAGCAATTAATCAAATAACCCAGATCACCTTCAATCACATATAACCATAAATTATACCAACAAAAACTTCCAAGATTTCCCAAATTCCTAACCTCCAACACTTTAGACTCAATAACAAGACTAAAACTAATAAGAACAAAAATAAAACTAAACACACACCCAAGAACAACAAGTAACCAATCAAGAAGATTGGGGTTGGCCAGAGAAGGTTTTTCGTACCACTCATGGTGGCAGGTCAAGGAGTTAACCAACCCGTTTGCACCTTCTTAACTAAACTACTATTGTCTTAAAGGAGAAAATAACTTAAAGTGGGTAAATCGGAACAACAACGGAAGAAAAACCACAATCACACTAGATTCACTTAGTCTACTGTAATTGTGACAAAAAATGAACCTAGAGATCTCTAATATAACCAGATCCCCAACATCAAAATTAGGGTTTCCACAAACCATAACCAAGAAACCACACAACTTTACCAGATCTAACCCAATTAGATCAAAACCACCACGGACGTTAAGAAATGACCTCAATCGTCAAGAAAAACAATCAGATCAAGAAACCCCAAATTATGGATCAAAACCTAAAACCCAAGAAACAAGAACCACTAAAACTTAGAACATTTGCTCGATACCATGTAAAAATGGTAAAGAGCCCACAACAACAATCAATTACAATCGAACCAACCACCCTTTGGTTTATTTTTATTATCAAAAGCTATAGAAGGTAAGTCCTAAATAGGTGATTACCAAACGATTACAAAGAAAATGATTGATCTCCTTCAAGGACACCAATCTAAACCTCACTTACAAATACACTCAGCAATTAAATCAACAACCAAATAGAGAGATTGGTTGATGTACAGAATATGAAACTGACTAACAGATATCAAGATTGATATCAAACAAGACTAAGACTAAGACCAGAGAGAAAATAATTTGTAGAAACTAGAAAGAGGGGGGTTGAATAGCTTCACCGTTTAAATTACGTTCTAAAATTATTCCCTTCAAAACTCTTTTGATTCGAAGTTGTGTGATATCAATCAACAATATATAAACACAATAAATATGAACAATGATAAAGTATGAAAGAAATAATAGTACAGAGAAAGAACGATCAAACCAATACGCAGAGATTTATAATGGTTCAGCTACGAAACTCTATCTTCGCCCTACTCCACTCCCCAAGTATCACACTCGAGAGTTCACAATCACTATGTCAACAAACTCCCTTCAGGCGGAGAAAACTGTACAATGGCGCTTACACCAATTTCCGACACTAAGCTAAATGTCGAGTTCTAATCTTAGCTAGAACCAATCTACACTCAAACTTGTATTTTCAGGACTAAAATACTAACCTACACACAACACTTCCCGACTTACACAATGTCCGGATCTTCCAATATTGCAACAATGGAGATTAAGAGAGTTTAGATCAAGAAGAGAATCGTAACAAAGGTTATGTATATAATGCCTATTCTACAATACTTCATTTCTTGACGAATATGAGCGTTCTTCTCTTGGACTTTGAAGTAAGAAGAATGTGATCACTTATAAACAAATAACAACAAGTTAATGTGATCAAAGAAGATGGATTAAGAAAACAGAAAGCTTATGTGCTCAAGAGGTGTGAATATCTGTTGGAAATGGTCGAGTATTTATAGGCTGCTGGAGGAGCGCGGATGGTCCTATAAAGCTAGACGGTCTCATATATATCTGGGATCATCCCCTATAAGGAACCGTCCATAGTAGAACGCTCCTCTTTTTGTCCTTTTGTGGGAAAATATTTTTCTGGTGAATGTAAGATCTTCTAGGAGGAAAACCAGATTTTGAATATATAATCTTATTTAAAAAAATCTTAATAAATACAAAATAATGTGTATGATATATTTTTGTAAAAAGGTTTTGTCACATTTATAAAAATATGAGATTTAGGACAAAAATATTTCTTTGATCACTTAACTAGTTTGATATATTGTTTGTTCATACCTTAAGTGATATCGTATCGAAATGGACTTTTACTATTAATAACTTGTTTACGTATATTTCTACGTAACGTGTTTTTACATTTTGTGATCGTTAAAGCGGATGGAGGTCGAAAGATATAAATAACGTTTTGACATTATTATTAACATAATCAATCGTGTGAAGAATGAATCGAGTTATGAAACGCTAGATCTGGAGAGGTGATTATATAGCCACAAGTTCCACATTAATCCTTCAAGTTCCAGAGATGAGCTAAACACAACTATAAGTTGAAATGACTTTAGAATGTTCAGCTTTAGCCCTTTACTTGAAGAGACTCAATAACCCAATATGTTGACTTTCAGTTTGGCCAAGCTTGCTAACAACATTGCAATAAATAAGAGCACCTCTAATGAAAGACAATGGAGTAGAACATTTAAAATTTCATTTTGTGACTTAATCATATTGAAGTGAAGCTTAATTATAGTTGTTAGTGGAACAATTGAGCAATTTCAAATCTTTGAAAGCAGCAATATGTAACTAACAAGTATTCTAACTTAAATAAGATCAAATTAAAGTTAGCTGCATGATATGAAGATGAAAAAAAAAGGATAATGTTTATGAAAAGTCACCAAAATATTTTTTTTTTCATCAAAGTCTCAATATTATAAAACTAACACTAACATATAAACCACTGACATACATATTTGTTTTAGTTTTCACAAACTTCAGTTGATTTTTTTATTTTTATTTTTTGAAAATTTTGTGAAATAACAAGAATAAAGCTGGTTTTAACGTATCAAAACAATAGCAATATGATTTGAATGTGAAACGTCACTTATTCCCTTATAATTTGACTTTAATTAAATAAGGATACACTTAAACGATGGATAAAACTAGTACTTTACATTTCAATTTTAATTTTATCGGTTTGAATATGTTAAGAGTAGTCTTATTGTTATTATTTCATGATTATCAGCCAAAAATTGTTAAAATTAGTATAAATGAAGATAAAGAAATACTTGGGTGACCTATAAATTAGTTTTAATAAATTAACGGTTTTAAAAAAGATAAGTGGTTATTAAATGTGAGTTGAAAAAGGCCCATAACTCTTATTACTCTTTTCTTTTTAGCAGCATAACTCTTATTACTCAATAAGGCAATAAGCATAAGCATAAGCATAAGCATGGCCCAAGGTGAAAAAGCTAAAAAGTAGGGAGTTTCAGCATATTGAGAAAAAGAGAATGGAATCCTGCTCCGATCCCCATCTCTCCGTACCAACAACAGCTACACATCCAATGCTCAAAAGTTGAAGACATCATAATAGCCGTTAATACTTTATCATTCAATTTTTGCTGTTTGAAATTTTAAACACCTTTTACTTTTTGCTAGGATCACCAAATGGGTGGATTGGTTATTAGCTTAAAAGGGCTGAACTTTAAATACAGTATATGTATGCAAAAAATAGACTTCAGCCGACTTTCAATCTGTTCCCCCTCTTATCTGAACTTATTGGCTTGACCCGTTTGAAATATACCTCAGCACAAATCGTCAAATTCTTAACTAACGTGGTCGACTTTGCTACATCTGGTTTCTACTCTAATAATCGTCTAAACAATAACGATAGCTCTTTGCTAGCACAAAAAGAGGAAAAGAATATTAAAAGGGTCCTAAGAGTGTGTTGCATCATCAGCATTTCAGTAAAAAAAAAGAGTTTAAACTTGCAGACTGGCCACCACTTCCCACGGTAGGTGTAAGTAAAATTAACCCATTTAAGATAGGAACCACCATCTCGAATAATCAACACGTATACTCTAAATTTATGTTTGAAAAAAAAAAAGAGAAAAAAAAAAGGGGGACTTTAAACTTGCAGAGTGGCCAACACTTCTCATGGTAGGTACAAGTAAAATTAACCCATTTAAGATAGGAACCACCATCTGGAATAATCAATTTTAGTCATTGATGAGTAAGATAGGAACCACCGTCTCAAATAGTAATCAACTTAAGTCATTGATGAGACAAAAAGAGTGGTGGACAACTGGAAATCCCAAAAAAGGGTCAACTGTAGCAACTAATTCTTGCAACAAGTGTGATGCGCCATGATTCAAGGGACGCCCAAAGAATTACCTTCTTGAACGTCCCTCCCACCATTTAGGTTTACTTGAGACTAGAAAAACCTTATAGACAACATTGAACCAGAATTCAACTTCATAGAAAGACAGAAGTCGTTATACAAATGTCAAGGACTTGTTTACTGGATACAAATCAGCATAAAAACCGATCATACTCGTACAAGTTTAAAGTATCATATCAGTTCCATAACACAATGAATTGCAACCATAGCATACCAATTACTGTGGTCTACTGACTGGCTCCAGTGCTTCAACAGTGACTACGCTGTTACCTCTTATAACCTGCAAAAAGAAAGAAAAAATTCAATATATATTGGCTCACTTATCTCAAATGAGTCGTATTTACCCCCATTTTAACCGATTTACTTGTGAATGGGTTGATTTGAATCGTGTTTCATCCCAAACGGGAATGAAAAGAACCTTAGCCTAAAATAAAATGGGTTAAGCGTTGCCCACTTATCTATTTTGACGCATGCAAACTCCTACATCGCATTAGATCATTCTTGTGATATAGTTATTGTAATCATGATTAAAACATTATTTATTTATAAAAAATGAGCAAGAAAGTGTTTGTGGGTCAAGCTAACCCGACTCGGCTTGTTTCAACTGAACCTGTTTCCCCGTAACCCAACCTGCCCATCTATTATTTAGTCTTGGTACCAGAGACTTACCACCATGCCAATCTCATTTTTCTCTTCACCATTCACTTCTACAGTGTTGTCAATGACGAGGTTCATAAACTGATCAAAACCACGAAGTGTCCCAACCACTGTCCGGTTCGCATTCAGCTTGACTGAAATACAAGAACAAAGAACAAGTCAACCTTCACATCACACGGCCAACAATAAAGGCAAAGCAAAAAAAATGAAAAAGAGGATAATTATGGTTTCCTATCGACAAACTTAGCTCTATTTTTGTTGGTATAGGTAATGTTGGTCAATATGAACTAACTAGCAAATTAACAACAATAAAGCACACAGATTCACTCAAAGTAGAGGTGACCTTTTGACCCATTTGATATAAATGTGTTAATGTTGGTTAGCTGAATCAACGTGAAGCATACCAAATGGGTCAATGAGGTCAGATAAGAATTGTAGTTATGTGCATAAAACCTCCGAAATCATTTTATATTTGAAATTTTTAGATCATAATTCATATATCAATTCTGTAATTATATAAAAAAACAGATAATTATTTAAACATATCGAATAAACTGTTTAAATGGTGTTTAACGGTTTGCCCAAACCTGATCGACCTATTGACATAAACAATTCATACACTGTCTTCTAATATGGATACATTTCTCATAGAGTACCGAGTTATTGGATATTAAATGACTGTTTTTGAATACTCCCAAACCAAATTATTGGAGTACGAAAGGTCCTGCCCAAAAACAGAATCAAATAGTCCATTGTTTTTTTCGGGTATCGCCACGGGACTTAATTCCGATCACTCCCTAAGGAATAGGAGGCGATAATAGAACGAACATCAGAGAGTATATTAACGTCCATCAACATTGGTGATAACTGGGAAGTATTTGCTCTATACGGCATGCAAATGGATGGAGGATTATAAGATGCTGAGCCGAGCATGACAAAATTATTATAGCAAACATCAGAGCTGGGGGTAATAAGTAAAAAGTAAAAGTAAAAGTAACTCCCAATACCGTCTTCCACGGGTTATGGGTCCCAATACCGTCTTCCACGGTGTATGGGGGAGGTTAAGACGTAGACAGCTATACCCCTACCTAAGGTAGAGAGGCTGCTTCCGGTTCTACCAAAGGTAGAAAAGGACCTCCGGCCTTGCAAGGGGTGAGGATCGAACCCTTGACCTCTGTCTCCAGAGCTGGGGGTAATACTAGGGGTAAATACTTGTGTGGATGATGAAAAAGAGAAGAAACGAACAAACTGATGGAGGGACATCATAAGAGCTACCAAAAAGAATAAGAGCTCAACATTTGCTATACGGGAAAGAAGAACTGCTGAGCTTAAAGAAAACCTATACGATAGACAGTACTAAGCCGTTCAAAAAAGGAAAAAAACCGATAGACAGTACTAAAATTATACCACGAATACAAAACTACAAGCAGAATATTTCAAAAGACTGGAAAAGTATTTGGTGATGACTAGAAAGGTGTTTGCGCTCATGGAACAGAACAATCAGATATTTAAATGCTACGGCTTTCGCATTGCTTGATTATTCCTAACAAATGTAAGACGTGTGCATATGGGTGGATGGTCAAAAGACGCTGAGAGGAGCATGAAAAAACCACAAAAAATTGAGCTAGGGATTAACCCCTCTGTCTGGATAATGAAAAATAGATGAAAAGAGCTTACTGGTGGATGGACATCATAAGGGCTACCAAAACAGAACAAGCACACAATTGTTAAGTAGAGCAACTACACAATAGACAGTACGAATTTATACCATAATGCAAAACTACAAGCACAATATTTCAAGAGTGTAAATCTAAACTTACACAATGATGCTGCACATGCTATTTCCAGAAAGCACAGCAAAATTTTATATACTGTCGCGTGTCTGAGATGTATTCATTCTATAGTTCGCTTACTGTAAATGCAATGACCTTAACACGTTAGAATGCACTTGACCATGACGCCAAGTGAGAGAAATGCAACCACCCATTTGGGAACTTCTGATGCTATAAAAGAGGAGTGACCAGTGTTCTAAAAGTAAGTCAATCCAGATTACAAGCCTGGTCCGCGTTTCTGATTTAGCTTTGATTCCTAAAAATTGGAGGTACAAATATAGACAGGGTTGGGCAAACAGGTCAATTAGGGCTCGGGTCAATAACGTACTAAAGCACAGGTGAGGAAGGGTTGACCAGTAAACAGCTTTTCGTCTTTCTTTTAGATATTTTATAAACAATTCACGTTGTAAACATGATTTGAAAATCATACTTGAAAACAAATAATCCATAATTAGTATTAAAAAGTTTAGCAGGTTGTACACCTAACGAATTACACTTTGACCCATTTGACACATTTACTTTTTAGCCTAATGTTTTTCTTTAACCCATTAGGCCCATCTCAATGACCCGGATTGACAGATTCACAAGAAAGGTGAATATGCCTCTACACAAAATCAACAATAGCCAGTCAAATTAAGCAGGATTCGGTAGTTATTGAAAAATGGTTACATAAAATAAAGCAGGGTTACACGTGAATAGATTTCACATCTTAGTTTTTGTGATTCTGTTTACGTTCAAAGGTGGTTCTTTACAGGAAATATAAGCTGCCTTATATAATAGGATACAAGATACCCATTACATCAATTTGTCAACATCAGAAAGTACAGCAGCATACTTGCAGAAATATTATAAATTTATAACTAACTACAACTTCACTACAGTTACAGACAAACTAATCAATATTAAACCACTAGGTGCCAATGTGCCATCTTAAGATCCAACTAGAAGGTGTAGGTGTTAGAACTAAAAGGTCCCACGGTAGCTTAGTTCCACTGGCACTTCTAAAACAACTTATCAGAACTTAATTGTGCCTTATGAATGCAAGAGGTTATAGCAACTACGAATAATTACTAAAAGATGATAATGTAGCTTTGAATGGGTTAACTACACTAGTGAAAGGTAAATAAGTAAAAATATTATAACTAATTAACTATGGAACTCAATGTCATTGCAACCTTGATTAGATAACACAAAACGTTCCATTACCAGTCCATAGATCTATAAAACTTGTGATCAACCACAACATAGCACACATCAAAGAATGTCAATAACATCTATAATATGCGTATATCCACTTAGAAAAACTACCAGCAACACTCACCAACTACCTACGGATTATGTTCACATTAACTGCAAATATCGTTGCTACCTACTACAAGCTACTTCTAAGATGGTACATCTATTATACAATCCTTAGCTACTTCCAAAGAGCAAACCACTCCTAATATCATTAGCTTACCAACCAATCACTAAATTCTGAGGATCCATCCCCAAAGTAGTATTATGTTTTGCACACGCTCTAAATTTCTCTCACATATCTCGTCATCCTCAAAGTAGTATTCCTCAGACAAATGTCTTTCATGTTCATAACCTTGTTCCTGATTCTTAGTATGTGCCTCATTAAGCACTTTATAATGATATAATCTAAACATATAAACTCACAATCAGGTCAGCTGTAACAGCTAAAATCACTATACAAAATAAATATCTTGTGTCCTAAAAAAGAAAGAACTTAGAGCCAACGACAAACTTGATTGGATTATTAACAAGTAGTAAGTCGTCCTACAATTAGTCATTGTACTAAACTCTTTTAAATTCTCATCTAATCAAAATACACAATAAGGCTCGATTTCCCTACCGTTTTTTCTTTTTGGAAAAGTGAAGATATTATAGAAGGGCAAATGCAAAAAACAACAAACGATTTCCCGCAACTATTTTGATATGCCCCTATACACATTCAACACATTTATTATGCAAACTGATACTCGTATTAGCAACCACAACACCATTACAAACTCTGAACATAAGGGCGTTCTTGTGTTAGCTTATATTTACCACGGTTACGAGCTTATATAAATTTGGAAAAAGCTCAAAAGCTCACTTTTTTCGGCTTAAGAGCTTATTTTATGGCTTATTTTTAAGCCATAAGCTAAACTCCATAAGCTCGTAAGCCGAAAAAAGTGAGCTTACAAGCTTTTTCCAAATTTACATAAGGTGTAACCTTGGTAAATATAAGCTAACACAAACACCCCCTAAAAACATAATTAGGTCCATATAAAAAATAAAACTTACTCTGAAGCTGCTTATCCATGTACCTGAAATCAAATATATAAAAATTAGTAAATAGAATTACATAAATAAATAGATTCAGAAAAAAAAAAAAAAGTGAGCTTACTTTTTAAGATCTGGAGGTTGGCCTGATCTGCTCATGATTAAAATTAGAATCTGAAGATGGATGGATCGAATTGATTGAAAATTGGTTAGGGTTTATGAAAAAATTAAACCCTAATTTTGTAAAGATTGTTTTTCTTTTAATAAGTTTTGTGTTTGTTTAAGGTCCTTTCTGTTATTTAATTGGTTTTAAATGGACCTTTGTGTTTTTGAAAGGTATTTTTTTACTCCTTTCATTTTAAGAACATGTGTAGAATTTGACACCTATATTATAAAGGTTTATCACCATCAATTTACAACTTGTTTTTACTCTTGTTTTGCACGTCATGTAAAAATAGGTGCCATGTCAATGTAGTTGGGGAATTGATTTTAACACTGATACTTTTTATTGGGACACTCAATTGTATATATTATATATTTGTACAGTAATTACAGTATACTTTAACTGTTTGTACAATTAAGTGTCCTAATCAAAAGTGTGAGTGTCCAAATCAACTCCCATATAGTTGAGCTAACGAAGACTTTGTGATGACTTTTACAAACATGGATCAAAATTAGGGGGTAATTTCTAACCCGACCTGAAACCGACACGAAAATTAACAGGCTTGGGTTGAGTCTAAACAGATTTCGGGTCAGGTTTGGATCGACCCATCTAAACCGTTTATTAAACAGGTCAGGTTCGGGTTGGGAATAAATTAAGTAGGTCGACCCACCAACTCATTTAAGATTTTTTCCTAAATTAAAAATTATTTATATTTTATTATACGGCTTAAATAAGATAAATGGGTCGATCCGCAAACTCGTTTAACCCATGTAATGTGCCACTTTTGTATATAAAGCGAGTTAAATGGGTCAACTTGAAAACCATTTAACATATTCAACTTGTAACCTATTTAACCCGCCAACACAAGTATATATACAGTTAAATGGGTAAGGTTCGGGTTATGTGTAAAGAAAGTTAGGGTTGACATAGTTGACCCGATGGGTTGAGGTTTTCTAACCCGCCAACCTGTTAATCTGAACCCGCCAACCCGAACTCGACCCAAATTACCACCCCTAATCAAAACCCTCACCTCTATCCACAATTTAACAAATATTTATACCAAACGATCATATTTCGTTGACGGAAGTTACTTATGCGTTAATCGTCCACCAACCTTTTTGATTTGTGCATATCCGTCAAAAAATGATCAACGGAGATCAAACTTGCCAGATACCTCACCAAAAATAGTAAAATACCATTAACTCACCGGAAACTTATTTTAATCAGTTATAGTCGTTATTTATATCTATTATAAGTTTCTTTAAAGGCAAATATTGCCAGAACCAAGAACTTGCCAAAATTGCCAATCCGATTAATCATCGATTAATCCCGCCTAAACCAGTTACAAGCTACAAAAAAGTCAACTGGCCGACTCGTAATTTTTCAACCTTGCATTTTCGTATACAACTCTACATGTCACTTCGTTAGCTTTTATTTAATGAGAAACCAGCCCTTTGGCATTAGCTTCAATATGATGTCTCATATTCTAGTATATTAAGGGTATATTTGGCAAAAATAAATGTTGTTGATGCTGGCATTGTTGTTGGTGTTGTTGTTGATGCTGGTGTTGGTGCAGATGCTGAAAAAGATTAAAATTTTAGCTTTTTTTTGCATTTGTGCTAGTGTTGTTGCTGAAAATTATTTAAATCATTTAAATTGTGAAAAATAATCTCCATAATCTTTTAAAAGCTGGTTTTGAGAACTTATTTTTTGGGAACTTATTTTTCTAAAATAATTCACAATCATAGTTTGTCAAACAAAGATTAATTTTTGATCAAAGCTTATTTTCCAAAAAATAGTTTTAAGCCTCCATAATCTCTCGCGCCAAACATGCCCTGAAAGAATGGAAAGATTATAAATTTTAAAATTTCCATATCAGAGACTATATCAGAGAATGGGTACGGTTTTGAAATTTATCTTCATTGTTCTCATTGACTTATATCAGAGACTTATATGATTAGGCAATTTTATGTTTAAATACATTTTCAGAGACTATTGAGTCGAAAATCAGACCCAACAATCTTCCCTTATTAAATATACAAATACCCTAATCTAGATCAGTAGTAAGTGAGCATAACAGCTTCTTCTTACTTACTGATTTTACAACAAGGAATAAAATGATAAAATCTTTATAGTCATATAGTCTATGGTCTCGATATGGTTGCATTGATGCCTTTCATCACCGTACTCGTGGTGGTTCCTGTAGTGGTTTGGTCTAATCGCTATATATAAAGTAATGCGGATAATGACAAGTGAGTTGGTATGTGTTTACCTGAGTTTTTTATGATAAGTGCGTGTAGCATGATCTGAGTTGCATGTTTGTCGGACCCTTTCCCTAACATCCTCTAGCACCCTTTTCTACCCCCTGAACCTCGATCAATTGTGATTTTTTAGCTTGTGTAGGTAAGCTGAGAGTGTGATGTCTCTCGTAGAACCATGTGATTTTCTTTAGGGAGAATGACGTGTGTAGGGTTGTAAGGTTAGTTGTTGCATGCGTTCCTAGGTTTCTTTGTGTTGTTTCTAGGTGATTGGTGAGTTTCTTTTTCGGGTATTTGTTGGTTTTTCTCCATGTGAGGGGGGTTGTCCACTCGAATAAGTACGAGGTGCTTTTGGATGTCTCTAAAATTTTAGGGTATTGTTCACCAGTCATGTTTAACCAAGAAACTAGCGGTTTTAAGAAGAAAAAAAATTGGATTTTGAGTGAAAATAAGAAAAAAAAATTCAAGAAATTTGTGACTATTTTTTGTATCATGTCTCCATGGATGGCGTCATGTTTACGTATGATATGTAAAACGGTTTAGAGATGGGATGTGAATGGTTTTGTTGTTTGGTTTCCCGTGTTGAATGGTAAGGATCCGGTGAGATTGATATAAATCAAGGAGCTCGGATAACACTTAAACAAGACCCATGATGCACTGTTGTGGGGCAGTATTTTCCCAAGTATGTGAAAGTTATGAAGTTATGTGTGTTGCTTTCCTTTTAATGAGAGGCTTGTAGGGTTTAGAGATAAACCCTTTAGGGATGATCAACGGCTGCTAGAGAGCCAGGTGTTGATCATCCGAGAGCTGACAAGGAGGATAGGTGTCATGCGTCTATTAGCTCGTACATAGTGGTGCTTGTCGTGTGTTCCCACTACCCAGTGTCATATGGTATATTTTAACCGCTAGTGACAGTTGGTGAGCAGTAGTACTGTCTTACTCAATTAGGCATGAGAGATTTTACCAGGCCAGGTGTGGCATGAGATTTAAGTCGGGCTTCCATCAAGTGTTGATAGGCTTTGATAATGGGCTTAATTCGAGCGTGTGATTAGTAGGCTTGGGTCGCGTGCACCTGAACGTCTATGTCTTAACGTAGAAGTTGAAGAAACTATATTAGGAGATCTTGAAGAGCCTGCTAATTATAGAGTTGCCATGGCTGATCCTGAAAAGGACAAATGACAAGTTGCAATGAATGAGAAAATGCAATGCATGAAAGAAAATGAAGTCTGGGTAGAGGTCGACTTACCTCCCAATGCTAAAGTTGTTGGAAGTAATTGGCTCTATAAAAAAAAGACTGATATGGATGCCAATGTACACATCTATAAGGCTCGTCTGGTAGCTAAAGGCTTTACTCAAACCTATGGGCTTTACTCAAACCTATGGGGTTGACTATGAGGAGACCTTTTCTCCTGTAGCAGACATTAGAGCTATTAGAATTATCATAGTTATAGCAGCGTACTAAGACTATGAGATTTGGCAAATGGATGTCAAAACCGCCTTCTTAAATGGTCGCCTAGATGAATACATCTATATGGCGCAGCCTGAGGGTGTGAATCCACAATTTACAAACCGTGTATGCAAACTTCAAAGACCCATTTATGGATTGAAGCAAGCATCAAGGCAATGGAATAAGAGATTTGATGAAGAAATCAAAAGGTATGGATTTATTCAGAATCGTGATGAGCCATGTGTATATCATAAAGCTAGTGGGAGTGATGTAATTTTTCTTATCATATATGTTGATGACATATTAATTATGGGAAAAGACATTTCAAGTTTGTAAAATGTTAAGGCATATCTTGGAAAGTGTTTTTCTATGAAGGATTTAGGAAAAGCTGCATACATTCTGGGAATCAAGATCTACAGAGATAGATTAAGGCGGTTAATTGGTTTAAGTCAAAGTGCTTACATTGGTAAAATATTGAAGAGATTCAATATGCAAAATTCCAAGAAAGGATATTTTCTGATGAAAGTAAAGCATGGCTGATGAGTGTCTAAATACTCATCATTTTTGTACCATCTAGACTGCAAAAACATCTGAAAACACTCAGAAATGCATCAAAATGATGAAAATATCACAAATCGTGTTTTATGTGTTTTAAATGCAAAAGATCATAATCGGATGAAAATGTATCAAGTTTGCAAAATTGGCGCTTTAGTCCCCAAGTTTCAAAAGTTGTCAAAAACAGTCCTGTAAATCAAAATTGAGAAAATATCATTCAAGGTCCCGAAATAGTCTAAATTGTCAAAATGGTCCTTGAATGAATCTTTGGTCAAATGGCGGAAAAGGTCCTTCAACTTTGAAAAGTGGCAAAAATAGTCCTTGGAAGTTTGAAAATGTCTATTTTGGTCCTTGTACTATTGAAGCTTGTCATTTTTGGTCCCTTGAAACAACTTTGGAAGAATGGCAGATTTGGTCCTTCAAGTTTGGGAAAATTCAGTTTTGGTCCTTATGTTATTAAAACAAACCAAACACCTTTGGACCTTGACCCTTTTTGAACCTTGAACCCCTGCCATATCCACTTGACCCTTGACCCCTTGAACCCCTGCCTTAATATTAAACCCACGGTCAACATGGTCAAACAAACACACCTTTTTCCTCCAAAGTCCTCCTCCTCACCCACCGCCCCGCAACACACTCAACCTCCCCACCTCCAAATTTCAACTTCTCCTTTCCATGTCCCCTCCACCTCCACCAAACAACAAAAATCATTTATTGCTTCTCCTTTCATTCACTCAAACCCCCCCAGTGGCTATATTAGTTTTTCCCGCCAAAAATCATCAAACGGCTAAAATTGCCTCAACTGATCCAAGGGCTCAAATAATTGGTGGGATATGCTCAGAAGTCAAAGGGGAAGATATTTTGCATATAAGAGAAGAAAGAGAAGCAAGGAGAAGAGTAGTTTTTTTTAGTTTTAGTCTACTTGTATGTCGTTTTTTCATTTTACTGTCTTAATTAGTTTTCTAAATTGTAATTTTAAGCTTTGTTGTATTGAACCTAAGCTACTTAGTCTTTTGTAACTCATTTCAAGCATTAATTTCAAGGTTTTATTTAAGTTCATGTTTTATGTTTCTTGTTATAAATTAGGTTTACATTTTCTTAAATCCAAGCTCGAAAGAG
The DNA here is from genome assembly GCA_022545495.1 of Chrysanthemum lavandulifolium. NCBI lineage: Eukaryota > Viridiplantae > Streptophyta > Magnoliopsida > Asterales > Asteraceae > Chrysanthemum > Chrysanthemum lavandulifolium. The sequence continues at coordinate 129,491,748 of CM040241.1, read as the reverse complement.
CTTATTTCTAACTCGAATAAGCTCACTGAAGTTGTTGATAGCTTTCATGAGCTTTAGATACAGATTCACTCAAATTGGCACTCAACAACAAAAGTCAATCGATAAGCATTAGTTGGATTTGGTCATGATATTTGGTGATGAAGAGTTGTTTTGGGTTGATCTTGATTAGAATAGTGATAGATATGGTTTTGTTGTAAAATTGCATATATAGTCGGTCTGTAAGCTTTTCATTCACTTCATGTCATTTTTAGCTCAAATATGTAATATCTAGTTCTTATCGATTACGTGTTAAGTACTTGTTTAAATCGGTGCATTATGATTCACTTAGGTTAGTTCTGATTAGATTAAGTATTGGTTTACATCGATTCAAGTAGATTATAGGTTTAAGTTTGCATAATAGTTGGAAACATAGTGTTTGGTTCGATATAGATAATGAGTTTGAGGATAGTTTCTTTGTCTAAGTTGAGTTGGTTTAAGCTTGAATAGGTGTATTTGACTTAATTAGGTCCTCGCTTAGCATCTATTAGTCACTTAAGTCAAAATCACTATAAAAGCTGTTATAATTTCATAATCTGTTAGGACTTTTAGTTTGAAATTCATCAAATTAGCTTATAACTTTGTATTTTAGCTTAAATCAATCTCATTATACCTTATAATAACATATTCATCCTTAGAATCAATTCCAAGTTCATTAAAGTCAACTTATTAGTTTTCATTAAAAGTCAAAATATCATTTAAGCGGTTTTGAATAAAATGAATAATTTTGTGTAGGATTCAATATTAAGATTTAGCTTAAATCCTTTTGGGATAGTAAAATTTAGATGCTTAAATAAAATAGAAAAATATTAGTTTACCATTTCTTAGCTTATAAAGTGCTTATTGTTCAACTTGTTTTAGATACATTTTCCGAAAAATGCCATGTGCCTGCTTTTGGTGTCATTTTCACAAGCTTGTAAAAAGCTTGTTAGTTGGTCAAAGCTTGTGATACTTAGTTCTTTGGAAAGCCAACCAAGCCATTTCAAAGTTCCAATTTTGGTTTTCAATTTCTAGCTTGTTTACTAGGGCTGCATCTAGCTTGTTTCTTGTCCCATATTAGTGCAAAGTCAGACTCGATGTGCTTATTAGCTTAAAATTGCTTCTACAATGCTTATTTCCTTTTATTTATTGCTTATTCAAGTTTTTATAGCTTGGTAGAGTAAACTTAGTTAATTTGAAGCTTTTGAGAAGCTTGGATAAGCTTGTATAAGCTTATGTAAAAAGCACCTTTGTTTCTTCTTTTGAGCTAATAAGCTCTAAGCGACTTATTTAGTTCATTTTTTAGAGTAAACCGCTTAATCAGTCCTTATTTAGTTTATTTTATCTTTTGCAACTTCTATTTACAACTTATAGCTTTTAGAATAGCTTTTCTTTTTTTTAAAATTCTCTTTTCTTCACTTAAGCCAACTGTTAAGCTTTTCAAGCTCAAACGACTTATTGGCTCATTTTAGAAAAAGTTGTAGTTGTGAAAGTGCTTATAATCATTAGCTTAATAAGTTTGTAAAGAAAAAAATCCAAAAATAAAATGTTTAGCAAAGGTGGGGAGGCGTGGCTCGAACACCGAGACCTCCCACCTTTGAGAGTGATAGTTGTGTACACATGCCAATCGCCTTGGGTCTTGTCTTGGTTTTACTTTGCACAATTTAATACTTAGGCCTTGTTTTCCATTTTAGCTTATACGCATAAGTTAGCTTATTTCTAGCTTATCTAAATAAGTTGTAACCTCTTTATAATTTTCTTAACTTTGTATTAGAATAAAGTATTTTGTAAAAAGTTTGATTTTTCTTAATAGTTTTAGTATTTTTAAACATTTAATTAGTGTAAAATCTTATTTAATTCATAATAAAAATATAAAAGTCAAAAAATATAAATCTTTTTCTAAAATTTTCTTTTGTCATTTAGTACGTAAGAAAATTGTTTTTACATTCGTAGGCCTTTTATTTCACAAATTTTACGTTTTTGCTTGCGCACTCGCGTAATTTTTATAAATAACTTACGTTTTCATTTTAAGTTACGTTTTTAGATAATTTAAGTTTATGTTTTAATTAAAATAGTTTATTTAAGTTATTTTGTTTTATAAAATCACAAAAACATCATTGTAAAAATAGTGATAGCGTTTATTTAATATATTTTAACTTTTTAATTTTCTTTAATTTGCATTTAAGTCATTGTAATTTATAAACTTTTTCATCGATGGTGTAATTATCAATCCAAATCTTTACCGATCACTATCCTTAGTGATCATTCTATCGTCTGAAAGTTGTTTGATACACCATTGAGTCTCCGTGGGACTTAACGACCCGGAATTCATTATATTCTCCGGACTTCATTGTATTTGTGTTTTAAGCGGTTTAAGCTTCTTACGGTTAGCCATTCACAAGTGGCTAGCTTGTGTGAGGTAGCTTGACTTTTCAAGCACAATCAAATTTTAGCGCCCGCTTGGGAGGCTTTAGCGTGTTCTAAACCTTTTCGCACTCGTGCTTGCACATATACCACCTTTTGTAAGCAGTTTTCTTTTGTAAAGTTATCGAGAAAATCCAAAAGTTCATTAACACTTTTCCTAAAGTGTTAACAACACCAAAAATATTTTCATTCTTTGTTTTTGCAAAATGTTTTTCAAAATCCAAAAATATCTATCCTTTATCCTCTAATCTGTTTAATTCTCCATTCCTTATCCTCTATAACCGTTTAATTCTTCATCTCTTATCCCACTTATCCGTTTAATTCTTTATGTCATGGTTTTCGACATGTTCGAGGTGTGGAGGTCCATTTAACGGTGGAAATTGTCGGCGATGTACCAATGTGAGTTTCGGAAACAAGTTTGTAGGTAATCCCGATCCCATTTCAAATAATGAAACACCCAATTTTTCCTACCTACCTCCAGCATTGTCTGAATCCTACTCATGCGAGTTTTGTGGGAATGATTCTCATTACGGTTTTGATTGTCCACCACGGGTCCCGCTTGTCTATGAGCGAAACCATGTTACAATCGAACTTTGGTGAAAGTTATTTTCCCAATTATCTCTGTTGTGAGAATCATGGGGGTCTCATGCGACTTTTGAATGTCAACCGATGAATCAAAATTTTCACAATTCTAATTCTCCGGTTTTGACAATTTCCAACCCCACAAGATTCCATCGGTCCATCGACTTCCGAGCCTTCACAAAGATTTCAATGATTACGAGGAGTGTAATCTTCCACAAAGTTCGAAGAAATACGCATTCGAAAGAAACTACAAATGAAAAGAATGGTGTGTAAGCTTCAAAGATGAATATAAGAATCGATATGATGACGATGATGATGAGGATACTATTCAAATGAGGAATATTATGAGGACGACGAGGAGAGTGTTATTCTTTTGAAAAATATTATTTCTCAACTCCTCGGTCTATTGCTATCACACCTATCTTACCTATTATTGCTTCCAAAGACTCTCTCATAATGGAGGATGATCATCTCAAGACTATTTGAAACGGAATCATCAAGTGTTGAGGATCTTGTCCCAATCCCAAGTGAGTCGAGGATATATCCGATAGTGATTGTGATTTGCCTTTTGTGATTCTCTTGACATTTACGAGGTTACTTCCGGATTTTCTCAAATCCTCTTTTGAATTTAATAATGACTACACTTTTGGGAAAGTAAATCCTCTTTTCGATGAAATGTCCGAGGCGATCTGAGACCATCACGGAAGTGGTGGAAATTGCTAGCTCTCGAGCACACCACTTGTCCCACCTCTGTATTCTAACTTATCTCTTCCATCATGTGATGACGATTCTATCCTCATCGATGAGACTCATGATCCAAAATCATGAATTCCCTTCCGATAATGAGGAGTTAGTCATGATTTTTATCATGATTTTCTTTCTTTCTTCACATATGGTGTGACTTCTCGTTCCTTTTCTCCTTGGGAATGAGGACACTATCTTGACCCGGCATTTTCATTTATTATTTGTGAGCGGATCTCTATATCTCATCGGTGTGGAACTTTCACGTGCTTCAAATGTTTGTCCAAACATCTTGAATGAAAGTCCGATGGAGATTGTTTCTTCCACTTTACTTCCCAAGAACAAATTAATGCGGGTCGAGTCAAGCTAGCGACTCGGTAATCAAAAACAAGAGCACACTATATGGGTTTTCACCCATATTTACATCTTCTTACCCTTTCTACCACCTTAGTGTGGGGAGTTGCCCGCTATTAAAAAAAAAAAAAAAAAAAAAAAAAAATCTTTTTCAAATAATGGCCGTAGTATTTCCTTTTCGTTCTATGTTTCGGCATAACCTCCGGTACTTTGAATATTGAGGGCAATATTCATTTCTAAGTGGGGAAATTCTCACTAATTTTATCATGTATTATCCACCCAATTCCCCATTTTGGCCAAATTTTTTTTTGAGTAAGTGTTTTGCACTTACTCGGCTTATGGTTATCGATCGCCATGTCTAATAAACAAAAGGATTGGCTAATCCAGAGCAAACGGCTCTTGGTAAAGATTTCTCAAATCCGTTCACGACTTACAATTTGCCCAAAATTGTATGGTATTCACTTTCACCATATCCTAAAAAGTGAAGAGTTGGCTAGCCCGCAAGTTTATGGCTTGTGGTAAAGGCGATGGAAAAACCATAATTGGTAATCGGCTCACCAAAGATAATATTGATAATTTATCTAAGAGTTGGCTAGTCCAGAGCAAACGGCTTCGGTAAAGACAAATCAAATCCGTTCTGACTTATGATTTGCTCAAAATCATTTGGTTATCATTGTACCAAGGTTCTTACTTGAACCGAAACAATTAGCTACTCGAAGTAATGGCTTTTGGTAAAGAGTTCTTTAAAATCCATTAAAATTTCAAAACATTGCTAGGGACTAGCAATATCTTAGTGTGGGATTGATGAGTGTCTAAATACTCATCATTTTGTACCATCTAGATCGCAAAACATCCGAAAACACTCGTAAATGCATCAAAATGATGAAAATATCACAAATCGTTGTTTTATGTGTTTTAAATGCAAAAGATCATAATCGATGAAAAATGTATCAAGTTTGCAAAATTGGCGCTTTAGTCCCCAAGTTTCAAAAGTTGTCAAAAGCAGTCCTGTAAATCAAAATTGAGAAAATATCATTCAAGGTCCACGAAATAGTCTAAATTGTCAAAATGGTCCTTGAATGAATCTTTGGTCAAATGGCGGAAAAGGTCCTTCAACTTTGAAAAGTGGCAAAAATAGTCCTTGGAAGTTTGAAAATGTCTATTTTGGTCCTTGTACTATTGAAGCTTGTCATTTTTGGTCCCTTGAAACAACTTTGGAAGAATGGCAGATTTGGTCCTTCAAGTTTGGGAAAATTCAGTTTTGGTCCTTATGTTATTAAAACAAACCAAACACCTTTGGACCTTGACCCTTTTTGAACCTTGAACCCCTGCCATATCCACTTGACCTTGACCCTTGAACCCCCGCTTAATATTAAACCCACCGTCAACATGGTCAAACAAACACACCTTTTCCTCCAAAGTCCTCCTCCTCACCCACTGTCTGCAACACACTCAACCTCCCTCACCTCCAAACTCAACTTCTCCTTTCCATGTCCCTCCACCTCCACCAAACAACAAAATCATTTATTGCTTCTCCTTTCATTCACTCAAACCCCCAGGTGGCTATATTAGTTTTCCCCTAAAAATCATCAAGCGGCTAAAATTGCCTCAACCGATCCAAGGGCTCAAATAATTGGTGGGATATGCTCAGAAGTCAAAGGGGAAGATATTTTGCATATAAGAGAAGAAAGAGAAGCAAGGAGAAGAGTAGTTTTTTTTAGTTTTAGTCTACTTGTATGTCGTTTTTTCATTTTACTGTCTTAATTAGTTTTCTAAATTGTAATTTTAAGCTTTGTTGTATTGAACCTAAGCTACTTAGTCTTTTGTAACTCATTTCAAGCATTAATTTCAAGGTTTTATTTAAGTTCATGTTTTTATGTTTCTTGTTATAAATTCAGTTTACATTTTCTTAAATCCAAGCTCCAAAGAGCTTATTTCTAACTCGAATAAGCTCACCGAAGGCATTGATAGCTTTCGATGAGCTTTAGATACTGATTCACTCAAATTGGCACTCAATCAACAAAAGTCAACCGATAAGCATTAGTTGGATTTGGTCATGATATTTGGTGATGAAGAGTTGTTTTGGGTTGATCTTGATTAGAATAGTGATAGATATGGTTTTGTTGTAAAATCGCATATAATTGGTCTCATTGTAAGCTTTTCATTCACTTCATGTCATTTTTAGCTCAAATATGTAATATCTAGTTCTTATCGATTACGTGTTAAGTACTTGTTTAAATCGGTGCATTATGATTCACTTAGGTTAATTCTGATTAGATTAAGTATTGGTTTACACCGATTCAAGTAGATTATAGGTTTAAGTTTGCATAATAGTTGGAAACATAGTGTTTGGTTCAAGATAGATAATGAGTTTGAGGATAGTTTCTTTGTCTAAGTTGAGTTGGTTTAAGCTTGAATAGGTGTATTTGACTTAATTCATCCCTCGGTTAGCATCTATTAGTCACTTAAGTCAAAATCACTATAAAACTCGTATAATTTCATAACTCATTAGGACTTTTAGTTTGAAATTCATCAAATTAGCTTATAACTTTGTATTTTAGCTTAAATCAATCTCATTATACCTTATAATAACATATTCAGTCCTTAGAATCAATTCCAAGTTCATTAAAGTCAACTTATTAGTTTTCATTAAAAGTCAAAATATCATTTAAGCGGTTTTTGAATAAAATGAATAATTTTGTGTAGGATTCAATATTAAGATTTAGCTTAAATCCTTTTGGGATAGTAAAATTTAGATGCTTAAATAAAATAGAAAATATTAGTTTACCATTTCTTAGCTTATAAAGTGCTTATTGTTCACTTGTTTTAGATACATTTTCAAAAATGCCATGTGCAGCTTTGGTGTCATTTTCACAAGCTTGTAAAAGCTTGTTAGTTGGTCAAAGCTTGTGATACTTAGTTCTTTGGAAAGCCAACCAAGCCATTTCAAAGTTCCAATTTTGGTTTTTCAATTTCTAGCTTGTTTACTAGGGCTGCATCTAGCTTGTTTCTTGTCCCATATTAGTGCAAAGTCATGACTCGATGTGCTTATTAGCTTAAAATTGCTTCTACAATGCTTATTTCCTTTTATTTATTGCTTATTCAAGTTTTTATAGCTTGGTAGAGTAAACTTAGTTAATTTGAAGCTTTTGAGAAGCTTGGATAAGCTTGTATAAGCTTATGTAAAAAGCACCTTTGTTTCTTCTTTTGAGCTAATAAGCTCTAAACGACTTATTTAGTTCATTTTTTAGAGTAAACCGCTTAATCATCCTTATTTAGTTTATTTTATCTTTTGCAACTTCTATTTACAACTTATAGCTTTTAGAATAGCTTTTTTTTTTTTTTTAAATTCTCTTTCTTCACTTAAGCCAACTGTTAAGCTTTTCAAGCTCAAACAAACTTATTGGCTCATTTTAGAAAAAGTTGTAGTTGTGAAAAGTGCTTATAATCATTAGCTTAATAAGTTTGTAAAGAAAAAAATCCAAAAATAAAATGTTTAGCAAAAAGGTGGGAGGCGGGGCTCGAACACGAGACCTCCCACCTTTGAGAGTGATAGTTGTGTACTGTATGCCAATCGCCTTGGGTCTTGTCTTGGTTTTACTTTGCACAATTTAATACTTAGGCCTTGTTTTCCATTTTAGCTTATACGCATAAGTTAGCTTATTTCTAGCTTATCTAAATAAGTTGTAACCTCTTTTATAATTTTCTTAACTTTGTATTAGAATAAAGTATTTTGTAAAAAAGTTTCAGATTTTTCTTAATAGTTTTAGTATTTTTAAACATTTAATTAGTGTAAAATCTTATTTAATTCATAATAAAAAATATAAAAGTCAAAAAAATATAAATCTTTTTTCTAAAATTTTCTTTTGTCATTTAGTACGTAAGAAAATTGTTTTTACATTCGTAGGCCTTTTATTTCACAAATTTTACGTTTTTGCTTGCGCACTCGCGTAATTTTTATAAATAACTTACGTTTTCATTTTAAGTTACGTTTTTAGATAATTTAAGTTTACGTTTTAATTAAAATAGTTTATTTAAGTTATTTTGTTTTATAAAATCATAAAAACATCATTGTAAAAATAGTGATAGCGTTTATTTAATATATTTTAACTTTTTAATTTTCTTTAATTTGCATTTAAGTCATTGTAATTTATAAACTTTTTCATCAAGAGTGTAATTATTAATCCAAATCTTTCTTGATCACTATCCTTAGTGATCATTCTATCGTCTGAAAGTTGTTTGATACACCATTGAGTCTCCGTGGGACTTAACGACCCGGGAATTCATTATATTCTCCAGGACTTCATTGTATTTGTGTTTTAAGCAGTTTTAAGCTTCTTACGGTTAGCCATTCACAAGTGGCTAGCTTGTGTGAGGTAGCTTGACTGTTTTCAGCACAATCAATGGCTTATGTAGCGAAATGTGTGCTTCAACACCTGCAGATGTGGCATGCATAAGTAAAGTTCCTTATGCTTCGGTAGTAGGATCTATCATGTATGCAGTTAGAAGCAAAAGGCCATATGTGGCGTTCACTCAGAATATGACCAGTCGATATCAACAGAATCCAGGTGAACTTCACTGGACTGCTATTAAACATATTCTTAAGTATCTTAGAAATACAAAAGATATGTTTCTAGTGTATGGTGGAAATCCAGATACAGAGCTTGATGTTACATATTTCTGTGATGCGTCCTGGCAATGTGATAAAGATGATACAAAGTCTCAGATGGGTTATGTCAACTTAGTTGATCCTTTCACTAAGACTTTACCTAGAGAAAAGCTTAATGAACTTGCCAATGGCATTAGACTTCGTTTAGCTAATAATTTCATGCATGACTATGATTAGTATTTAGATAAAGGATGTTATAGACAATTATTGTTAAATGAAATAAAGTATTGGTTATGTTTATTTTTCATTTTTATATTGTATCCTATATTTGCATGTTTAATCCGTGAATAATTTAGTTATTCTAAAATAGTCTGTTGTCAATTAATGATATGGGAATATCATTGAACTAAGAAAAATATGAGTTTTGGTAAAATATACTTGAACGTATAATGATGTGTTAGCATACCATTTTCAGATGATATTCAATAACTTGAATATAGGACTTATCCCAAACTACATGATTTTACTTTATGGATATTGTTATTAAGTAAATCAAGAATAGTTATCCTCAGACTTGCGATACCAGATATCTGTCATGAATGTAGTGCATTTCTGTGGAACAACTTAATGCTACGCGTAACTGGTAGTCATAAGGGTTGTTTTCAGAAGTGTTGCAAAGTTTATGAGTTTTGCTTGTAGTCAAGATAGAATTTGTTCTTTCAAATTTATTTTGAAGTTTAATATTGCTGGCCCCTCATAGGGTCGACAAGATGTTTGCGTGGCCACGCCTAAGATCTCCTCAGAATATGTTTAGAGATTCGGTTATCTTCCTCAATCACAAACAACGAGAAACATAATGACTTAGATCTTTATCTTTATTTAACATGGTATAAGAAACAAAAGGATAATAATAATGATGAGTAATTAAAAGGGTTTTCCAGGAGACCTTACTCGATTTGTACTAGAGGCATCAACGTGTTACTAGACGCTAACTGATGTGATCACACTATTAAGATATGTCCAAGTGGGAGTTGTTAGTTTAATGGACATAAATTAGTAGATGTGTGTTAGGATCGAACTCGAGATCATGAGATTGCACACATTACGTATGAAAAGTTAACGAATAATAATTATATATAAAACGTTATATTTAATTATTATATACACAAAATGTCTAAACAACCGTTATGTAATTAATGATAATTGACCAACGACCGTTAAATAATAAAGGAAGGACTAAAGTGTAAATTGGTAGTCGAGAAGGATCCGGAACACCCCTTAGGGGCTTGGCCGGTCGTGTAGAGGATTGGGGAAACCCAATCCTTATCCAACTTGCTCTTCAAGTTTCACATAGTACATATGCAAAGGCTAGGGTTATTTGTTTCTAATCTCTTGTGCACACACATAACCCTAAACTTGTTTTTCTCCTTTGGTTTTGATTAGTACCGATCAGATATAACCCTATAGGTTCGATCGGATCCAACTTAACAAATTGTTTTGTGAATAGTTAACTAGCATAACGTTAACTTAGTATTAGTACGTGTGTACAAGAACGTGATTCAAACACACTATTGTTTGAATCTTGGATTGAATTACAAAACGGTAAAGGGTAATTCTTATAATTCTCATAAACCCTAATTAAGGTTCTTGTTCATTCTTGATCCGATTTGTAAAAGGTACGCATACTTTTATATTTAGTTAATTAATTATATGTTATATGATTCTTACACTTCCGCATGTGTACTTGATTTTATTCTTTATATTTATTTGAATGTCAAGTTATATAATTACAACGGATAAGTGGTATGGATATGTGAAGAAAATGTTATTAAAATATGTAATTATAGTTTATAGATTTGATACTTTCATCATATTTTTATGTAAATACCATAACATGTATTACGGTGTTGTACTATGAGTTTTATAACTTGTGTAAAATGGTATTTGCATAAAAAATGTGATGCAAGTATCAACTCTATTTTTATAGTCGTATACTGATGCTAAATGAATTAATAATTTTGGTTTAGGTATATAGAATATGATGAAAAATCAGGTACGTTGTACATGTAAACATCTATTTGATTCTTTCTAGATATAAAATTGTAATACATGTGTTTACTTTCTTATATTTTCCTATCTAGAACTCTATCTTTCAAATACTTTATGCACCTATCAATTTTCCCATAATAAAAAAACAATCTTTGGACTTTTAGTGAATATGTTTATGAGTCTATCAATGTCAACAAACGATCAAAAAAGTGCCAACTATTTTATTCGATAATAAATACACTAATATACTGGCGCCGCATTGCCATGCATTTGGGCTCATTTTGTTAAAATGATATAAAAAAGAGGTAAAACATTAAACGACTATTGCATGCATCCTTGAGAAAATTTAAAATTACGTAAAGAACAATACAATTTATCACTAACGAGATGAACACGCCGCGCGTTGCGTATATTTTCCACATGTTGATACCGGTTTTCGGTTCAAAGTCTTGGTGATGACTCATTAAGAGCATGTGCACTCCTTATGATGACTCATTTTAGCAATGAATGCTATACCGAATTTTGTTGTGTTATCGAGTGGAATCTTTTCACCCGGAAGTATATTTCAAACTTCAGTCGATGATGTTGACACGCGATGTTCAGGAAAGTGAGACCCGTCTAATCGCCCCCTCAAATTCCTTTTGCTGTTTCAAGAATCTTTGTGCAAAGGTCTGCACCAGACGTATTGCTAGACCATTGTGACAACGAAAGGAATTCGAGGGGAAGATGAGAACGGGGCAATATCATAAACATCCCGTATCAATATTAGCAAATGAAAATTGCAATATTCTACCGAGTGGAAAGATTCCAATCGATGACACGACTATTCAGTTGGATAAGATTCAACTCATCCCGATTGCATACATATGCACAATTGCAAACAACCGTTAGTTACGAAAATGTAGCTAGCATATACAATATGAAGATAGTAGCATTCTACTGAGGAAGGAAAACATACATGGTAGTTGGCATGTAACATTATTTGCTGTGAAACCTTTTGTATGCATTATTCGTGTGTCCTGATCATACATACCGAATACTACGTAGACATACATATATTTCTCACTTAATCCAGGATTTCAATAACACGTCAAAACTAATAGAAAAACATGAATAATAATAACGAATGAGGCTCAGATATATGTATACAATAGCGATACCAGGCAACCAACATGGCTGCAGTCACACATTCGATGTGACTGCCCTGCCACGATGCGGGCCATGGAAATGTACACGTGTTGGTCAGCATATTATCATCATCGCCTATAGATTGGTAGAACGCTAAAATTTAGGCATAGAATAGCGTCGTCAGGCAACAAACAGTGCTAGCAAGACTCGTGGTCGCGTTACAATAAACGTCCCGACAACATTACAACTTTTTTAAGGTTTAAATTGTCAGGGAGTGCGCTAAGAAGACAAACCTTATGTGCGTGAATTCTAACTTCGGTGCATCAATTATAACTTCCGTGCATACAACATTACACTTGAATATTGTTGCGTCATCGAGTGGAATCTTTCCACTTGGGAGTACATTTCAAGCGTCAGTCGCTAATGCTGACACGCGATGTTCAGGATAGCGAGACCCGTCTAGTCGCCCCATTGAATTCCTTTTTCTATTTCAACGGTCGTGTGCAAAGGTCTGCACCAGACTTATTGCTAGACCGTTGTGAGAACGAAAGGGTTTCGAGGGGTGAATTAGAAGAGGGCAATATCTTAAACATCTCATATCAATATCAGCAAATGAAGCTTGCAATATTCTACCGAGTGGAAAGATCCCAATCAGTGACACGACAATTCAGTTGGATAAGATTCTACTGCTACCGACTGCAAACATATGGGCAAATCCAATCACCCCACATGAATAATAATAACGAATGTGGCTCACACGATGCGGGCCAAGGAAACGTATACGTGTTGGTCAGCATATTAGCATCATCGCCTATAGATTGGTAGAAGGCTAAAATTCAAGCATACAATAGCGTCCTCAGGCAACAAACCAGTGCCTGCAAGACTTGTGTCTGCATTGCAATAAACGCCCCGGCAAGATAACACCATTTTAAAGGTTTAAATTATCAGCTAGTGCGCAAAGAAGACCAACCTTTTGCGCGTAAATTATAACTTCTGTGCACACAATATTGTTAACTTGTTGTATAGATTTTGCATCTGCTTACGAAACCTGTTCAAAACTTTTGCATCAACACGACCTAGAAACAAAATTTCGTAATTAGTTTCGCTACTAAAGAACGCAAAATATTACATAGACAAATAATAATATACCATCCTTTATTTTACCTTAATTTTCTCAAAGCCATTATAATACCTAAATTCAACGATATCATAAAATTTTGACATCAACTATCAAAATACCAAGTAACGCTATTCCATTAAAATAGCAAAACATTAATACAATTGTTAGGCAATTACCATTTAAGGTGAGAGCCAGTTGCGAAGTTTGTGGTAGCCAAGATATACATATAAAGAAATCGAGACAACCCCAAGTAATATTATTCAATTAAATATGTTAAATCTGAATTGGATCTTAATACCTATACTGTAAGGATTAAAATCTCGTATGAAAGACCAAACCTTGTGGTGGATGCATTATGGAAATCATAGCGGTGATCAAGATTCGACCAAGAAAATCAATCCACATACATCGGTGGTAGGATTAGTTTTCTTGGCGAATCTTAATCGCAACATCCGTTACGAATCTTGATCGTGAAAAGTTGAGACCAAGGAATTGCAAGATCGAGATCGATCACGGTCATACAACTAAAAGGCTCGGGCCAAGAATTATTGAAGTGGTACTAAAACCCCATGGTTGCAACCGTGAGGTCGCCACGCCAAGATATGGGTTTTGGTAAACAACACTTACAAAACACCAAACGCCGACAAATCCATCATTGCCTACTGATTGTAGTCAAACGTCATCCTTACCAACATACTCCTTTTACGGAACTCGCATTATGTACCATGTTTAAATATAATAAGAATAACTTCAAACGAATACATCCTAAACCGACATAAGCAGTAATCGCACTGCTCGGTAATGTTCGGTTTTCGTGCAACGATCGCTAACAAAGTTTCCAAATTCCACAAAAGATGAAACAATGTACCTAAAGAAAATATCCTTGTCCGCACATCCGTAACCGAAAAATTATCACCACGCGCTATTCTTACCAAGATGTGACTTTATTTATACATAATTATCTATAAATCTTAAAAAAAGGTATGTTTTCACTCGTAACTGGCACACACATCGGGCATAACTGAACCTTTATTTTCCACGTATTATGGGCTTTTACTAACACATCACAATTGACAGAAACATATGAATAATGATAGCAAATGAGGCTCATATATATGTATACAATAGCGATACCATGCAACCCACATGGCTGCAGTCACACATTCGATATGACTGCCATGCCACGGTGCAAGCCAAGTAAATGTACACGTAATTGTCAGCATATTACCATCATCGCCCATCGAAACAAATAAGGTTAAAATTCATGTACACGATAGCATGAACATGCAACAAACAGTGACCGCAAAACTAGCGAAAACACATGCCCAGACTATCTTTGCGGTTTTGTGAAGTTAAACTGAGAGAACCTTCAAGCATATGAAACGAAGAGCCACATATGTAATGCACTAACAAAGACCATAACCTCGCAAAAAATGGTGATCAGTATTCGACCAAGAAAAAGCAATCCCAGTACGTCAATAGTAGGATTAGTTTTTCCTGGCCGAACACTGATCGCTGCAATCAGTGCCCCAATAATAGCCGAAAATGAAGAAACCGTGAAATCGCATGCTAAAGTTCCTGCAAAATGAAAACATAGTCAATCACTACTTAAACGGGAGAAAACCAAATAACCAAACTGCACCTACGAAAGACGAAAGCTGAAGTCTTCGTTGTTTGTTACGTCACAAAAGGCAGGCTCAGATAGGGTGACGTTTAGAAAAAGCGGACGCACCAACCATGGTTGCAACCCAAACAGGTTGTCGTGCCAAGGTGTTGGGTGCCTCGCTTTTTAGAATCACCCGTTCAAACTCATCATAGCCCCTTATTATCTTGGGTTTCCCGGTGTTGTGAAACAGCTAAGCCACCAGGCAAAGGCCTATGAAAATCCGGTTTGTTAATCGACATGGAATGAAGGACACCAGAGTTTCGTACCGTTCTCCCATTAGGGCCAACCAAAATATGAGTGTCAGACATGAAATTAACACAGGAAAACAGAGCACATCCGGCATGGCTACAAACCGAGTAGGTTGCCTTGCCATGTTCCTGGCAACTGTATTTTTTCTCCGGAACTCATATAAACTCATCACTGCCACTTCATGTAATGATGACCACAACCTTTTATCAAATAAAGCCCAACAATATTGGGGTTACAACAGGAAGTAAGCCGAAAAACGGGACACGTCCGACATGGTTGCAGACCAACCAGGCTGCCATGCCAAATTCCGAGACCCTCGGTTTATCCATAGGCCATATAAAGGCACGCTGCCGCATCGATGTGATGCAACAATAACACACTAACAAAGACCATAACCTCGCAAGATGGTGATCATTATTCAACCAAGAAAAAGCAATCCCAGTACGTCAGTAGTAGGATTAGTTTTTCCTGCCCGAATACTGATCGCTACAATCATTGCCCCAATAATAGCCAGAAACCAAGAAACCGTGAAACCCAATGTTAAAGTTTTTGACTTTCGTACACAACATTAACAACTTTCGCAATGAAAAACCCGTTAGAAACAACCAACAATAAACATGCAATAACATATCGGCAGCAACAAAACCAAACCTGCAACAATCAATCATTTGCAAAAAACGGGTGCACCTACTAAAAATGCGCAAAGAGAAGTAAAAGTGAGAAAACCTTCAACAACAGGGAATGAAAAGGCATATATGTAACACATTAAGAAAGACCAAAAGTATACCATTCTGGATCAATCTTGCCAGCCCACGGTTTGGCCCAGGTCAAAGCCCACGACAACCACAACTAAACGTATCGCAACATTAAAATAACGTCAAAAAATTATTAAAATACTACACCTGCGAAAGACGAAAGCTGAAGTCTCCATTGTCTGTGACGCTACAAAGGGCAGGCTCAGATAGGGTGACGTTTAGAAAAGGCGGACGCACCAAACATGGTTGCAACCCCAAGAAGTTGTCGTGCCAAGGTGCATGTTGTCTCGCTTTTAACATCACACATTCAAACTCATCATAGCCCTTTATTATCTTGGGTTTCCCAATGTTGTGAAACAGCTAAGCCACCAGGCAAAGGCGTATGAAATTCCAGGTTGTTAACCGACATGGAATGAAGGACAATGGAGTATCGTACCGTTCTCCCATTAGGGCCAACCAAAATATGAAGCTCATACATTAAATTAACACATAAAAACAGAGCACATCCAGCAGGGTTGCAAACCGAGTAGGTTGCCTTGCCACGTTCCGGACAACTGTATTTTTCAGGAACTCATATAAACTCATCACTGCTTCTTCATAATGATGTCCACAACATCTTATCAAATAAAGTCGAAAAATTTAGGGGTTACAACAGGAGGTAAGCCGAGAAAACAGGGCACGTCCGGCATGGCTGCAGACCAAGCAGGCTGCCATGCTAACTTCAGGCCGTACAAAGACACCGTTGCCGCATCAGTAACGATGCAACATCCTGATAAGACCTACAATTCCATCTGCAACAATCAATACATGTCCAGGGTCACCAAACATTAGAAATAGGGAGCATGCAGGTTATGCAGATGTGATACTGCTAGTTTTTCACGAATGCATCTGAAACATAGAACTGTCTTTCAGCAACCCGTTCTACCCAACATAAAGCACTTTCGAATTCAAAACCCCATAAGAAACAACCAAGAATAGGCATGCAATAACATATGAACAACAACAAAACCAAACACGCAACAATCAACCATCCTCCAAAAAACAGAAGTGGGCATTTAAAATACGCAGAGAGAAGAAAAAATAAGAATACCTTCAATGAAAGCAAAAGAACAACCATATATGTATTGCACTAACAAAGACCAAAGGTATACCACTTCTTTTTGCCAACCACACTCTCACACATGTGAAATCCCACAACAGCTGCAACTAAACCTTGCGTTACATTAAAATAACGTTATGACACTATAAAAATAGTACACCAACGTTTCGTTTCATTCCACCACCTGCTGTTTCAGGTCGCCTGGTAAAAGCAGGTACACTTATAGCGACAACACCACGAAACAAATGAGCGCAAAACTCATAAACCATCAAAACGACGCAACATAGGTCATGAAGCTCGCATTTAAAACTGAAAAATGGTGAGCAGCGACATAACTTAGGCATAATCGCAAAAAACTCGGTCAGATAATAGAAAGCATGCTACCACGCCATCCGATCTTTCGCCGCACCTGAAGTTATGGCTAGGACCATGAATGACCTAGATCATATGATTCAAAAAGCAACAGTGAGTGATCATCATAGCTTCATGGCTGCCCTAGTAAACGCCCCGCCAAGAAAAGACCTTTTCAAAGCCTCGAAACATCATTCAGGAGTAAATCATAAATGTGTAGCACAACAAACGCAAAGAGACCTCCATTGTTGCGTTAGTAAATGCCCCACCAAGATAAGGTGTTCCCCAAATTTTGAAGTGGCGGTAGTGTCAGACGAACAACATTTTTGTCCAACTGAACCACTGCTATTCAAAAGCGTTCCGAGTGCTCTATATATGGAATAAAACAAACGACGGTGCACAATTTTTCTCCAGCTAAAGTGACGGTTGTGTCAGACGAACAATATTTTTCTCCAGCTGAACAACTGCCACCCCAAAGCGTTCTGCGTATTCATTAATCAACCAATTAATAAGCCGCGTATTCAAAGAAAGCGAAAATTGTATATAACAACCGATGGTAAACTATGAAACATAAGTCGTATAACTCCAAAATAAGCTTTAATCAACATTGTAAACTTTTGAATACGGCCTTCTAACTTTAAAATAAATAAGCCAATAACTTTAGGTTATCATTTTTTCACATACAAAAACGCTAAAGTCTCCAATTAACGACCGAAAAGAGCACCAATAACTTACAATCGGCCATCTACAAACCAAAATCAATATAAAATAAGCTTACACAATAACTTGGAGTATCAGGTTGGATAGGTTCAAGACGATCGAAATAACCCAAAAAACCCCAAACTGGAAGCCTAAATGTGAACGTCACCGCCATAGTTAAAAGAGGCGGTGCCTCGCAACACGTAAAAGATAAGAAGAAAGACACGTCTTCTGACAACAAAATTATTATCAAAGGAGATAACATCAAAGTCGGTAGCGCGGCAGTAGCAGGCCAGCAAAACAGATATGGGCTGAAGGAATGCACTTAGCCCAACCAGGCTTAAATTAACCTTTTAAAACTAATAAAAAAGTCCACCGACGTTTGGTTTTATTCCATATATAGAATGTGCTCTCATGGTTAAACGTTTTATATCCTGGTTGGAGGATTATTTGGTTTAGACTTCACTCTACATATGGAGGTGGTCAGAGAAATGGTCAAAAACGGTAACATGAATACCCTGTTTAAGTCGCGTACATACATGAGTAAAAAAACACTACTAGAAAACTACCAATATAAGCTCGTCTTCCCTGAATGATTGAAATAAGGATAAAAGTCAGGTGTTTGCGCTCTTTAAAGAACAAGAGAACACTAAACCAAGTCCAATATTGTAAAAGAAAAAAAATTAATAAATAATAATAATTTTGTTTCCTTTTTTTTTTCAAATTTAAGGGCTGTTTTGTTTATAGAATTTCAAGTTACGAGATTTCGATTGTCAATGGATTTAAAACAATGAAGGATTTGAAATTCCACGTTTAGAATCTTTTTACCCACTTGGTTCGCAAGATTTTTGTCAACACGATTTAGATGAGACCTTAGCAACACTCCAAAAGGTGCCTCTTGTTCGGTGCGTAAATGAACACTGTTGTACAGTTGGCTTGTGTTGGAAAATTTAGTGCACTTGTGGGATTAGTTCACACCGGTTTTGGGTTAGGAGGTGCGGAGTGTACACCCATGAGGTCCCCGAACACCTCGACTCGACTCAATAGTAGTTTGTCCGCTAGTGTATTGGTTACTCGATAGTGTAGTAACCGATGGTTCCTCTTGGTAGTGTTATGGTTCCCGCCGCTAGTGTAATGGTTCTTCTTTGCTAGTGTAATGGTTCCTGCCGATGGTTCCCGCCGGTAGTGTATGGTTCCCGCCGCTAGTGTAATGGTTCCTCTTGGTAGTGTTGCGAATTATTTTATAACATCTTTGACTCATTCAATTGGGTCATTATGACCGCTTTATGACCACGTTTAATTGGTTATGTAACCACTATTTCTATGATTATGGAGGTTTATTATGGGTGATTAATTGGTCGTTAATCACACATAATGTCCATTGATTAGTGTTGAGTGTTCTCTACTATAAATAAAGAGTGACATCTTCAGCTTGAAGACACACTGAAACATACAATACCAGGAGAAACAAACTGAAAGCATAAACACTTGAAAGCAAAGGGTTATTGATTTGTGCCTGATTCAATAACATACATTTGGTCTTATCCCAAGTAAATATTCGTGATACCCAGGCATTAGGGTCGAATAGTTTACTTTGGAAAGTGATTACACGATTCCAAGTGATATCCGGTAACCACCTAGTGGTATTTGCGCTTACTCTTGATTGTCTTACCACGCTCGGGAACTACTACACCAACAATCAAAGTAAACTATCTCGCAATAATCAATGACTTCTTCCGCAATGTAACACATGGCTTCAAACTTTTCCAAGCTTGATAAGTTTGAAGGGTGGACTTCGTGAGATGGCGAAGAAGATGCACTTTTTGTCAAGCATGAGTGTGGTGTATGTGCTAACCACTCCTATTCCCGATGATGGGGATGATGCTACTGTGGAGCGGATCGGGAGGAGGAGCAAATGGAGAATGATGACTATATTTGCGAGGTATAATCCTCAATGGTATGTCGATTCTTTGTTTGATATTTATCGAACTTTGAATCTTCCAGCATCTTGTGGATTCCTTGGATGCCAAATATATGGCTAAGGATACATCAAGTAAGAAGTTCCTTGTAAGTAATTTCACAAATTACAAAATGACCGATTCAAGACCGCTTATGGAACAATACAATGAACTTCTTGGTATACTTGGAAGGTTTACACAACACAATATGCACATGGATGAGGCTATTCAAGTCTCTTGTGTCATTGATAAACTTCCCCTTCTTGGAAAGATTTCAAGCATACCTTGAAACATAAAAGGAGGAGTTAACTCGGTTGAGTTGGGCGGTCATCTGCATTGAGGAATCTCTCAAGGTGCGGATAATGACAATCCAAAGAGTAGCAATGTTATCGGTGCATCTGTTGTCAATATGGTGGAGCATAACAACTCCACCTGTACAATGACAACAAAGGCAAACGCAAATATCATGACAACACAAGGGCATATCCTAACAAGAAGGCAACACCTACTTGTTGGAAATGTGGCAAACCGGTCACATTAAAAGGGATTGTAAAGGTGTTAAGGTTGGTGGTAAAGCCAATGGATCGGTACTAATGGTTCGGGAGTGGTGGTTCTTCCAACTCACCGAAGGTCGAAATATGGTTAATAAGTCTTTTCGATTTATTATGTTACATATGTATGAATCTCATTATGTGCATGATGATGATGTTCGTGGTGGGTTAAATCTGGTGCAACAATTCATGTGTGTAAAGATAGAAGTCGGTTCAAGACTTATGAGTCAACGAATGATGGTTCTATTCTTCACATGGGAAATGAGTCAACGACCTTGGTGCATGGTCGTGGTTGTGTAGATCTTAATTTTAGTTCGAAAGATTGTAACTTTGTTTAATGTTATTCATGTTTCCGATATCGTGAAGAACTTAGTTTCAAGTAGTATTTTGAATAATCACGGATATAAACAAGTTATTGAGTCGATAAATTTGTTCTTTCTAAGCATGGTGTTTTATTGGTTTTGGTTATTTGTGTAATCAAATGTTCAGGCTTAATATTGTCACTGATAGTGTTAATTCAACCTTTGTGACCACCAATGACCTGACTGACTCTACCCTTTGGCATACTAGACTTGGCCATGTACACTATAAAGGAATGCAAGATATGTCTAAGGATGGTTTAATCCCAACTTTTGACATGGACACTGAAAAGTGTAAAACTTGCATGTTGACCAAGATAACCAAAAAACCTTTTCAGGGTATTAGTCGTGAGACTAAGCTCTTGGAGCTAATACACAGTGACCTGTGTGATTTGCATGCCACTCCTTCTTTGGGGAATAAGAAGTACTTTGTGGCATTTATTTATGATGCTTCTAGGTTTTGTTATGTATATCTGTTACATACTAAGGATGAAGCATTAGATAAATTCAAAGTGTTTAAAACTTAAGTTGAATTGCAACTTGGGTCCCTGATCAAAATATTAAGGACTGATAGGGGAGGTGAGTACATGGATACTCTGTATTTTTAGTCTCATTGGTATAATCTATGAAACGATCGCCTTTATACTCCTCAAAGAAATGGTATTTCGAAAGGAAAACAGGTCTCAAGGAGATGGTTAATTCCATGTTGTCCTATTCGAGATTGAGTCAAGGGTTCGGGGTGAAGCTATGTTAACAACTTGCTATTTATTAAATAGGGTTCCCAACAAAAGGAACAAGCTTACCCCTTATGAACTCGGACTAAAAGGAAACCCAACTGAACTATCTCGTGGTCTTGGGTTGTAGGGCATGTAAGACTCCACGATCCAAAGCTAAAGACTTTGGGTGAAAGAGGCATTGGTCGCATCTTTGTTGGATATCTTGAGCATTCCAAGGCTTTTAGGTTCTATGTTATTGAACCTAATGAATATGTTTCAATTAATTCTATAATTGAATCATGGGATGCAAACTTTAATGAGAATAGATTCTCATCATCCCTAGACCAATTCATAGGATTCCTAATGGAACTCATAACATCTGGTGTATCGAGGTCCGATGAAGTATCATCGAGGTCCCCGATGAGGTTGTGGTTCAACAACTCGAACCTATGCTCGGGAAGAGCAAAAGGGTCGTGACTCCAAAGTCATTTGGACCCGATTTTCAACTATACTTGGTTGAAGGAACAAAGGATGAGGTCTCGACCAATACTCCTATTGCTTCATTGTTAAGATGACCCCAAAACATTTGAAGAAGCAATGAAGTCCCGGATATTGCTTTACGGAAGAAGCAATCAATGATGAGATGGATTCCATCATGGGCAACAACACTTGGGTGTTGGTTGATCTACCACCGGTTGTAAACCTTTGGGTTGCAAATGGATTTTCAAAAGGAAAATGAAGGTAGATGGAACTATTGAAAAGTTTAAGGCTAGACTAGTCATTCGTGGCTTTAAACAAAAGTCGTGGATAGACTATTTTGATACTTATGCTCCGTGGCTCGTGTCGGTACCATAAGACTAGCCGATTGCTTTGGCATCTATTCACAATCGATTATTCATCGATGGATGTGAAGACGACTTTCTTGAATGGTGAATTGGATGAGGAGGTTTATATGAACCGACCTCGTGGCTTCATCATGCCTCGCAATGAAAACATGGTGTAAACCGATTAAGTCTCTTTATGGACTAAAGCGTGCACCTAAGCAATGGCATCAAAAATTTGATGAAGTGGTTTTGTCTAGTGGTTATGTTCTTAACCAAGTCGACAAATGTGTATATAGCAAATTTGATGAATCTGTAAAGGAGTCATCATTTGTCTATATGTTGATGACATGTTGATCTTTGGCATCGACCAAAATCGAGTTGATATGACAAAGGAATTTTTGTCATCAAGGTTCTCCATGAAGGACATGGGGGAGGCTGATGCTATCCTTGGTATAAGGATTAAACATGAAAGTAAAAGAATTTCTATCTCTCTGTCTCATTATATTGAGAAGGTGTTGAGGAAATTCAATTACTTTGATTGTACTCCAGTGAGTACACCTATGGATACTTGTGAGAAGTTGATGCCTAATAATGTCAATGTTGTATCTCAACTTGAGTATTATAGGGTAATTGGCTGCCTAATGTATGCCATGACTTGTACAAGGCCTGATATTGCATTTGCGGTAGGTAAGGTGACGGTATACTAGTAATCCTAGTGCTCATCAACGGCAAGCGCCTGAGGAGGTCATCAAGTATTTGAAGAGAACTATGGATTATAGTCTCTCATATCTTGGTTATCCTTCGATGTTGGAAGGATACACCGATGCAAGTTGGATCAAGAACACTAAAGACAATTAAGTCTACTAGTGGTCGGGTATTCCTACTTGGTGGAGGTGCAATTTCTTGGGCATCCAAGAAGCAAACTTGCATCACCGCTCAATAATGAAATCGAATCTGTGGCCTTAGCATTTCCGGTAAAGAAGTCGAATGGTTGAAAACTTGCTTCGAGATTCCATTGTGGCCTAAACCTATAGCACCTATTTCTATCCGTTGTGATAGTGCAACTACATTGGCTAAGGCTTATAGCCGATGTACAATGGTAAGTCTAGACACTTAGGTATCGAGACATAGCATGATTCGTGAGCTTATCATGAATGGGTGGTATCTATAGAGTTTGTTAGATCTCAACAAAATTTAGCCGATCACTTGACGAAGGTCGGCTAGAGACTTGGTTAGAAAGTCGCTAAAGGGATGGGTTTAAGTCTAACTTAGTCATCGAATGCTAAGACACTGAACTCCTCCTAAGGAAACTTAGGAGCCGAGTTCAATGTGGAAAGTGAACATTCGGTGGACTGGAGCACATGTTTTATTTTACATCCCAAGGTTGTGCTCGAACTCTTTGAAAGGAGGATATGAAGTCTTTACTTCTTAATGGTTAATTTCTTTGAAAAAATGCTTGGCAGGAGCATGAATAAAGAGGACCCACCTATGTAAGTGTTGAAGTTTTGCCGCTTCAGGGAGCTTTGGACTTTTGGCTCTTACAACATTTATGAATTTGGATATGGACACATGGCTTGTATAGTGTCAGGAGCTTTTAAGTGTTTGAAAACTTGTGTGTATTTTATCTTCAGGTCTTCAAATGGGTTGAAGGGTTCAATTCTTAGAACACCCTGATTCTTGAATATTTGAACTTGTAATTTACTAAGATGGAAATTCAATCCTCGTGATATTTTCGTTTATGCACATGTTTTGTTTGATGTTTGTTTTTCTTGAAAAGGAAGTGACCTAAATTTGGGGAGGATTGTTGGAAAATTTAATGCACTTGTGGGATTAGTTCACACCGGTTTTGGGTTAGAGGTACGAAGTGTACACCCATGAGGTCCCCGAACACCTGATTCGACTCAATAGTGGTTTGTCTTGCTAGTGTATTGGTTTCTCCGATAGTGTAGTAACCGATGGTTCCTACCGTAGTGTTATGGTTCCCGCCGCTAGTGTAATGGTTCCTGGCGATGGTTCCTGCCGGTAGTGTATGGTTTATCTTGCTAGTGTAATGGTTCCTCTTGGTAGTGTTGCGGTAATTATTTTGTAAAAGCTTTGACTCATTCAATTGGGTCGCTTTATGACCACGCTTAATTGGTCATGTAACCACTATTTCTATGACTATGGAGGTTTATTATGGGTGATTAATTGGCCGTTAATCACACATAATGTCCATTGATTAGTGTTGAGTGTTCTCTACTATAAATAGAGAGTGACATCTTCAGCTTGAAGACACACTGAAACATACAATACCAGGAGAAACAAACCGAAAGCATAAACACTTGAAAGCAAAGGGTTATTGATTTGTGCTGATTCAATAACATACATTTGGTCTTATCCCAAGTAGATATTCGTGATACCCGGGCATTAGGGTGAATAGTTTACTTTGGAAAGTGATTACACGATTACAAGTGATATTCGATAACCACCTAGTGGTATTTGCGGTTACTCGATTGTCTTACCACATTGCGGGAACTACCACACCAACAACTTGTATGCGTGTTGTATGCAAGTTTATAGTTATATGGTATATAATAAAACCTTTTCAATAGGTTGGTGATTGGCATATTCATTGTTGGCTTGTTGCTTATGAAAGTTACAAGTAATCCATCGGCCATTTCGACCGTGTATGATTTTTGGTTTTTGTATACAAACCTTTGTAAACAACTCTGTCAACTAAGTTTAGTTATGACTTATGACTACAATCATTACGAAAACAAAAGTTTCAAAAGCTATATGACTCCAATCATTACTAAAAGGGTATTTGGGTTTGCTTATTGAAATAGATTATGCGTTTTGAAAACGGATAATCAGATAACCAGCTTTTACAAAACGTGATTTTGAAACATAGTGTTTGGATTTGATTATCTTTGCATGATAACGCAATAATCGATAATCGGTTTTTGCGTTTGGCAAATTAGATTATTATGTAATATAATAGGTAAAATGACCAAAATAGACATATGCATTATTCGATTATTGGCAAATCAGATTTTGCTTATATGTAACAATCTATTTTTTGTCATAAATTTAACATATAATTAAATTTATAATAACAATCTGTAAAACTGTTTACAAATTACTAGCATCCACTAGTTTAAAAATTATATTTTATATACTACATATCATATTTTTACCCCATCTTATCTTTATCATCTATAAACTATACCACTCATTGCTATAAAACCTGCACACACATTATTGTTCCATAAAACCTTCCCAACAAACATCATAAACACCACCAAGACAAAAAAAAGGTCACAGCCTCCATTGCCGCATGCTCTCATCGTTCCAAATATTCAATATGTAAGAATTATTTGATTGGTCGATTATAAACTAGATTTTTATAAGAAAATAAAAGTATAATGATTTTGGAGTAAAGAAAGAAAGGAAATAAATAGTCTGTGTGCTTTGACAGAGAAGGGACATTTGGGTAATTTGGATGGAGAAAGCAAAACCACGTTTTGCAGCAGTAGGTCCTCACCTACTGCATGAAAACTGCGTTTCGGAGGGTTCATAACGCAGAAAATCACTTTTCGCGTTGTTCTTCCCAAACACTCAAAAGTGATTTTTTGCATTTTCAAAACGCAATAATCAGATAATCAGTTTCATAACGCAATCCCAAACACCCCCTAAAACAAAAGTTTCAAAAAAGGGAAATTTGAATTTAGGGATAATGTTAAAAAAATTGCATCGAACATGATTATTTTTTTGATTGTGTGTAACTAACTATTTTTTTTTGTCATTGTATCACAAAACTTTTGAATTTGTGTTATTGTATGTATCCAGTCAGGCTAAGCGTTACATCGTTAGTTCTTTATATTAACGGTCATTAATAAATAACTTAAAATTTCGTTTTCTTACGTTTTTATTCGTTTTCATATGTTATTATACGTTTCGTCCGTTTTTATATGTTTTCGTTCGTTTTTATACGTTTTCGTCCGTTTTCTTACGGTTTCGCCCAATTTTATAAGCTTTCGTCACTTTATCTACGTTTTCATCTGTTTTCATACGTTTTTATACGTTTTCGTCCGTTTTCTTACATTATCATTCGTTTTCATCAGTTTTAATACGCTTTTCTTCCGTTTTCGTCCGTTTATATACGTTTTCGTCTGTTTTTAAGCGTTTTCGTTCATTTTCTAATGTTTCGTCCGTTTTATACGTTTTCGTCCGTTTTTTACGTTTACATTCGTTTTCGTCTATTTTATCGCTTTAGTCCAACTTTTACCTTTTTACATTTTCTTACGTTTCGTTCGTTTTAAACATTTTCGTCCGCTTTATAAGCTTTCGTTCATTCTTACGTTTTCATCTGCTTTATCGTTTCCCGTTTCATACGTTTTATCACGTTTTCATCATTTTAACGCTTTCTTACGTTTCGTATGTTTTATACATTTTAAATGCTTTTTACGTTCTCATTCGATTTCTTATGTTTTGTTTTGTTTTCGTCTGTTTTTACACGTTTCTGTCCGTTTTCTTACGTTTTAGCTCTTTTTTATACGTCTACATTCGTTTTTACACATTGTAAAAAGTGTTTGCTCATTTTTATATGTTTTCATTCTTTTTTAAACATTTTCGTTTGTTTTTATACGAAAGTTCGTTTTACACATTTTTGTTCGTATAAAAACAAATGAAAACGTGTAAAAACGTATAAAAACTAACGAAAACATGAAAAAACGAACGTAAACATATAAAAACGAACATAAACTTATAAAAACGAATGACAACGTATAAAAACGAGCAAAAACATTTAAAAACGTGTAAAAACAAACGTAGACGTATAAAAATGGACGTAAACGTATAAAAACGAGCAAAAACGTAAGAAAATAGACGAAAACAAAAAAATTGTAAGAAAGCGAATGAAAGCGTATAAAATGGACGAAAATATAAGAAAACGTTTAAAACGGACGAAAAAGTATAAAAGCAGACGAAAATGGTAAGAACACGTTTAAAAACACGAAACGTAAGAAAAGCGATAAAACGTGAAAAATGGATGAAAACGTGCGTAAGTAAGCGGACGAAAGCGTTTAAAAGGACGAAAACGTTTAAAACGAACGAAACGTAAGAAAGCGCCAAAACGTATAAAGCGTAAAACGCGTCGCAGCGGACGAAAACATATAAAACGGACGAAAACGTGTAATAACGGATGAAAACGAATAAAAATGTAAGAAAACAAAATTTTAAGTTATTTACTAATTAACGACCGTTAATATAAAGGACTAACGATGTAATGCTTAGCCTGACTGAATTCATACAATATCAAAAATTCAAAAGTTTGGTGTTACAATGAAAAAAATAGTTTCTTACACACAATCACAAAAGAGGTCAAATTCGATCGTTTTTTAGCATTATCCATTTGAATTTATGACATGTAAATTCTCAATGCAACTTACATAAGTGGCTTATTGCTAACACTATTACTTTAGTTTGTGAAAAGACAAACATGCTCTCACTTTTAGATATAAACGAGTGTTTTAGCTCGCGCGTTGCTGCGAGAGAGTTGTGTTAGACGTCAAATAGAGCAACAGATATAACTAAAGAGACAATAGACTTCGGCCAACATACCACAGTCAAATAAGCCACAAAAAGCAATGTATTTTCTGTTATTGTAACAAAGCAATTTATGAGTCAAATGTACTATAACTTCTTAATGTGCAAACCCATCTCTACTATGAGTGCATGTCTTTGTGAATAATAAATTGTTGGCTTTTGTGGATGGGGGAGCTAACTATATGATTAGTCCATCTTGCTGTAGATTCAAATGTGATCTGCACAACATATGTAAATAGAAATTAAAATCAGTTAGATATACACATAGCAACGTAAAATATTATATTGAAAAAGAGTTGGTATTTACAGTTTTTTGTTATAAGTATTTAATGCGGAAGTTGTCTTGTAAGACATGACATGTAAAGGCCGCTCAAATTAAAGGTGAAAGATTTAATGTATTTACTTAGGGATGAGTTATCTCAGGTTATTTATTTTCTCCAACGGGTCAAAATGATAACATGAAAGAGGTTAGCTAAAAAGAAAAGTAGAAGACGGGTCAAAAGGTGTACATTGTGTATGGATATGCTGCTACTTTATAACATAAACATGATCAAGACGGAATATACTTACGAAGTTTGATGTCTAAATTGGTAATGATCATAAATATATTGACATGTGGAATACTAAGATATGTATGTTGCTATTTTATGACATTACCTTATTCATCTTCATATCGGGACAATGTGTATCATTTAGGAAAAATGGCATGAATCATGGGCTGCAACCACAACAGTGGCAAACACCCTTCATTGTTGCAAACACCCTTCAGTTTAGTACGTAACCAATTTCATTCCTTTGATTTTATCGAAATACCCAAAAGAAGTATAACACTACCTTATTTCCAAATGTCAGTTTACAAACACCATGTAACACCAAAAGTATCATGCACAGGAACTGGCATCAATAAATAACACAAAGAAAGGCCAAAAAAAGAACAAACACAATGCATATTAATTGTAACCAATTTATGTACACAAACTCAAGCAAACCATCCCATGCGTTGATGTTGCATTTCACTGAACCTTGCTGCTGCATTTCATGCATTGACGGTGTTGTTGCCAATCCATTGCACCCGTGAGGTTCATGACACCATTGCAGAAGGCACCTAGGAACCTGGATTGTAGTTGCAAAATAATAAACATACAAACGCAATTGTATCTTAATCGACTACAATAAAGTTGAATTCCCAAGAGAAAAAGATAAGCAAATGTTAGTAACCGCTCAGTAACAGTAAACTTACACTATCCGATGTCAATGAAGACCTTATCACGACTGCTAAAAAAGGTGAACACTGTCCAATCAATCTATTGCGTTATATACAACCTGCATATGTTTTTAGAAACCACTATTAGTGTAATATATGAGAGGAGTCTAAAATCAATCGAGTACATGGATAGTTAACATACTTTGGGACCCCCAATTAATAAAATTGCAATACATAAGCACTACCGTAGTAACTTACAACAGCCATTTGGCTGACGTATAGATATGTGTTAGGTCACCATTCTATCACATCAATATGTATTTCTAGAGAGAAAGTTTAGTGAGAGAAAGTGGAAGGAACTAATGAATGATTAATGAAATGATAATTGCAATTAGAACCAACACCATCTCCCTTCAAGGGAGGGGGTATTTATAGTGTTTACATAAGTAGGGGTGTTTCCCTTTGGTTCTAGAAGAACCTATTATCACAGCTCATGGGTTTACTACTTGAGCTGTAAATCTAAATACAAACATTTATAAACCATAATTGTTAACGACCTATTACAAATGAAATGACCTACTCTTTATAATAAGACATGTTCCTAACAATCTCCCCCTAAGGATTGGTCATCATTTGTTATCTTGCTTAGGTCGTTCGACGTCTTGAACTTCTTTGGCGTTTATAACTTGAGACGTCTTTTAATCTTTGTTCTTTGTTCTTTGTGATCAGATATGTTGTTGTCTGCCTTTCATCAGCATCTTTGTTGTTAGTGATGAAAGTCATTTCCAACATGCTCATACTTCTTATGAAGTTTGTGATTCATACATTTGAAGCTCTCATTCTTTAACTTTGATCTTTATCTCATAACTTTGCAGATTCTTTGACTTTGGCGTAGAATCTTTTGAACTTTCTTTGTGTGGAAAACTAGAAGGGGGTTGAATAGTTTTGCCGATTTTAAATTAATTTCAAAACTTTAGATTCGATATTATGTGAAATCGTATGGATGTTGAGAACATATAGATCTAATGATAATGTAAGCAAATAAATAAAGATAAGGGATAGAAATGACACAACCGATTTATAGTGGTTCGCTTACAAGGACACCTTCCTTGCTCTACTCCACTCCCCGAGTCACCTACTCGAGTTCAAGCACTATGTCAACAAACTCCTTCACTTGGCGGAGAAGCCTTCACAACGTTGCTTACACTTTTTCCGTACAAAGCTAGATACCGAGTCCGTAGCACGGTGGACCAAACCAACACAACTATTACATAACAAATATGTGAAATATCAAATACAAGATCTTCGCTGTAAATCTTGCGGAGTGACAAATCAATCAAGGACCCCTTACTTGGATGACTTGTAGAATGCTCGTGATCTCGCCTTAGAAGGACCTATATGAGGATCACAAATAGAAAGAAAGAAGAACAACTCTCTAGATCAAGTGATCTATATGTTAGAAGAGAATGAGAGTGTATGAGAGATTTAGTAAGAAGAGGGTGAGTTAGAATGAAGAAATGGCTCTATTTATAGGCAAGTTTCTTCACTGTTCCCACGGATCCCACGGATCCCTTCCACAAGGGATCCGTCTAGTGTAATCCTAGGGATCCGTGGAACGCTCCTCTTTGCCCATGGGTTTTTTGGTTATGGGTCATGGGTTGGTCCATGGGTTATATCTAGATTCAATATATCTAAGTATACATTGTATCAAGTCTCTTTGGGTATGGGTTAAGATCCATGGGTTATGATATTTACCCATCCTAATAAACTATTACAACAAATGCTTAATTACTACATTTTTGTATTTAAATGGTTATATGTAAATGCTTTACAAAACTAACATGTATCCTTTATAATTGTACTTAAGATAACATTATATTTGTTATCAACAAAACACCAAGAGATCGCAAAATATTAATAAGCGGTTTTACGGTTTATTTGTATTAACAATCTCCCTTTTATTGATGACAAAACATAATGTTATGATGAGTAAAACTTAAGAATAGATGTAAGTTTTGAAAGCCCTAAGTTTTACTTCTTCTCCCCTTTTGTCGAAACAAAAGTTAACCCTGGAAGAAATAAACAAACTTAACTCCCCTTGACGGTAGCTCCCCCTTTGTTTGTGGGCGTCAAGTGAAGAAAAATAAAAAATCCTACAAAAAGAAAGGTTAGTAACATGCTTATATAATCTTGTGGTTGCCGAGAATCAAGATTGGGAGCCAAGGTATGTAAACAAGGCCTTGTAATAAAACAACAAATTGTAGTGGTATGTATGCCACTTACAAGCATGTAAAAATAAGAACAAGACTTGTTCTTGAAAAATGACTTCAAAAGTAATACTTAAAAGTAGAAAAGTAGTAGTAGTGATTCCTTCCATGCTTGCATAAGGTTATGGATGGAGGTTTTGATGAGTAATGGTATTGATGCGATCAAGGATGAGGTTGAGTATGAAACGCATTTCTTCCCTAACTACTTTTGCAATTTCCTAGTGGATTGGCAATGTTCACAATGTAAATGATGTGGGTGATGAGTGCGGAAGGTTTCCGGTTGATTTGATTTGAGTAATGCGGAAGTTGTGGTGGAAAATAGGAAAATATGGATCAATATCCGGAATGTTAGTAAATGGTGGTGGAAAAGAACCTAGATGTTCTTGTGATGCGATAGGAGCTAATGGTGGTGACGTTTCAAGATCTTGAAATAAAGTATTTGGAGATGTGGGGTGTTGAAAGACTAATTCTTTTCTTTAGGTTGATTAGATCTTGTTGGAGTCTTAAGGAGTTCCAAAAGAGTTATTTTAGGTGGTGATGAAGTTGGTGTACTTGTTGGTGATAAGGGTGGTGCTAAAATGGAAGCATCTTGTATGTTGAGGATGAATCATTTGAGGTTGGTTTTGCTACACAACAAGATCGGATACTAATCCGTGCGGATATCCTAGCATTTGATTGTGGTATTTTGGATGGTGGAAGTACAAAGGTTTGGATATCATGATTGTTTGCACTAGATGATTCTCCTAAAGGGTTTTGGATGACATGATGAAGTGTGTTTGTGAGAAGGAGATGGAGTATGCAAGCATTTTGGGAGTTATATATAGAAAACAAAATATTGTAATGAATGCTTGACCCAAATGTGGATTAAAATCTAATGATTAGATATGAATTCAAGGCATGTGATCATGAGAACACAAGCATTAAAGAGCATACTCCCAAAAAATGAAGCAAATGTGGATTTTTCATCCAAAGTAAAAATAGAAGTTGAAAATAGCTTCATTTACACGGATCCCACGGATCCTTCCTTGAGGATCCGACCGACATGAAGGCTTGGGATCCGTGGGTCCAGTGAATCGAGCGAAGACAAAATTTTTCTTTGGAAACATTTTTGCCTATTGTGTGCCTATATGCAAACTATTTGGAGTTGCGGTTTTCTCGACCTCTAAAAGAAAAGGAAAATAACCGAGAAAAATAAATCCTAATTGAGATAACCCGAAAACACACATTTTGTTACATAAGTACGTAATATTGTGTTATCAATGCTCTAATTCATTTTGCTTCAATGAATGTACCCGAAACACATATTAGTTATATGTTCCTTTAGCATTCAAAAGTCATGAGATGCAATGAAAATGGTTTTTACTTTGTATTAATAATGAAAAGCGATTTGTCCTAGGCGTGAGAAATTGCTTTTGTGAAATTGATACGGAAGGTATCATTCTTTTAGAAAACATTTTGAAAGGAGATTTTCTTTAAAAATGTGTATGTAGTTATGTAAAAAAAAAATTATAAATGGAATACTTATCTTGGGTTTTGAAAATTCCCATATTGTTTGTAAGTTGTGCAGGAAATAGGAATCCTAGACTCAGAAAGAAGAAGGCTAGTGTTTACATACCTTGTAGAGTCAGTTAAGTTAAGACGTTTATTCCATTAGACCAAGACCAAGACGAAGTAAGTTGAATTGTTCCCGCTTCAATGGTTTGGTGAGGACGTCGGCTATGTTGTCTTCTGATGCAACCTTCTCAATAGAGATGTTCCCCTTTTGAACATCGTCTCTTAGGAAGTGATGGCGAATCTCTATATGCTTTGTGCGAGAATGTAATACCGGATTCTTGCTTAAGTCGATTGCACCTTTGTTGTCACATAGGATGGCTATGTCGCTAAGATGGATGTCGTAGTCTACTAACACTTATTTCATCCATAGTGCTTGTTGGCATGCTTTGCAGGCGGAGACGTGCTCGGCTTGGTTGTTGATATTACAAGTGCCGTTTGTTTCTTAGAAAACCATGATGTTAAACAACATCCCATAAAAGTACATACCCCACTTGTACTTTTTCTATCAACGTAATCACCGCATGGTCGAATCGCATATAAAATTGTTTCTACTCCCGTGCCCTTAGGATACCATAATCCTATTTGTGTTGTACCTTAATATATCTAAATATTCGCTTTCTGGCTTCTAGGTGTGATATTTTAGGGTCTTCTTCAAATCTAGCACATAAGCAAACACTAAACATGATATCCGCCTACTTGCCGTGAGGTAGAGAAGGCTACCTATCATGCCACGATATTTAGTATTATCAACGGATTCTCCGTCCTCGCCTTTTGTAAGTTTGGTGTCGGATGACATTGAGTCCTAATTGGTTTGACTCTTCTAGACCGAATTTCTTTAAAATCTCCTTGATGTATTTAGATTGATTAAAGAAGATACCATCTTCTACTTGTTTTATTTGTAGACCAAGAAAGAAACTAAGTTCTCCCATCATACTCATCTTGAACTCGTCATGCATGATTTTAGAGAAATCATCACATGTCTTGACAAGTGGATCCGAATATAATATCATCTACATATATTTGTACTATGATTATATGTGACTCTCTTTTCTTAGTAAAAGTGTGTTGTCAACTAACCCCATGGTGTAGTTGTGTTTAACTAGAAATGACTTGAGTCTATCATACCAAGCTTTTGGAGCTTGTTTAAGACCGTAAAGGCTTTCTTTAATTTATACACATGTTTCGGTTTTCAAAATCAATGAAGCCCGGAGGTTGAGCTACATATACTTCTTCATTTATGACACCATTTAGAAAAGCGCTTTTGACATCCATTTGATAAAGCTTTAGATCATTAGCACAAGCATACGCAAGAAGTATTCTTATAGACTCTAATCTAGCCACGGGGCATTGGTCTCATCAAAGTCTATTCCTCTTGTTGGTTATACCCTTGAGCAACGAGTCTAGCCTTGTTCCTAGACACTACTCCGTTTGCCTCTAATTTGTTTTTATAAACCCATTTGGTTCCTATTATGGTTTGATTACTAGGTGGAGGGACAAGTGTCCAAACATCATTAGAGACAAATTGATTTAGTTCTTCTTGCATAGCCATTACCCAACTTTCATCTTTTATGGCTTCTTGTGTATTCTTAGGTTCTAAGGTTGAGACGAAACAAAACAAACTACTTTGGTTTTGAACTTGAGACCTTAATGTTCGTTCGTTTAGTTTTCCTATGACTTTATCTACGGGGTGATCTTTGGACTCTTTAATGTTTACTATTTTATCACTTAGAGGTTCTTCTTCTTCACTTATCTTTTCTTTATTACTATGGCTTCACTTTCTATAATCTCGTCATCGACAAGAGGTGGAGAGGGTTTGGGTGGACTTTCATCAAATTTTATATTTAATGACTCTTCTACCTTCATTGATTCTTTGTTTAATATGACGTAAGCCTTGCTATTTGGCGAATAACCTAAAAAGATACATTCGGTTGATTTAGGATCAAATTTTGTAAGGTAATCTTTAGTGTTAAGAATAAAACATTTACTACCAAAGACTCTAAGGTGATTTAACGTAGGCTTTTTGCCCCGAAATTACTCATATGGAGTTTTTCCTAAGATTGGTCTAATCAAGACTCGATTGGGTATATACGTTGAAGTATCAACGACATTACACCAAAACTTTTGAGGTAAGGATTGTTCATTAAGCATGGTTCGACTCATTTCTTGTAGAGTTCTATTCTTTCTTTCTACTACCCCATTCGATTGTGGAGTCGTGGGCCGAGAAGTTGTGAGTAATACCATTAGCGTCACAAAAGCTCCGAATTGCACTTCATTATCGAATTCCTACCATGATCCGTCCTAATAGACACTATGGGTTTTCCTAGTTGTCTTTGGATCTTTTGCTTAATATTTCAAAATAGTTAAAGGTTTCGTTTTGTTCTTTAAAATTTTGTCCAAGTATACCTAGAGTAGTCATCCACTATTACCAAAGTATAGTAGTTGCCTCCATAACTTTGGATAGCGGATGGACCAAATAAATCCATATGTAGAAATTCTAGACACTTAGTTGTGGACACCATGTTTTTAGCTTTATGACTCGAATGAGCTTGTTTTCCTATATTACAAGCATCACAAAAATGATGTTCATATTTTAGCTTAGGTAGATCTCTTACTAGATCTTTGGATGATAGCGATTGAAGAAGTCGCATGTTGGCGTGACCCAATCTTCGATGCCATAAGGTCGAAGTATCACCCATAGAGGTAAGACATAGTTTGTCTTTAGGTTCATTACCGATTTTAATGACATAGACTCCATGTTTCCTAATTCCTCTTCCTATGGTTATGCCATTTTAAGTATCTTACTACGGTTTCGGTAAAAGTACATTGCACTTTTATCACATATTTGACCTATACTTAAGAGATTAAAGTTTAGGTTTTCTCGTGACACATTGTTAATGGTTAGAGATTTGTTAGAGATCGTACCTTTACCGATGATTCTACTTTTGCTATTTCCAAACACCACATTACCTCCATTGAAGGATTCGTGCGTGGAGAATAGATCCTATTGCGGTCATGTGCCTCGTGCACCCGCTATCCTTGACCCATTCATCGGGGTCTAGGTCGACCTTTAAGCACACCTAAAACAATAATAAACTCAAAAGTTTGGTCCCCATTTGTTCATGGGTCCATTAGTGTTAAACATTCCATTCATGTTAGACATGTATGGATAAGATGAGTATGCATTCCATGGAGCAAAGTTTTGAAAAGAGAAACCGTTTTGCATATTAGGGTTCCATCCCATTTGATGGTTACTTCTTGGATAAACGTTATTAGGTCTCCTAGATGCATTAATTTTTTGAAAAGTTGGTGCTTTGTTTCTTGCAAAAGTAGGATTATATTTTGGAGGTGGATGTCTAGTGGTGACATGAGTTGGTTTCTTCCTATTTACGATAACGAACTCGGTTCTAGATGATGAGGCTATGTTATTACCACTAGTTGTCACAGCAGATCCACGGATCCCAGTTTGTACACTAGCGGTTCCCTTTTAGGGATCCGTGGGATCCGCCACAACAGTGGCTGATTTTTCTAATTCTTTAACAAATTTTGTTTCTTTATTTTCACTAGTTGATGGATCAAGTTGTTGTATACCTAGACCCTTTTGGTTGTTGCCGGTGACCATCGAGTATTGTATCTAAGGTGTTTGTACTCATTCTAGCAATTTTAGAATCTAAATGATCAACTAGTGTTTGAAGTTGAACACAAAGTTCACATTCACCACTTGCTATTTTATCCTTTTCCAAACGTTTTAGTTTTGCTTTTAATTCTATGACTTCTTTATCTAAACGTTGGTTTTGACTCTTTAAAAGCTTGTTTTTGTTAATTAGTTTTAAGCTAATATTGCATAGTTTATCATATTCATTATGCAATGAGTCATCATCAAGTGATGAACTACTATAGCATTCGTGACATACCTCGTCGTTTGCCATGAGGCAAATTTCTCCGTCTTCCTCGTCGCTCATTCCCCATGTTCCGCTTACGAACGCCTTTTGATCATCCCGTTTGGGACACTTACTAATAAAGTGGTTTGGGTCCCCATTTAAAGCAAGTACGATCATCCTT
This sequence comes from Chrysanthemum lavandulifolium, assembly GCA_022545495.1. Taxonomy (NCBI): domain Eukaryota; kingdom Viridiplantae; phylum Streptophyta; class Magnoliopsida; order Asterales; family Asteraceae; genus Chrysanthemum; species Chrysanthemum lavandulifolium. Next base: position 129,454,829 of record CM040241.1, on the reverse strand, counting down.
TGGCTTCTCGTCCTCTTTGCTTTTCCGAAGCCTTTCTTATCGTCATACGGTTGTTTGACGTATCTACCCTTTCTTCTAAAGAACTTTTAAAGTCCCTTACCGCCATAGCGTACTCTTCGTCGTCACTACTCGAAGATGAGTTCTCCTCATCGTCAAGCCTTTTGGCTTTAAGGGCAAGAGATTTGTGTTTCTCTCTCACCTTTGAGGCTTGGAATCTTTAGCAAGGACAAGCTCGTAGACTTTTAGGTTGCCTATGAGTTCATCGAGGTGAGGATTGTCAAATCTTTTGACTCTTCGATTGCACCTTGGATCTCCACTTGATGGAAGTGCCCTTAGATATCTCCTAACATGGTTACGGCTAGAAAAGGATTCATCAAGTGCTTGTAAAGATGTAATAATAGTATTAAAGTGAGCAAATGAATGATCTATAGTTTCCTCATCCGATATTGAAAATTGTTCATATTGTTGAACAAATAAATCAATTTTATTATTTTAACTTGTTGGTTGCCTTGATGAGTTACAACTAAAGAATTCCAAATTTCTTTAGAGGTTTTAAGCATAGAAATTCTTCAATTCCTTTTCGGTAAAGCATTATACAAAACCATTTTTGCTTCACTATTTTTAGAAAGCTTTTTCTTCATTTCATCATTTAGTTTATCATGAGGTATGTGAACTAAATTTCCTTTATCATCATTTGAGGTAGCCTCAAAATCACCTTCAACAATAATGTACCAAAGATCAATATCTTTAGACTTCACATATGTTTCGAATCTATTTTTCCAATATATAAAACCATTAGTTTCAAGTAGTGGTGGTCGTTGCATAGATTGCCCTTCCTTATAATTTTCGAACCCATAGTGATCGAAAAGTTTTAAAATACAATTTTATTTTAAAACTTTTATAAACTTAGCTCTTGATGCCAATTGTGGAAAACTAGAAGGGGGTTGAATAGTTTTGCCGATTTTAAGTTAATTTCAAAAACTTTAGATTCGATATTATGTGAAATCGTATGGATGTTGAGAACATATAGATCTAATGATAATGTAAGCAAATAAATAAAGATAAGGGATAGAAAAGACACAACCGATTTATAGTGGTTCGGCTACAAGGACACCTTTCTTGCCCTACTCCACTCACCGAGTCACCTACTCGAGAGTTCAAGCACTATGTCAACAAACTCCTTCACTTAGCGGAGAAGCCTTCACAACGTTGCTTACACTTTTTCGGTACAAAGCTAGATACCGAGTCCGTAGCACGGTGGACCAAACCAACACAACTATTACACAACAAATATGTGAAATATCAAATACAAGATCTTCGCTATGTAAATCTTGAGTGACAAATCAATCAAGGACCCTTGCTTGGATGACTTGTAGAATGCTCATGATCTCGCCTACGGAAGGACCTATATGAGGATCACAAATAGAAAGAAAGAAGAACAACTCTCTAGATCAAGTGATCTATATGTTAGAAGAGAATGAGAGTGTATGAGAGGTTTAGTAAGAAGAGGGTGAGTTAGAATGAAGAAATGGCTCTCTATTTATAGGCAAGTTTCTTCATTGTTCCCACGGATCTCTGATCCTTCCACGAGGATCCGTCTAGTGTAATCCTAGGGATCCGTGGAACGCCCTCTTTGCCCATGGGTTTTTGGTTATGGGTCATGGGTTGGTCCATGGGTTATATCTAGATTCAATGTATCTAAGTATACATTGTATCAAGTCTCTTTGGGTATGGGTTAAGATCCATGGGTTATGATATTTACCCATCCTAATAAACTATTACAACAAATGCTTAATTACTACATTTTTGTATTTAAATGATTATATGTAAATGCTTTACAAAACTAACATGTATCCTTTATAATTGTACTTAAGATAACATTATATTTGTTATCAACAAAACACCAAGAGATCGCAAAATATTAATAAACGGTTTTACGGTTTATTTGTATTAACACTTTGCTTAGATCTTGGATTAGAATGTCTTTATGATGTTGCTATGAGCATGTGGAACAAATATGTTGATGATAATGATGGTGGTAATGGTCTTTATGAAACTCCTGGTCTTTATGAGTACCTACATGAAAATGTTAGCAATAAAGTTCCCGGCACTTATAGGTTCAGATTTTGAGATCATAAACAACATAGTGTGAAAACTTTCTCTAAACCTTGCAAGGCCATTCCTAAATTGTAAATTCTCGAAAGAGATTAACAATCCAGTGAGCCATCAAGTATACCGAAATATCACCCACGATCAGACCGTTTGAAACCACCAAGCGTAACCCGTAAAGGATTACCGAGGCGACTGTCAAGTGGTCGTTTGATGTTGACCCTGGCAGGAATTTCCATTCAATCACTGAGGATCACAATTGTGAATCCCCTCATAAATGTTCAGGCAGATTGCTAAGATCTGCGAAGGACTCTGGAAAATGTCACTTGTGTCCTCATTGTTTGAACAATCAAGTGATGAAATATTAGGTGTTCCTAAGAGATCTTTTGATGAATCTCATGGCTCTAGACTCGATTAGTGCGCTTTGATTTTCCTAAGCGGAGACTAGGGAGAGGGTCTCCTTCTTCAATACCAACAATCTCTAAGAGAGTCGATAGATTACGAAGGTTCCTGTGAGAATGAAACAAGCTCTTTTGAGAGAACTTGAGTGGCTTAGAAGGTTTAGTGCAATGCGTCATCGGGTCCATGACGACTTTGTCTTCAATACCGGTGTCATCTTGTGACAACCAAGAGTATATGAATTGAACCCGTGTCATCCTAAATTGAATAATTTGGAGGGCTATTTCTTTTCACCATTTTCTTTAACTTTTCTTTTAATTCTTCAACTCCTTTTTCTCCGATTCTCATTTTCTCCTTTTCAATCATACCTAAGGACTTCTAAATACTAACTATTTGTGGTGTCCTTGGGTAGATCCTCCGCTCGACGGATCATAGGATGTTTATTCCTAAACTTAGTCACCTTTTAACTCCATGAGTATCCTATATTGCCACAAAACCTTTCTTGAAAAATCTCTCAAGATGTTTATGATGAAAAAACATGTTTTGCTAACACCTTGAGAGTTTTTGGTTTTTCAGAAATACTCCCCCTCCACATGTGCTTATGAGTTTTGACTAAAATCTGCACATAGAGGGTATAGCTCGCACTTTTGAATTGATCGACTGTTGATAGACAATTCCCCGCGAGACACGGTTACGTTGTATAGTTAAAGAGTTTCATTATCAGCTTTTAGGTGACAACTAGCTCTAATAACTACCTTGAAGATGTAAAAACTCCTTGAAAAAGGAGGTTAGACCCGTCAAAGTTCATGTCAATCAAGAGTTTCTCGAATTGGTACATTCTACTAAGATAAGTTTCGTTGGAAACAAGTCTTTCGATTACTGACATTTCAAAGTTCGTCAATTCATTGGTGATATCTGAGTCGAGCACGTTATGAGATTACATAACTTCCTGATCAACAATTTTAATCACATTTCTCCCCCTCAAAAATAGCATATGAATGTTGTTTTTGAAAAACATGTTGATTAAAATATGCTTTTTAAGGCATTGGAAATTCATTTGGGAAGAAATGGATTTCAAGAACATTTGATTTCGAACAAAGATTTTTGTTTTAATCAGTTAAGAAGCTTTCGCTCTTTTAATTAGAATTGAGGCACTGAAGCGTACCACAGGGTCCTTTCGTGGAATTAGATTTTGTTTTCGTTAAACAAAAGTACTCCCCCTCAAATACAGAAACATATTTGAGAGATAGCCTTCTTGAGCCGAATTGTTACCATATTATTAACTGTTATGTGAAAATGCATGTGATAATTCGAGCATAAGGTTTGAAGAAAAAAACGCAATCAATGAATGTTATTTGAAAATTTCAACATCACAAAAAAATTTATTGTAATATATTTGAGGGCTTTTTTTTTTTTTTTTTTTTTTTTTTTTTTAAGTAATAAATGGAAAATCTATTTGGATTTTGTAAAGATTTTATATTTTTGTATTTTGATTTTGAAATATGTATTTACAAAGAGAGATGATTTAGTGTTTGACTTTTTAAGAACGTTTGAGTAAATTTTCCACATCTTCTGGAGTCAAACACCGCATGCCAATTTGATGGACAAGCTCAGTAAACCTTGCGGGTGGCAAAGCTTTGGTGAACAAATCCGCCAATTGGTATTGAGTACCCACAAAGTATAATTCAATTGTACCCTTTTCAACATGCTCTTTGATGAAATGATATCGGAGAGCGATATGCTTTGACTTGGAATGTTGAACCGTGTTGCAGGAGATGGCAATGGCACTCTTGGAGTCACAGTACATTGGTATCTTGTTGAATACAAAACCGTAGTCCATCAGTTGTGATCTCATCCAAATTATCTGAGCACAGCATGCTGACATGGCAACATATTATGCTTATGTGGATGACATGGATGTACAGTCTTGTTTCTTTGACTGCCAAGACACAAGTTTATCTCCGAGAAACTGAACACCACCAGATGTACTTTTGCGTGTATCTAAACACCTGCGTGATCAACATCCAAAAGCGATTAGTGCAAAACCGTAATCCTTCTGGATACCGATTCCCAGTGAATGGTTCCCTTTATGTAGCGAAGGATTCTTTTAGCCTCATTGAGGTGTCTTTCAGTTGGTCTTGACCGATAACGGAGCAAAGATATACAACAAATACAATGTCGTCTCTGCTGGTCGTTAGATACATGAGACACCCAATAATACTTGATTTTGTAGGGTCAATCACTTTCCCATGTAAATCGATCCGACTTTGGTGAGGTTGCGACATAGGTGTGTTATAAGTATCACAACCGGTCATTCCATGTTTCTTAAAGATTTCAAGAGCATATTTGGACCGATTTAAAAATATGCCACGGGAGATTGATGAACCCAAGTCCTAAGAAGAACTTTAGTTCACCCATCATGGACATTTCAAAATTTTGTTTCATTAATTTTGCAAAAGCGTTTGAGTACTTTTTATGTGTTGAACCAAAATGATATCATCAACATAAATTTGAACAATTAAAATATCTTCCCGTGACGTTGAATGAAAATGTTGGATCAACAGCCTTTGGTAAACCGATTAGCGAGAAGAAATTTTGATAGTTTGTCGTACCAGCCCTTGGGGCTTGTTTAAGACCATAAAGAGCCTTTTTGAGCTTGTACACGTAGTTAGGATATTCAATCAACGAACCCTTCCGGTTGACCCACATAAAAACTTCACGGAGTTGACCATTCGAACGCCGCTTTCACATGCATCCGATAAACCGTGATATTCTTGTGTGCGCATATGCCGAAATATCCGTATGACTTCAAGCCGAAGCTCTCGGTGCAAACGATTCTTCATAATCGATTCCTTCTTCTTGAGAATACCCTTTAGCCACAAGACGAGATTTGTTATGAATAACATTGCCTTCAAAGATCCGGTTTGTTTTTCCGGATCCATTTGAGTCCAATGACATAAATCCCATCCGGTCTTGGAACAAGTTCCCGACTTGAGACGCTTGAACCGATTCAACTCTTCTTGCATTGATTCAATCCAATTGTCATATGTCATAGCGTCTTTAATGTTTCGTGGTTCAGCTTGACAAACGGTGAGTGAATAAACACAAGTTTCAGCATCAGTATGAAGTCGTTGTCTCGTCATGACTGGGCTAGAAGGATCGCCAATCACATTTACTAAGGGATGAACTTTTGTCCATTTATGTGTCGAAGGGTGATGATTGAGTGTTGCATGCATATTAGAAGGATCCAAATTGCGTGAAGATGACTCGCCAATGTCAGGAATGGTTGGAGCCGGAGCAAATGGATTGAAGAAAGCATTTCGTCATAATCTGCGGTGCGGGTACTTCTTGAGCTAGTGTTTCATCACCGTGTCGTTGTTGGATGCAATGTGTTCTTCGTTGATTGAGAATCATTCGATGGTGCATCCGTGCAACGTTGTTGTTGTTGGTATCGGTATTGGAATATTATTAGTCTATCGGGTATTGGATTATTATCGGGAGTGCCAATTGTTGAAAATAGTCGATACATCTGGAGCACTACTTTCGTAAGCTCATCAAAGTTGACATGAACGGTTTCCATCATTTATCGAGTTCGACGATTCCAAATGCGAAATCCTTTTGAATTTTCACAATATCCAATGAACACTCCAATGTCGGCTTTCGGCTGAAGTTAACCAATATCATCACGATCATTTTTCGGATAACACAAAGGCAATCGAATGCATGAAAATATCTCGATATCCGGTTTGCGGTTGTGAACAATCTCATATGGAGTTTTATTATGGCGCGATGAATGATGGAACGGTTTTGAGTAAAACATGTAGTTGAGACGGCTTCACCCACAAGAAATCCGTAATTGTGAGAAAATTAACATTGTTCGAGCAACCTCTACTAACGCTCGATTTCGCTCTTTCAACAACACCATTTTGTTCGAGAGTACGAGCAATCGAGGTCCGATGTGTGATTCCAACTTTCTCAAAATAAGCACGAAGTGTTTGATTCTTGAATTCGGCCCATTGTCTGTTCTACAATTCGAACGGTGTTTTGAGTTGAACCCGAATCTTTGTGAGAAAGGTGATAATCATTGTTGGAGCTTAATCTTTAGTGCGAAGAAAATAGACCCAAGTCTATCGTGAATAATCATCGACAATAACCAGAATGTAGCGTTTGCCATTCACACTTTGTACACGCATGGGACCACATAAATCCATATGAAGCAAATGAAGAACATGTTGAGAACTTGGTTCTGGTTTTGAGGGAAAGTTAGATCTCTTGCTCTTGCCTTGTTCACAAGTCGAAAATAAGTGATCTTTGGTGTATCGGAACCTTGGAAGACCATCAACTAACTTATGACGAGCGAGTTCAGTCATGGTTTTGAAGTTTAAATGAGAAAGCCTTTTGTGCCATAACCATGATTTTGTCGAAGTTGCTTTTGAGAGAAGACAAATCGGAGAAGATGCAATCATATCGGACATAGGAATCGTATAAAGATTGGTGCTCCGATTGCCGGTGAGTAAGTCATGTCCTTCCAAATCACGTACGTAACACGTTTTGGAGCGAAACGCAACTTCCAAATCATCATCACAGAATTGTCCAACGAAGAAAAGATTGTGTCCAAGACCTTCGACGTAATAAACCCGACTGATCTCGATGTTTCCATTAACATAATCTCCATATCCCATTATTGCAAAAAATGATCATTCCGAATCTGACAAGATCGATGAACTTTGAAACAAAATTTACTAATGACTTTAGATTGCTCGTCATATGCCGGGTACATCCGCTATCAACAATCCACAGAATAAGTTGAATCACCTGCAACACACGAAGACAAATAGGGTGGTATGATAGAAGCAGTGGAACCCAAAGAGTTAGTGGGTTCCATTATGTTAGTGTTACACACATTTGCACATTTAGGAATCCATTTAAAACTTGAGGTACGCTGCAACCATTGTTGCCATAACCAATTAGTTTTCGCTTTGGTCTTAGTGAAGTCACTAGGTGAGTACACTTTCTTAGGAGACGTTTTAGCAGCAATGGGTGTGTCTACAGATTTCTCAGAAACTACACTGTGCACCTTCCCTAAATTCGATTTTGCAACTATAGGGGACCTAGAGGGAGGGCCAGTTATAGATTTCTTAGAACGAGCTAATAGAGAATTTGCAACACATTTTTCATGATTACCGACATCATATTCGCTACGACGTAAAACACAAGAAGCATTAACGTTTGAAACGCTTACAGACTTATCATTCGTTACAATCGACATTAGAATTACAAGTTGCCAAATTTGAATCTAAAGCGATGCAACATGATTTTTATTCGATTTCCTAAGATGAACTTCTACTTGGATGTCGGACGAGTGCTCTTCCTATGTTGCGAGATCCTAGTATTTTCTTTTTGTCTCTTATTCTCGGATCTTCTAACATTAGTAGACGCAACTATTCCTGTAGAAGTGGAAGAAAGCAAATTAGTTCCCTGATTTTTATCAATTATATACATGCCAGGAGCAATCACGTTTGTGTTACTAGACTTGCTAGATTCTTGTTTAGCTAGCTTTTCTTTAAGCTCAATGATGATGTGTTTTTGATCCTGAATTATGGAATTTAATCTTCCTTGTTCACCCAACATTTGTCGATTGTATTCAACATGGTGATCAAGTCCTTTTGACGCTTTAGAACGAACAGTTTTAAGAGAATCAAAAATCGTTTGATATTCCTTTTTGACTTGTGCAATCTCTTGTTCATATTTGAAATTTTGACATTTTAACGACGCATTTTCATCATCAAGAAATTCGACTTTTGATAGTCGCGACTGTTCCAAAGACAATTTTTCCTTTTGATTTTGGAAAGCAATTTCAGATTCAATTGTTTGAGACCGACACCATTGAAGTCTTCGCTTAAGTTCGTAAATCTCCATTGAAAGTTTAGATTGAACATCATCATTTTGTGAAAACATTTTCTCATTATCCTCTTTAATTTTTCAATTTCATGCCTTAACATCCGATTGTTCATTTCAACGTTTGAACCATATTGAGATTCTCGTAGCTAACACAAGATCATTCACGTAGCAAATTCACAATATATAACCACAAAAGCAATATTAGCGTAAAGAGCATCTTCTAACAATTGATCAAAGGCATTTTGAAGATCTTGGTTTTGCATTGTTCTTGTGAAACCGAGTTTTCAAGTGTGTTAAAGCTTCAATCATTGAAGTCACCTCTTGTTGAAGTTCCTTTCCCAATGTGTTGCACATGTACGCAAATGAGCGAAGTGAGGTGAAATTTGGGTTTGAAACAATTGTCTTTGCTCTCTTGCATAAGCGATTGAAAATTAGATGCTTTTAACTCGAATTTTCTCAATTGTTGTTTCTAAAATGAAATATCTTCCATAAACGCTTGAAAGTACCGTAATACTAAACAAGGTTTAGGAGTTTTTGGCAACGAGTTGCTTTTGCAAGAGGACGGTAAGGACCATTTATTTGTGCAACACTATGAACGGACCTTCCACACAAGATGCCTCGCTTAATTCGTAAATATTATATGATGGTGTTGAAATGACATTCGGTTTGTAAGAAGCATTTTCTCTTGTGTAATCATATGGTAAAATTCCATTTTGTCGCAATTTTAAGCGACTTGATCATCTTGTGCCCATTGTTCCTCACAATCAAATACAACAAGTTGCATGCTTGGATCTAAAAGACATTGAGCACTATACAATTTGGGCATTTCCTTGAGAGTCGTGTGAAGAAAACGTGGGTGATTATACCCAAGAGCAAAACGTTTTGAGTCATCGGGACTCGGGAGTAAAGTTGACATTTCAACTGCTTTACCGAGTGGCCAATCTTATATACAACAAATGCCAAAATCTTTAACCGCTCTTTCCAATCAAGAATTTCCTCGATTTGATCATCAATGCGTTTCTTAGATTTCTTCTTGAATTCAGAAAAATTTGACCGACTTTTTGAAAAATCTTGTTTAGTATTTGAAAGTTCCGTTTGAAGATTTTCAATGTTTTTCTGAAGTCCAAATTTTTCTTGTTCAATTTTAGAAATCTTTTCATTATTTGACGCAACAAGTTCATGCATTTGATGTTGAAGATTTTGTTCGTTAACGTAAGATTTTTGAAAGGCCACTTCAAAACTTGTTTCTCGGGTGGTTTTTGTTTCAAAATCATTTATCCGTTTTCAACAACTCTCAAGTTCGCATCAAGGATGTAATCTCACCAAGGTTTTGGTTTATCTCATTACATTTTGCGCTTTGGGCTTGCAATGGCGTATAATGAAGTAAGATATTCGAATCGACCATGAATTGCTTCACTGCTCAATATGCTCATTATTTTCGCCATCACTTAGTTCATCAAATGTAACCACGGGGTTAATTTGATCAACTTCGAGATGATTAAATAATGATTCATGTTGAATGATTGTCGCTCATCGTGCGTATGCGCACACAATTGCATTTATGAGGCATATATCGTTGTCGTACCGAGATAGACCGTCTGTGTCATAGACCGTCCATTCTCTGCTTGATCGATGTGATGTTCCCGCATATTTGCCATCAAAAACCTGCAAGATTTGCTTCCAAATCTTCATATTCATCATCCGAGAGAGTATCCGCCATAAAACCTTGTTGAGTTTCACCGAGTTCTCCCATGTTTCATCCTTGTATGCCATCGGCATGACTTGTTTGTAGTAATCACCCCTCTAGTTCGTGGTTCAGACAAGCATTAGCAAGATGTCCTTGCTTTTGCAATTATAGCAATGAATAGTAGATCCCGGCCGGTGAATTCCCGTTTCCACAACTTGAACATTTCTCTTGAAGTTATTACTACCCGATCCCCCGCAGATGTTCGACCATTCCTGCATTACCGTAATACCCACTTGTAATCATTCGACGACCGCTAGTTCTGCTCGAACTTCAACTTTGCCACCTTGTATAATCTGCGTGACTTTTGGGATTTGATGATGAACGAAGACGATTGTTTGACCGAGTAGAGAACTTGGAGAAGGCTTTAGCAATAAAGGCCATTCCATGATTCAATGCTTCAAAAGCATCATCTTGATCATCATTGGTTTGAGCATAGTATGCGATTAGGATCACCTTCGGAAGAACTTGATGAGAAGGTGTGGGTGGAGCATAAGCAAAATGACGTTGTTGTTGATCAAAAGCATGATTGGACTTTGGGTACGGATTCGGATAACCATGTGCCATGAGAGCAATCGATCAAGAATTGGTGGTGGAGGAAACCGTGTGCCACGAGCTTCTTTATCTTTGAGAACCTCATATTGATGATGTTTCGATAATCATACAACAACCCATGCTTTACTTCATGAAGATCCTTGACTTGTCGAACAAAAGTAACATACTTATGCCAATCTGGTCTTAATGAGTTCAGAAACTTTGTGTTAATAGCAATGGTTGGAAGATCAATCTTATGTCGATGCAAATCATTGACCACATTTGTGAAACGATGATAGTATGATTCAAGTGATTCCCCAGGCTCAATAGTAAACACATCAAAATTATGATACAACTTAGACTCCATATCAATCTTGTTCAATTCAGTGCCTTCCATCAAGAGATGAATTTGTTCCACATAGCTTTTGCAGTTGTCCGTGCATCAATACTTTTGTAAATCGGGTTAGGAATTCCCGTAGTATTTGTTGCATAGCAATCTCATCGGCTTCAAGATGAAGTAGTTGTTCGGTGTTAAACGGCTCGATGGAACAATTGAGATAGTATCGGTCTTGGTGGAACAATTGTAGGATCTCCGGAACAGTTTTAGTTGGCATTTGAAACGGTCCTTCTAGTATCACCTTCTTCGATACTTACCATGAGGTTTCTTGAGTTCCATATACCTTAGAAATTGACTTGCCCATTGCACATAATTTCTCGTGTAAGCATTGGAGGACAAGTATCCGAACCACTTCATGAATCGATTGTCGACTTGTAATGACTTCACATTTGAGAAAACCAAGTTTGTTGTTGAGGGATTTGTGGAACCATTGACATTCGTTGTTGAACTTGTTGAGGAGGTTGTGGAGGAGCTTGTTGAGGGGCGTGATGTGGGGGTTGATAAGGATAATAGGAGTAATGGGGACAAGGATACGGTGGTTGAGACATAATTGTTGTTGATTGATATAGTGAATTTTAATTTTCCCTCCAAAAATAATTATGAAAAAATTTTCTCCCCCAAAATTTGAAATTCACTATAAAATGCAATTATAAGGTTGTAAGAAAAATTTGAGGTTTGACAATTTTGACGCCAAATTTGACTCGAAAAATTCGAATTTGGGCCTAAAAATTTGAATTTTTGACCAAAATTTTCACAGTTAAACCAAAATTTGAATTTCGCGTAAAAATTGAACGTTTAGTCTCCCCTTGAAATTAAATTTTACTCAAATTTTCCCGCCAAAAACTCGCTTTTTTTTTTTTTTTTTTTTTTTTTTTTAATTTTATATATGACTTGTGTTGATGATGTGTTATGGATCTTTAAGGATAATTAAGGTTGAGGTTGTTTAGATTTAGGTAGATTCGTAGCAGAAATCCAAACTTGCAGAAATTCAAACTCGCAGACAAGAAACTCGCAGAAGAAACTCGCAGAAGAAACTTGCAGAAGAAACTCGCAGAAGAAACTCGCAGCAACAAACTCGCAGAACTTCATGTCACACCCTCGCCGGAGGCGGAAACACGAGGTGTAACGGAAGGGAACATAAGCACAAGGTAATAGAACATACCAACGTTAAGATTTAAAAGAAAGAGTACACCATTACAACACCAGTTTAGCCGACATCGGCAAATATATTACAAAGTTTAGTTCCCAAAATATTGCGTTCTATTACATAACGATTTGTATTGACAAGTGAAAACTTCATTATGCAAGACCTGTAGAAAAGCTTACTAACGATCACCAAATGCATGAGAGAAAACGGGTCAACTATGAAAATAGTTGGTGAGTAAACATGTTTAGCAAATTAAGAAAACTCGTAAGATGTATTCAAAGCTTTCGGTCAACGAAAAATAGTCCACAAAGCAAAGGCATTGTAAATCCACTCGCCCAAGTTCCGCCCATACAAAACTTGCAACCCGTGTGTTCACAACCCATTGCACAAAATATAGCGTATGAAGTAGTCAAGTATAGCGGTCATAATAGTTCACAATATAGAACCGCGAATATAATAATTCGTGGATGCTACCGATGAAACCAAATTAAGTGGGTGCCACTACCCAAAGTTATGTTGGGTGCCTCTTCCCAAAGATATAATGGGTGCCTCTTCCCAAAGATATACTGGGTGCCTCTTCCCAAAGATATAATGGGTGCCTCTTCCCAAAGATATAATCCGAACATAAGAGACTTTATAGTGATGCTCCGAACATAGGAGACTTTATAGTGATGCTCCGAACATAGGAGACTTTAGGTCAAGGTCATAACATGTACGGTTCAATAAATTCAAGTAAGGCATTATTTCATAATTAAGTTTAAGGATTTGTTTCAAGTTCACAAGTTCTAGTCAAACTAGTTAATAAAAGTAGTAAACAATTTAGCTCAAGAACGGTTCATGCATTTCGCCCCAAAATATAGTAAAACGGTAAAAGGGGTGTGATTACTCACTTGATGAATAGATGCGATGACAAAGTGGTTACACCAAATGTAGCGTGAATCTCGGCCGACCTATTATGAATGATATGATATGCAATAAGTCATGATGTAATGTTATGCACGCAATTCGGATGATATTTATACCACTTATGTATTTTGAAAACAATACTTCGTCGAAAATATAATCTTTTCGTCAGAAAATAATGTCGTTGAAATTTCCATGAAAGTAACAAAACGGCCTCTAAAAGCTAGTCGTAAAATGGTGCACGCCGAGCGTTAGGAAACGAACTCAACGGTTTTGGAAAGCTCAGATCATAATCTCAAAGTTTTGGCATTTAAGTTTTATCCTAGGGGTCCCGCTCATAGAGAAAAATATAGGTTAAGTAGGGTAGTTTTGTCCAAAATATAGTTTAAAAGTGAATTTCGCAAAGTTTAAGCAACCGTAGTTAATTCATTACAACCTCGCTATACAAACGGTTGATCATTTTGGAAAATATGCTTGGTAATCTTACTTTTACTAGAAGACATCGCTTTATAAAAGTTCTACGTCAATGTTAAAATAGCCTTCAATATGGTCACTTGTTTACCGTAACACTTGTATAATAGAAATAATATAGTTTTTCTTAAATAATAAAGTTACGGCAATTTTGTGAAAACGTGTATATTTTAGTCGTTACAAACTGCTTTCTACGTATTATACGTCCTTAGCTTCGTATTAAAGTATACTAATATATTTTTGATAAGTCGAAATAATTTATAAAGCTTAAGACTCGTTTTGACTCGTACAATACAAAAACAGCTTGTTGAAATTTTCGTAAAATATATATTTCGTCGTCAAACTTGAAAAATTCATAACTTCTTCGTTATAACTCCGTTTTAATCCGCTCAAGCGCCACGGATTCGCTTTTAAAGTATATTTTCTAATTATCTAGGCCAAAATTCATGTCTACCGTCGGATTTTCCAGAAATTCAAAATAAGATCAGACCACTTTTTAGACTTGTCGAAAAGAGTTTTTCTCGTACTAAACCTATTCCAATCCCTTCAAAACAACTCCAAAGCTATTCTAATCCTACCATACACCTTCTTAGGGTGTCATGGGTTCCTAAACATCATCAAGACTAATATATAACAAGGGATAAATTATAGGATGACTTATATATGTAAAACTCTAAAACAATGTAAAATGGTATAAATATCCATAAGTTTTGCATGCTTGCTCAAAAAATGATGAAATAGATATGAAATGATAATGAAAGATGTAAATGAAATGATATGCTTACTAGTTAAATGATGAGGTGATTAGAACAAGGATTAACCTAAGCACCCTAGGTTTTATTTCAAAACCTTGATTAAGAGTGTATACTAGATTGTTTAAAACTTTACTTGAAGATTTTTGAAGAAGATCTCCTTGCTCCTTAATGGCGACCGGTTTTGGGAGAGGAAGAAAGAGAAAGACTTTGATAGAACTTTGAATTATTGATTGTGAAAGAAATGAATGAAAGTAGGATACTTGGAGTATATATCTATACAAGTTAGAAATTTTACCAACTTAATTAATGCTTATTTCCCCTTGGTCGGCCAAGGGGAAGTATTTGTAAAATATATATATATTTTTTTCTTTGTATATATAAATGTATATAATTGTTTGTAAGAAAAATGTAGTTAAGGAAAATATGTTGTAACTTGTATATAGTTGTGAAATTAGAGTAGTATTGACTAAAATAAGTTTTAATGGATCAAAGTAAAATATATTGAGATCATATAAATTGTAAAATACATTTCTTGTAAAATTTGAGTGATATAATAATTATCGTGTAGTTTTAAGAAAAGTGTCGTAATAATATAAATTTAACGATTTATATACAAAATAAATTTAAAACACTAGGTAAACTCAAAATATTATTTTATAAACTAAATGTAAGTATAAAAATATGTCGGATCATTTTGGAAGTATCGGATTAAATGTTCAAAATAATAACTTACGCGATAGCGTTTATTTAATATGAAATTATGCGTTTAACGTGAAATGAAAATTCATGCATGAACTAATATGATGAATATTGAGTTTAAGAAATGACCGGAATTTGAGAATTGTGACACTTCAACACTGCAAACTCGCAAAAAAATCAAAACAAACTCGCAGAACTTCAACTCTGCAAACTCGCAGAAATTCAAAAACAAATTCGCAGAACTTCAACTCTGCAAACTCGCAGAAATTCAAAACAAACTCGCCGAACTTCAACACTGCAAACTCGCAAAAATTCAAAACAAACTCGCATAACTTCAACTCTGCAAACTCGCAGAAATTCAAAAACAAATTCGCAGAACTTCAACTCTGCAAACTCGCAGAAATTCAAAACAAACTCGCAGAACTTCAACTCTGCAAACTCGCAGAAATTCAAAAACAAATTCGCAGAACTTCAACAAAATTCCAAATTCGCAGAATTCAAAGAAACTCGCAAGAATTCAAGAGAAACTCGCAAGAATTCAAGAGAAACTCGCATGATTCCAAGAAACTCGCAAGAATTCATGAGAAACTCGCAGGAATTCAAGAGAAACTAGCAAGAATGCAAGTGAAACTCGCAAGAATTCAAGGCTAACTCGCCAAACTCGTAGAAATACTTATTTCAGTCCAATAAGTCCATAAATTTCAATCTAAAACACGTTTTTAAGTACGGATTTCTATTAAATCTAATCAATATTAACCTAAACTATCCCTTGGCTCTGATACCACTTGTTAGGTCACCATTCTATCACATCAATATGTATTTCTAGAGAGAGAAAGTTTTAGTGAGAGAAAGTGGAAGGAACTAATGAATGATTAATGAAATGATAATTGCAATTAGAACCAACACCCTCTCCCTTCAAGGGAGGGGGTATTTATAGTGTTTACATAAGTAGGGGTGTTTCCCATTGGTTCTAGAAGAACCTCTTATCACAGCTCATGGGTTTACTACATGAGCTGTAAATCTAAATACAAACATTTATAAACCATAATTGTTAACGACCTATTACAAATGAAATGACCTACTCTTTATAATAAGACATGTTCCTAACAATACGCAAATATAGAAGCATCATTTGTGGGCTAACTATTGGGCTCCTAAATCCGGGCGTCAGCCTAACGGCAACTTACGTCACCAAAACGACGCAGGACTAAACGACTTTTAAGGCTCAGATTAGTAAACGCGGATCAGGTCATAGAAACATCTGACTCTGACCATGGCTGCAAATAGACTCGGTTGCATAGTAGCGGTTTATACTTTATACCATGCCCTACGGTCATTGCCCCGCCAGGTTACGATCAAGTTTTCAATGACCCATTTCATTTTTGTCAAATTATAACAATCATCATAGCCCGTTAACTATCATCATTGCCTTTTCCAGATTACATCGCCGCCAACTGAGTATAATATCCATCAAGTTCTTGCTTATTATCAGGAGTGGTGTCTTTGACATATAACTGAGCCAAACAATTCCGAATCAAAAATTGGTAAATTCTATCATCAAAAACCAAAAATCAATACACTTAATCAATTTAGAATTAAATTGATACCACAAAATCGTCCAAAAATAAAAAAAACATTATTATTTGTAATCTAGGTGTTATCTGCCCAACCCTAAGAATCGTTAAAAATTAAACTTTACCTTAAGAATACGTGAAGTTGCGTTTGGATGAGTTTGGCAGATGAATCGACGGGATACGCCTCGCCGGAAAAAACCAACACACTCGCCGGTGAGGTGCGTGTGTGACTTGGGATTTGGGATGTGGAAGTTAATAGTCGGTGGGCGTTGACTATGATTTATGTGTGTGTGTGTGTTTTTTTTCTTGGAAGACCTAGAAGGATCAAAGATGTAAAGGGTGTGTGTTTAGAACTTGTTTATCATTGTAATTAATACATAACGGCCTGTGAACGGAGATGCTACAGTTGTCGTGAAACCTTGGAACAGTAACATGGCAATCTTAATGTAATTTGCTATCCAATAGATGACCAACATTTGTCCCACTATAATGGAGATTAGTTAAAAACAACCAATAGGAGCCCAAATATATGCACGTAATCATCCCGTAATTATTTTTTTTGGCACCCCGTGCAATTTTTGGGGTTTAGTATATATCTATAATTGTCCATAATACTTTTTTTTTTCCTAGAATGTTTTGAGCATTGTTCGTATGGTTGTATTTTAGGCTAATAATTTCACTCTCTCACATACTTAAAACATATCTCTCTCTTTCAATCCAATCTATATCTTACTATCTTATAATAGAGGGATGCACTTCCCTCATATTAATTATTTTAAGATTTCTATATATAGAATTTTAAGCAAATACAAGTTACAAAGCATTAATTACAATACTTAAAGCACAAATAAAAATACAAATCAAACTACAATTAATACACAACTTAAAACACCTCTTCACAAAAGAGTACATGTCTCTAATCATAATGTACACCATTTAAGCAAATACATATATTAATTCTTTATGTACAATTAATTTATGCGCAACCATTTATATTAAACATATGTAATTAATACTAATCTTAAATCACCCCTTTACTCAAAAACACAACCATTTTATCATATGGTACAATCTAATCAAGCTACTAACAATCTTACTATCTTATAATAGAGGGATGCACTTCCCTCATATTAATTATTTTAAGATTTCCATATATAGAATTTTAAGCAAATACAAGTTACAAAACATTAGTTACAATACTTAAAGCACAAATAAAAATACAAATCAAACTACAATTAATACACAACTTAAAACACCCCTTCACAAAAGAGTACATGTCTCTAATCATGATGTACACCATTTAAGCAAATACAGAATTTAAGCAAATACATATATTAATGCTTTATGTACAATTAATTTATGCGCAACCATTTATATTAAACATATGCAATTAATACTAATCTTAAATCACACCTTTGCTAAAAAACACAACCATTTTATCACATGGTACAATCTAATCAAGCTACTAACAAGTGTAGATTCAGGTGACGGCTGATGGAGATTCCGGCAACAACAACAACGGTGCCAACAACCGATCTAAAAGAATCAAAACTGTTATAACTCAAATTTACCATCAAAACATAAAGAATACATAAATCTACAAAAAAATAAAAATAATAAATAACTAAAAAAGTTACCATTTCGTTATTGTCCGGTGATGGGAGGTTCGTTGTTGGCCATAGATCTAAAACAAAAACATTCAAAAAACAATCAAAACTAAAATAAAACTTCAAAACAATCAAAACTAAAAATATTACAACTGAGATCTACAAAAACAAAAACCACATATCTAAAAATATTTCAAACTTTCAAAAAACAATCAAAATTAAAATAAAACATTTCGGATATGGTAACAACATTTTCCGCAATGCAAAGAACACTCTCCGCGATAACAACGACAACCTTTTCCGGCGAGATAACGGCGTCAAAAAACGCTTAACGGTGGCTGTAAAAAATAACAAAAATGTTAAATTACATAGATATTTAAAAACAATCTATAGATCTACAAATAAAATATATAGATCTGCAAATAAAAACTATAGATCTATAAAAAAAACCCTTCAAAACTTGATTAACATATATAGGTCTATTTAAAAAATACCTAAAAAATTGCAAAACCCGTGGTGGTGGCTCTTGGCTATGCCACTCGGTTGTAGTGGTCCTGTTGTGGTCGTGGGGTTGCCATAATCGTTGGTGGAGGGTTACGATGGTGGTGGGTGTGTCGGTAGTGGTAGAGTTCGGTGGGGATGGTGGTTCGGTGATGGTGGGGTTTGCTGGTGGAGGAGATGGTCGTGGAGATTTTGTTAGATGTGAGTGATTTTTTTTTGGTGTGTGTGTTGTAAGAGATGAAATGGTTTGTTTTATTGTGTACTTTTACGCTCAGTTCTCGAGTTTTTAGGGAAGGGAAATGGAAAAGAATAGGAAAGGGAAAAGAAAGTAAGGGCCCGCTTGGTTCAAAGTGGGGAAAGGGAAAAGGAAAGGGAAATGGAATGCAAAGGAATGAGTGAGGTGGGTAATCAATCCCTTACCCCTCAATTTATTCTATAATGGTTCATTACCCATTACGGGGTAATCAATCCCTTTGCACTCCCTAACCAAGCACTAAATAATGAGTGAGGTGGGCCCTTTTGAATACCTTACCCATTCCCCACCCCTTAACCCCCAAACCAAGCACGCCCTAAGTGTTAGTTGTTATGTTCTTGAGATAGAAGAAAGGAAAAGGAAAGTAATCATAATCATGTTCTTGAGTGAGAGGAAAAGGAAAATAACTTGCTCAAATTACATATATGCCCTTTAATTGTTAATGTCAAATGTTTTAAAAAGGGTATATTAGTCTTTATACAACATATGGTTCCGTTTCATTTCCCTTTCCTCCCAAAAGTGGGAGGAAGATTTACTTAACAAATCTTCCTCCTTATTTCCTTTCCATTTCCCTTTCCTCCTTTAAAAAAGACTCAAGAACACAAAAAACTTTCCGTTTCCTTTACTTTCCTCTTCCATTTCAACTCGAGAACTGAGCGTTAGGGTGCGGAAAATCTGGGGAAATAAGAGATGAAATGGTTTTGTTGGTTTGGAAATTTTTTAGGCTTGTATGTTGGTTTGGTATGTGTAAATTTAGGTTCGGATATTGGGTTGGGTGGCTGAATCTTAAAATTTATGATGGGTTTTAGGTTGGGGATATTGGTGTTTTACTCAAAAGCACAACCATTTTATCACACGGTACAATCTAATCAAGCTACTAACAATCTATTATTAAAATCCAATAACCCAAGCACTTAAAACACGAGTATAAAAACACAACCTACGCAACTTAAAAGACCAACATTGTTAAAATTACTCAAATATAAAATTCTTACAATTTATAGAGTTGTTGTAACGAAAAACATAAAATTAAAATATATTCATCGCCGCAAATTTTATTACAGGTACCACACAAGATCGCGGTGGTACCTCTTGTGTTAAATTACAACAAATTATGTCAAATAATGTATTATTTAATGTTATCGCAATAATTCACAATACACTTTTATATTAAATAGATACATAAATTGAAATTCCCTAACTAACTGATGATGACGTATAGTATGTTACTTGAATTAGTACAAGACCAACTCATTAGAAGCTTGTTGGCCCAGTCCGATAAGCTATCTTCACATCTGTTACCACCCATCACACAAATTGTACTAACAACTGACTTAGCTCAATTGGCCACATGAGTGCCTTCGAGCTTAATTGGGAGGGTTTTGCTCGGTTCGAGTCTCGCAAGAGACAATGAACATTCGATTTTCCTCTTAATGCGGCCGTGAGTTCTAAGGTTTTTCCTTCGCAGCTCTCTCCTAGTAGTTCGGATAACGGAGCCTGCCCGTTTGAATGATCTAACTCGAGAGATCGAATTTCAAATGTAATGCTATTCCAAAACTAAAATAAAATAAAATAAAATTAAAATTTCCACTCCTCAATTGAACCTCACTTTTTCTCTCAAAAACTCACTTCTTCATCAAAGGAATCCATTTCTTCCTCCTACGAACCCTTTTTTTCTTATTGCGAACCCTCCCACAACCATTGTGAATCCTTTACGAACCTCCCGCATTATAAACCTTGTGCTCCTTTCCGTCTTTCTACCTTGCAACATTATTGAACAAGTTATTCACTAATTTATTTCTTTTAAAAACCCAATTACTTTCAACATAATTTTTATTTTTTACCAAGCAACAATTTTAACACTAATATTCAAAAAAAAAAAAAAAAAAAACCTCTTCTTTTATTTCTTTTAAAAGTCCACTTACTTTCAACATACTTTTACCTTTTCACCTTTATTTTTTCATTCATTTACTAACAATTACAACACTAATATCCAACAAAAAAGTTGATTGTAGTTCTTAATTAATATTAAGATATTTTAATTTTGGTCATCGTAACCAATTTCTTCATGTGACGGTTACGTTGGTGGTTTATGTGAATGTTTGTTAAGAAGCTATAAAATGGATGGAAAGTATAGATGCAACATAAAATGAAGAAAGTGAAAACAGTGGATTTGTTATATGTTTTATCACTTTGATATAGAATATTGTACAAAATGAACATGTTACTGGGGCGGAAACATGGGGTGTCCTATGTCTTTAACACCCATCGATATTTGTGTCACAGTGTTAATTTTGTTAAAAACATCGATTTTTCTTAAATGCACCTGGTCCTTAAAAATTGCATTTGCATTATTGTTTAGTTTATTCCAAATGCATCTGGTCACACTACGTCTTTGTTCCGTCCCTGCTGATGTATACGATTACGAACACAAATAAAGGAACATATTTGAAACTAAAAAATGTACATATTGATGGAAGGTGATGAAAAAAAGATGTCAAAAAGGTATTCTTTATATTAATAATATAAATCTTAAATTTGGAATTAACACAAATCTGAGTCAGCTTATAAATATCATCTTGCTTCGTAGAAATGCAAATTTCCCTATCAAAATCACTGAAATATCATTGATAACTGACTTGTAACTTGTAAGCATTAGGAACAAACTCGTTATAGTTTATGATATATAAAATAAAATAAAACATAAAGACATCAAGAGTACAACAAAACTAAGACTTAAGATCATAACAAATAAATTAATTAAAACAATTTGCCAGAAAGTTGGATGCTAAGCTTAATTTATAATCTAACGCAAAACATCCGAACTAATCAATCATTGGACCAATTTAGTGAGAATATCAAATCTACTCAAGTCATTTTCGGTCAAAGCAAAAGAACCTATTAAGAAACTAGCCAAGAAAGTTACGCACAAACAAACCAAATCGAAAAGTACTAAATGGTGTAAGAATAATGTCTTACAACCACGCGGTTTATGTAGGTGATGAGAAAACGGTTTGTGGTTCCGACACACGAATTAACCAACGAATCAAGCGATTGCTAGATCTAACACAAGCCCTCTTGATATGCAAAACCAAACCGAACTCCCTAACAAATGGGGAATTTTCGCCAAGCTATGCAAACCAACGAAAGAGATTCTAGAGAACACAAGAGATCTAGGTTAATTCAATGCACAAGAGAGAGATGTTAATTCAATGCACAATGAAACCCTAGACCCTACCCTCCTTATATACTAGTAGGTAAACTTAGAGAACAAGTTAGGGAATTTAGGCCTTGAAAAGCCCTATGGCCGCCATGATGGAAAGCCCAAAGCCCATTCCATAACTTTCCCAAGTTTCCATTTCTAGTCCTTCTTTTCCATTTTAACGGTCGTTAGTCATTTTTCCGTTAAATACTTAACGATCGTTAACCGGACTTAATGTGTAATAATTAATCGTAAACATAAACATTAATTATTAACTTTAATTCTCATTCGCTAATGTGTGCATCCGTGGTCACGAGTTCGAATCCGGACATTCACATGTTTGTAAATATATACATTTCCAACAGCCCCACTGGATATGTTTACAAACGTGAAATGACATTGGTTAGCGTCTAGCAACACGCCAATGCCCCAAGATAACTCGTGTATGGTTTTCTCGAGAAAACCAAGTTTGATGATTCATCATCATATTCATCCTTTGTTTCTAATACCATGTTAATAAGAATATGGATCTCACTCATTTCTTAATTAACTATTCTGCTTTCTCGCTTTATGTGATTGATTAAGATTACCAATTCTTCCGAACATATTCCGAAGACCTTGGGCATGGCCATGCAAACATCTTAACAACCCTACGAGGGCCCAAGAGTATTATACTTCAAAATAAATTTGAAGGAAACAAATCCCATTTTGACTACAAGCAGATTCATAAATTTCGCAACACTTCGAAAACAACCCTTATAACTACCGCCACGTGTAGCGTTAGATTGCTTCACAAAATGCACTACATCCATGACATATCTCTTGTATCTCAAGTCGAGGATAAATATCCATGATATACTTAATGACAAAGATCCATAAAGTATCATCATGTGGGGGATAAGTCCTATATTCAATTCATTGAATATCATCTCGAATTAGTCATGCTACGCATCAATATACTTTCAAGTATATTCTAACTAATACTCGATTTGTCTTAATTCAATATCATTCCCATGTTATTGATTGACAACGGACTATTTAGAATAACTTAAGTTATTCATGGATTTAAACATGCAAACATAGGACACAATATTATAAATGAAATTAAACGATACCGTACTTTAATTCATTATAAATAATAATTGTTTAACATCCTTTATCCAAATACTAAATAGATCAATGCATGATAATTCTCGCTAATGAATTTTGCCACAAGTCATGCAACTCATACTTGTTGACAAGGCATAATTTCAACTAACTTTGATCTACAAGAATTTTGAGAATACTTATTTCAAAAATTCAATAATTGAATTTCTTGTATGTGTTTACATATCTTGATATTGTCATATCATTCCATAAGGTGCGTGATAACCGAACCACCTTTATATGACAATCATCTTTCAAAACTTTTAAAGTTTAAAGTATTCTTCATTCTTTAATGTATAATGCAACTATGCTCTTAATTGAGCATAACTAGTCAATATGGTCATCACCAACGATACCATGACTAGAATCGAGTGTCATCTCAATTATACCAAAGATCATTGTGTACAACAATATGCTCTTTAAACATCCGTAAACTTTGAATATTTATTTGTTTGGTGTCATACAAACCTCAAGTTTGTTGACTATGACAATTACAACAATTTGTTGTATAGAATCTGGGAGCAACTCCAGTCGTGGAATGCAATTCTAAATCCAAACATAATATTACAATGTTGTTAAATCATCTTGTAATCAAGCATGATACAACAACCTTATACACAACATGATGTTCATGATGAATCTTCAAGTTAGACTTTAAGATCTCATTCATATACTATCTTGTCAAAGATATGTACTCATCATGTTCTATTAGACTCATTTATTTACCGCATATGTTTATAATAATAAACATATATATATTCCAAGGTTATATATTTTATTTTCCAAATCTTACAAACGAAGTTTCATTCTCAACTAAAACTTAATTTAGGTGGAATGTAGTTGCCCATACAACATATAAGATTTAAAAAATAATACTCCCACTAGCTTTCAGGAATACTTACGAGCTA
Source organism: Chrysanthemum lavandulifolium (assembly GCA_022545495.1). Classification (NCBI taxonomy): domain Eukaryota; kingdom Viridiplantae; phylum Streptophyta; class Magnoliopsida; order Asterales; family Asteraceae; genus Chrysanthemum; species Chrysanthemum lavandulifolium. The sequence continues at coordinate 129,430,579 of CM040241.1, read as the reverse complement.
TCTTATTTTAATTATTAAATCAAACATGGATTTAATTTTAAACATAAGAATCATCTCCTAGATGCATGCATATATCCATTCATGGATTCTTGCAGTTTGTACATATTCAAAGATTATTTGAATTCATAAAACTTTTTGTATTACTCATCGCCCTCGCAAAAGTAATTCCACAACAAAGAGTTATGACATTCATTGTCAAAATTTCATATCAATGAAACTAAGTATGACAATTATAATCTTTATACTTCTATTTAATGTATCTAGTAAAGAATATTCAATCATAGTTAATTGCTTAAGTATGATTAATATTATTATTACTAGACAAGCATTAAATATGTGTACAATATTATCCATATGATTTCTACACAAAGATTTTAAACCACTAGGGTTTTCATCCTTTGAAGAAATTCATATTTATTATTAAAATAAACCAAGTATCTAAAGTTGATTATCTTTATGGACAGGATCTCAACATTCATAGTATGATTGATTTACCACAATTCAACATTTGGTAAATTTATCATTATGATTAACAGCTTACCATGATCCCAGAACTCATATTCCTCAAAGATATTAAATATCCGAGATATCCTTACGGATCTATGAATGACAATTCCATCATATTAAGGTCTATCATTTTCATGTTTAGCCTCATCATGATATTTGCTAGTGCATTTTAGAAGATTATGTATTTTGTAATTCAATCTTTCAAGATCTAAACAAAACTCCCACTTGCCTTTAACAATTTAAAGATTACCTTTAAATAGTTTAGCAAGTAGAGTAACAATACATTGTTCTCTTTTGGGATATTACAAAACACATTGATAGTTCCCGACATCGCTTGTTACAACTCACTATACAAGTAGTTTAACAAATTCGTAACTTCATTTATAAGACTTAATGTGATTCATCACATTCCATAAACAAATGGTGTCTTATCAATCTTCTAGGTTGGAGTCTTATTGAGTATATTCAATCTATACTCAATCTACTAACCTTGATAACTTTTGGAAGAAACTATAGTTATCTTGAATCAAACATGCCAATAGATTTTGATTCTTCTAACTGAACATACCATAAAACTATGGTATTTCATTAGAATTAATATTGTAAGATAATCTAACAATATTTAAGACAACCATCTACTCTTTGGCTCATCTATTTACCAACAAAGTAAAACTTAATGGTACAATAGAATTACCAAGTCAATTGCATGTATTATAACACAAGTATTTTTGACCAAGTCAAAAGACATATCAGTTATAATCCCACTATACGTTATAAGTCATTGATCACCTCATTGACTTCATGCATATGTCTTAAAACATAGCAAGTTAACGCCTTACTTTATATTGTAAGTCTTGTATTAAAGACTTCATGTTTGTGATTTTACAAAATCATAAACATTTATAATAAAAGTAATTATGAACACCACCTCGTGTTTCAATTAATATTTCAAGTTAATATTTGACTACATATATTTAAGTCATTCAACGAATACTTAAATTCAAAGTAGTATTAGATTACTTCATTTAATTATGTTATTCCATGAAATGTTCAACGAAGAAACCGCAAAATCATCCATGCTCGCTCACGACACGTGATATTTTACCTGGGCTACAATCTAGTTCACGCTCTCACGCAACATAAATTGTAACTACAAGTGTTTCTTAAATATTGAATAACATAAATATTTAAAATAAAGTAGTCTTTGTTATCATCTTGACACATGTTCTTAATACGGCAATCATACATATTTAAATGTATAATTCCTATTGAACGTTACTCTCTTACCTTGCGGTCAAGAGAATCATATTTATATGTATATGTGTACCTTGCACACAATAAAGATTTCTCCCACTTGTGCATGGAACAACATCATGTAGCGATAAACAACACGATACACGCTCGCTTATTTGATTAATATGATTTGTGTCATAGATATAACAAGTAGATGTAGGACTATATTGATTAGTAAGGAAACGCACATGACAATCCTTGAAAACCATAAGTGCCTACAATTGAAAGTAATTATCTTTGAAGATAATATGGGTTACTACACAGAAATAAGGCTTGTAGCTCCCATCGAATTAGAAATCATTAAAACAACTTCTTATTCAAGAATGCAACACAAATGCTCCCACCGAATCGACAACATTGTAAGTGTTGCATAACCAAAGGAAAACAACTTGCTTGCTTTTTACTTTCCTACACCTTTAAAGAACCATACGTAATCATTACTAAGGTACTAAAAGGTGTATTCTACTCTATGAATGATGGGTTATCCATCAATGTTATTAACTTGAAAATTTGGGTATGCAATTTCTTCCTTAATAGTCCTACCATGCCCATAATGGTATGTAGCACCTTTAAAGGTTAAAGCAAAACAACTAGATAAAATATGCTAGTTTGCCTTTACCAATTTTCATGTAATTAGTCTAGCTTCTAATTTAGTAACTCACATACATATTTTCCAGCTTAACCAACATTCATGTTGTTACAAAAGGATTCATTCACCAAATGAAGGTAATGAAATCTTTATGGAAAATAAGATGTGCAATTCATTGCTATGAGTTACATTTAGAATTTAGACAATTCAAATGTTCCTATTATACCTTTCTCATTCATGAAAAGGAATAGGATTGAGTCTAATGCTTCTCCCATGGAAAAGAGACTTCGTTTGTCTTTTCAAGAATTATTCTCGATCAAACATTTGTTTGAAAGCGAATGGAGCAATTTATCGATCAAAGACTAAACTTTGTTTACTGTTAAATGTTGCAATTATACATTCAAAAGAATTACAAAATTCAATTTAGTATTTTCGATAATTAACCTTTTCAAGAAAATTAATTACCCATGGTTCATAAGCATATAACCATTTAATTTTCACCGAAAACTAGGATCCAAATTGTCATAATCTCATCACATCGCTTGATCCGCTAGTAATGAACCTTATACAAAGTGGTAGAGCTTGTGCTCAATTGCCAATTTCAATTGCAATTCCTAGATTTATGGGATTTACATATAGCCAATTTCAATTGCCATGTAAACATGTTTTATCCCATCTTATGCCTCGAGTTGCCGCTCACTACAAAACTCAATTAAGTTGTCCAACTTAAGAAACCGCAAAATCGTCCATGCCCGCTCTCACGACACGTGGACATTTTACCCTTTGATTACGATCTAAGTCACGGTCTCACGCAAATAAAAAATAATCTTAGGTGTTTCCGCTTCGTTGGATGGCATATAACTTAAATTAAAGGGTAATAGTTTTGATGTAAAATCAAATATGTACAAAGATGTCATGCATTCATCTTCGTAATATAGGTTTTATTAAAACATTTATATCTTGTTTTAATGTTTAAGTTTTTCATCATCAAACTTTAATTGAGGTATTGGTTTCACCAATCAAGGAATTTAGTGTTAATTATCATCCATTATACCGCACTTTTGCATAAGTGTTAACACTTAGTGTTTCGGATAATTACCACCTAAGTGGCGCATGGAATCAACACTAATTCGCCTTAAGACGAGCTTGCACATTTAATGACTTACTAAGTAGCTCCATTCGAACTTACAGAGGGCGAGGACTGTGCACGCTAAAGCACAACCTTAGACATCCATTCAAAGTGTCATGCGCACTTCTTTAAACCCCTTTATTAGTTCATTCTCATGGGTGAGCCTTTCACTATTTGTACCAAAGTCATCAATCAATTAAACGATTATGATTACTATTCTTAAAATGCATGTTTCACCATTGTTTAGGTCATTTTATTTTTCTTTAAAAATACCCTTGTTACAAAACACAAACAAGCAAGTATTTATAAAATAAACAAATAAACAATGAATACATAACAAATAAAAGTCATGCATATCAAATAGCCACATGCAAACGGTTTTGATAAATCTTATTAATAACCAATTTTATAATCGTCAATATGCATATATTTAATTAAGACTTCCACCCGCTTTCATCTATGTACAAGGTGAACCACATGCATCGATTCATCGATTATGTAAGTCAAAACTAAATATATACCACATAGCACATAATTGATTAAAATTAATAATTATTGAGGTCTTCCCAATTTAAGATCTATCATTATTTAATGTATATCACTTAAAACATGAAAGACATACAATAAAAGCATGATCCATGATAAAACATGCATGTAATTATCATGGATATCAATTACACTTAACAATTAATGCAATTAAATCAAAGTTACGATATACACATAAAGTTGCATGCATCTTAGGTTTCTAATCCAATTAAAACAATAGTTTACAAAACCCAATTAGGGCACCAAAAACGCCCAAAATTAGGGTTTAGGTTTTGCAAACCCTAGATCTAAGCATACAAATAATAACACATTCATGTTTATTTTAATTATGTGTTTCAAGAATTAATTACTTGTTATACAAGGCTCGTGATGCCACCGTTGAGTTTATGATATATAAAATAAAATAAAACATAAAGACATCAAGAGTACACAATGAAGACTTAAGATCATAACAAATAAATTAATTAACCGAAAGTATGCGAACGCACTTCTTGCGAATATCAAATCCTCGAGCAAAGCAAACCACCCTCGAGCAAAGCAAACCAAAGAAGTACTTAATGGTGTAAGAATAATGTCTTACAACCACGCTCTTGTACACACGAATTAACCAACGAATCAAGCGATTGCTAGATCTAACACAAGCCCTCGATATGCAAAACCAAACCGAACTCCCTAACAAATGGGGTTTTCGCCAAGCTATGCAAAAGAAAGAGAGAGAGAGATCTAGGTTAATTCAATGCACAAGGTGTGAATGAAACCCTGCACCCTACCCTCCTTATATACTAGTAGGAAACTTAGAGACAAGTTAGGGAATTTAGGCTTTGAAAAGCCTATGGCCGCCACCATGGAAAGCCCAAAGCCCATTCCATAACTTTTCCAAGTTTCCATTTCTAGTCCTTCTTTTCCATTTTAACGGTCGTTAGTCATTTTTCCGTTAAATACTTAACGATCGTTAACCGGACTTAATGTGTAATAATTAATCGTAAACATAAACATTAATTATTAACTTTAATTCTCATTCGCTAATGTGATTTTGTTAGCCAATCCGGGTATGAGCAAAAGAATGGCTTAGTGGTTCCACGCGTTGAAGTTCGAATCCGGACATTCACATGTTTTTTCTGTTTTCGTTTTTAGAATATATACATTTCATAGCAACAAAATTAGCAACCGCTTTTGCAACGAATCATGTTCCAATGGTTTTCCAACGGTTTTGCTACAAATATAAAACAAGGAAATTGCAACGGTGTAAAATTGTGACGAGTTTGCAACGGAGTCTAACCGCAATGGTTTCGTTACAATTTTCGTAACAAAAAGCTGCATTTTCTAAAATAAAACAACACAAAAAACTGCGATTTATCCGCCGTATACTAATATGAAAAACTAAATATTTATGAACGCACAATTGAAACCAAAATTAATAATTAGACAATCATTCAACTATCATACTACATAGTGTATCAAATACTAACAAATCGCACCACTTCTAAACTAAATTCTACCAAATGCACCACTTATTAACAAAATGTGTGTAATCCACCAATATGTGCCAAATTTACCCGGAATGTATATAAAACACGAAGTGTACCTAATTAAGCAAAAATATAGTTGTATGCTTATGTTTCTGATTCAACTCCTTCCTGACATCTATTGATGCAAGTCTTTTTCCGGGCAAGTCGGTTGGTAATCCAACTGAATAAGCAAGTGATATTGCTACAAGCAAACTTCAAGTCTGTTTACAATACTATTTCTTGATGACATTATTTGCAGCCAATGTAGCACTTGACTTGGGATTAAAAGAAAAACCTGAAACAAAAGAAAACTATAAGGCTTTTGGAAGTAGAAAATCATTCAACAAAAACTACAACTAAGAAAATATATACTAAATACCAAAAATAGTCATGACAAACAACACTATAATAGTAAAGTTACAAGAACTAAGTTAGCATACAAAAATGCTTGTTCTCAAGTACTCATAAACATATATGAAATATCGACTAAGAAATTTGCAAAGTAAAAACAACCAAAACCACAACCCATATTTTGATATTCTTTCAATAAAGCATTTGCATTGAACAAAAGTTATAACTACATTTACAATTTAAAGTAAAACTTTCCAAACAACTTCATTAAGAGAGAAAACAAACAATCAAAAGTAATACATTTACAATTTAAAGTAAAACTTTCCAAACAACTTTATTAAGAGAGAAGACAAACAATCAAAAGTAATACACATTATGATAAATGCAAAATTAAAGGGCTATCAAAACTGATGCATAGAAATGGTCCTAATAACATAAATGCTTAACAAAAGGACCATCAAATGGTAAACACGTATATTCTAATGATCCCTTGTTACCTTTACAAAACAAGCATTTGCACATTAGTAGCTTTAATTAACTATTTTCGGTTGCTCAATAAACAAAAAAACTTGATGTTACTATAACATACTTTTAAATTCAAGGATAATAAACACAAGTTAAGATGTAAACAAAAAAGTACAAAGATGTTTTGCCATACTCAACTATATCAGAATTACTAATATCTATCATTTCTCAATTGTAGATCACTAGTTAATGAGTGACTTTAGGCAATACTAGCTTGTGTACAACATAAGGGCCCTAAACACAAACAAGTTAACAAACAACAAGTAATGTTTAAATCACTACAAACAACAAGCAAAGTCCAAACAATGTGACATGTAAACATGATTTTGTAGATAAACTTTCAATTTTATTTGATTTCAATAGCTTACTTGCTAATGTCATGAGAATCCAAAGGCTCTTTGACATTCAATTACACCTGCAAATTAATTAGATAAAAAATTCAAGCCAACAACTTTAATTAAAAAACTTCAATTCCATTGCAAATTTTCGTTGCATTAGCCTGTTTGTGTAGTAGTGATTGTACTTAATTTAAATAGAATTTCAGATTGTATTTAGACTAAGAAACTAGTTGCTTGGCTTGCAAGCCAAGCATGTAACATTCCTATAGAATTATAATTTCATAAAGATTATACCCCCTCATCTCTAGAAACAAAGGTGTGGGGATTTGTTTTGTACATTTTTCCTTACGCATTCGCTCAATAATACGATGTAAGTGTTTGAGGTCACATATGTGTTTTCTGAGTCCATATTCCGCGCTAGATTTCAAGATTTGTTGGTTTTTTATCTAACAATTGGTATTAGAGCCAAGGTGACGTTGGTTTCTTGAAGCTAGGTTGACTCAAAGATGTACAATCCCAACAAGTAGTCTCTTCTCTTTTTGGTTCGTCGGTTTCTGTGCAGCGGAGGAGATTTGACGTTGAGGGTTCGTTTACCGTTAGATCTTTGTGGAATTCAAATCGTAGGTCGAAGACACATAGATCTTGGATCTCACAAGAGGGATCTTTAATCGGAGGTTCGTAGAGAGAGATACATGTGGTCGAATTTGTTGGTTCAGAATCTGTAGGTTCTACTCATAGTAAATTTTGATCAAGGGTTTGAAGGATTTTGATTGTTGAGTTTTTGAAAGAATCTTAGGGTTTATCAAGGTTGGTATTGCAAAGGTTTAGTTCGAAAATGTTCAAGCTTCAAAAGGATTTGTACAAGGTTGAATATTTAAGCTTCAAGGTGTTGTTTTTGACATTCTAGAGGTGATCAAGTTGAAAGATAAAAAGGTTCTTCAAGGTTTAGTTGATTATCTAGGATCTTGAATCGTTGAAGTTTGAAGGTACTCGCGGTTTCTTATCATTCAAGTCTTGGTGATTCTTGGAAGACTAGTAAGGTTTAGCTTTGTCTTAGGATTCTGTTGTGGCAGTTGAAAATACCAAAGTTTTAAAACCCCCTTGAGTGACTGCTAGTAATCAATAGCCGTTCTTGAATGACGGATAATAACACTAATCCTGTACCATCTGTTTCCAACCACACCGAAATCTGCTCTTCCATAAATCATTCTTCTGTGAAGCACCAATAGACTCTACTCTAACTCCTGTAGAAAAGACCACCAAGGAGTTTTTAGATGGTGAAAATCAAGAATGATTGAAGGGGGAATATCAGGGGAAGGAGGGTGTGGAAAACTAGAAGGGGGGGGTTTGAATAGTTTTACCGATTAAAACTTGGTTTTAAACTATTTAGATCGACTTATGTCAATCTATTTGAACGTGTGTGTTGGATGTTGATAGACAAGCGAATAGATAAATAATAGCTAAGATAAAGAGTAAGAAGCACAAAACCACAACGCGAGTATTTATAGTGGTTTGGCTACAAGGACACCTTCCTTGCCCTACTCCAGTCCCCGAGTCACCTACTCGAGAGTTCGTAATCACTACACAACACAAACTCCTTGTGGCGGAGAAGCCTTCACAACGTCTCCTACTCTTTATCCGGTACAAGGCTAGACACCGGGTTCTTCCACGAGGTAGAACCAAACCTATCACTATGTCGCCTACACTTTATCCGGTACAAGGCTAGATACCGAGTTCCATTTTCAAAGGTGGAACTACTACCCAACACTACACAACTTCTATCCCAAAGGAGATCTACTCCTTATGACAACATCAACAAGGATATCAATATCCTTTGACCCAATACAAATCTATCTTGTACATTGACACACCATATCGAATGTACACCTTAGGCACCTTTCACTAATGCCTTTGACTCGACTTCTAGGCACCCTTCACTAATGCCTTGTGACTTGACTTCTAAGCACCCTTCACTAATGCCTTTTGACTTGACTTCTAGTCACCTTTCACTAATGCCTTCAACATAGACTCTCGGCACCTTTCACTAATGCCTTTGACATGGATCTTTGGCACCTTTCACTAATGCCTTCAATATGACTCTTCGACACTTTTTCACTAATGTCTTTGTCTTGACCCTTTAGACATCTTTCATGTATGTCTTCTACACTACACTTCTAATGAGAAAGAAACGAACTATCAACAAGATACCATTAGTAGTCTTGATGATGACGAAGCTAGGCAACCCATGGACTTGAGCATGCTCGACTTCAAGAGGTGGTGATCTCGCCTTTAAGAGGAACCTAGAGAATCACACAAACACAAAACTACATAGAAAGATCACTTGGATCTGTGATTAGAGAGTTTACAACTCAAAGAGAAAATATGTGTGAAAGGGGTGAGTTACAATGAAGAAATGGCTCACTATTTATAGACAAACTATTGCTACTGTTCCACGGATCCCTTACTTGAGGGATCCGTCCAGTGTAAACTGGGGGAACCGTAGGACGCTCCTCTTTGCCCATGGGTTTTGGGTCATGGGTCATGGGTCCTAGACTTTGGACCATGGGTATCCAACTAGATACAATGTATCTAGTAGGTGCAATGCATCTAGTCCATGGGTCAACTCCATAGATCATGGATAATACCCATTTATGACTTATGCATGATGTCATGCAATGGGTTATGAGTTATGCTCCATGGGTATGGGTCATGGACTTTGGGTTATACCCAACTACATTCAATGTATTTGGTCAATGGGTCAAATACTTAAACTTCTACCCATTATATACCCATTATAATATATACTAATTATGTATATATCTACCCAATATATAAACATTAGTTGTTGTACATATGTATTACTAAATCATGAAAACACTATTACTTTTTTAGTGTTTTATGTGAAAACGTAAGTGTGTTAGTTAACTATTGCCTCAAACCATTTACGATTTTATTTGTTTCATTAAATGATTTTATGTTTGTTATCGACAAAACATTAGAAGATCGTAAAATATAAATAAACGCTTTTACGGCTTATTTGTATTAACAATCTCCCTTTTTGTTGATGACAAAATATAAGATTATTTTAAGAAAAACTAAAATTGTAAAAGTTTGAATTGAGTTTTTACTCTTCTCCCCATTTTGTCGAAACAAAAAAAGCGTCGAAAAGAAACTAACACCTTGTTTTAAGAAAAACATGTGAAAAGAAAAAAATATGAAAAATAGAGAGTAAGTGAGGAGAAGTATTCTCGACTTAGCTCCCCCTTGACGAGTCCATCCCTTTGTGAGGGCGTCAAGCCGTCAAGTAAGAAGCGATACTAAACTAGTTCATTGCAACTATGTTTGCAAATGGCTTTGTCTTTGTGACGAATAAGCTCCCCCTTGATGATTGCAACTTTGCAAGGAGGACGTCATTTCATATAATCCTATGATATTGCAAATGATTTTTGCAATGTTTTGCTTTGATAAGAAACTCCCTCTAGCTAAGTGTGTCAAATGCTTCATGTGTATATTGAAAATCTACAAAACAAAGGTTAAAAAACAAGTATACAATGCATAATTTTGTGCAAATAAGACTCAAGTTAGTAGTAGCCAAGTCTTCTGTTGCACAGATCCCACGGTTCCCTCTTTGGAGGGATCCGTCTAGGCAAAACTGAGGGATCCGTCTGTCTGAAAGTTTAAGACAACAATGGTGATGTGAACAAATGATGTCAACATCAAAATGAGATATGTATTAAGGCACCAAACCTATACTCAAGACACTAGGGCATAAAACATGTACCTTAATTCAATAAAAACATACGAGAAATGATCTACATATCTCTAAAACTAAGAGAATGATTTAAACATGAAATATGAATCCTAAACTATTTAAGATAAGCTTAAGACTAGGACACCACTTGAATCCTTAAGCTCAAGGTTGTTTGGGTTTGTTGATCTCGTTGAAACGTTCGAGGAGGTGATAAAACATGAAACGTTGATCTTCACGTCCTTCATGTATCAAACTTTCAACATGTTGACAATGATAACAATCTTTGTCATGACTCAGAAATGGTGGTGGTAGAAAAGAAATGACTTGAGATGGAAGGTTTGGTTGAGATTCCACAAAAGAAGGGGGAATATGTGGAGGTATATTTGGAGGCGATTCAACCAAAGGTAGTGGTGGTGGAATATGTGATGAGGATGGTGGTAGAGAGGTATCTACTTCCATGTGATCGGGTGGTTGAATTTGATGATTCCTCATGATCCAGAAGGAACTACTTAAGGGTGACGGAGAAAAAGATGCCGGGGCTAGTGTTGATTCAACACCTTGATTTTGTTGCTCTATTCTTTCCATTGAAAATGTTGGCAATGGTGGAGGATGAGATGGCCTAGGAGGCAAGTCCTCTATATTGTAGAGGTGTGGTGATGAGAGTGGAGTGGTGAATGATATGGCTGTAGGCACTAAGGGTGATGGTTTAGTGGAAATAGGAGTTTTGGTTTAGGGGTATAGTGGTGTTTGGCATTGGTAGTTTAGTGGGAACAATCCTTTTGGGGATTGTTTGATAGGTGGAGGGGAGATCCTAGCATTTGTAGATTTAACAAGAGATGATATGGTTGAAAAAATTTTGTGAACAACACGAGCAAGTTTCTTGGGTGGTCCTTTGGTGGATGAGTTACCACTAGGAGCTTTTCTCATGATGAGATGATAAAAAATAGGGTTATAAGAGTTTCTAAATGCTGAGAATGAGGATGTAGATGATGACTTTAGGAGTCTTAACAAGATGGTTTATAAGGGGAAGGATTTGGCAAGTGCATTCAAGACTTAAGCTACTAAGATCCTTTAGAATGTGATGATTTGCATGCACAAGAGTCAACTTCAGAGTTGTACTGATCTAGGAGTTTAATTAAAACAAGATGGAGTGTTCAACTTAGCAAGGAGAGCTTGAAATGATTGTTTTAGCTAGAGTTTGGATGAATCTGTCACCCGGATCCCACGGTTCTCTTCAAAGAGGGATCCGTCTAGACTAATCCTAGGGATCCGGCTCTCAGCAGCTAAGAAAGGAGAAAAATTATGTTTTTAAGGTCTAATACCTATACCTCTGGAGTGTTTCAGTCTTCCTAAGTGTCTTAAATGAAATGGTACTTAAATAATCACGGGCAATGAGTGAAGGTAGCTAATGATTGCCTTTTATGGAAGAAAATGGAACTTTATGAGTACCAATGAATGACCAAATATGACACTAGAAAATTTGAGAGTGTCAAGTGGAGCTAAATGATCCTAGAGACCAGATAGTAAATTAAGATAATTTTGGAAAATATTTCAAAAGAAATAAAAAACTAGTATTTGACCTATTTTGAGGTAGAGATGACTAAAATCAATTTGCTAAAATTGAGAGATTTATAAAACTAGATGTGTTGACATGTGAGAGATGATGTGTGAGTATAGGAGCGGAAGAATGATGAGTTTTTGGTGAAATGATAAATCGAAAAGCACATTGAGTGTGATCCAAAAAGAGCTATGAGTCAGTGTGAAGCTTACTGATCTTGAGGAAGACTTGAGTGGTCCCAAGGTATTATTTTTAGCTAGTGTGAAGTAGTCTAAGGAGATGGTTTGATGTATAAATTTAGCAACTGCATTTCTGTTTGCCCGGATCCCACGGTTCCCTAAGTGGAGGGATCCGTCTAGTACAAAGTGAGGGATCCGTCTCCTGCTAAACAGTACCTTCACAGAAGGTATGCAAAAGTTGCACAAGGTATCGTATTTCAAAGCTAGTGTTTTCTAAGAAGTTTGAACAACTATATAAACGAGACATCAAACGTTAAATGTTTTATTTCATGAGAAAAATCACATTTATAATGATAAAAGATGAAATCTAAGGATTGAGCCTATTTTGAAAGGAAACTAAGTTTCTTGAGCATTTTTGCTAGATGGATCGTCAAATGGATGATGAGTATTTGCCGATTAAGGGATGAAGAAATACTTGATGAGAGATGTGTTTAGAGGTTCCATCATCTTATTCACGAATACGTACAACGGACTTTGAAATTGAGGGTGGAAGTACATGATGTGATGATAAAGGTGTGTCAAGAACATTCCATAAGGGATTAGTTTGTTCTTGTTGCCTTGAAGGTTTACAATTCGCCTTGCGAAGAAATAGGCGAGATTGTATGGTTGTTGTGCTAGCAAACAATACATTATGTAAGCACAACAAGCGGGAAGGATTTCTCGATTTCCCCTAAGACTTCAAACATTTTCAAGTAGAATGACTACGAGAGGTTTAAGATCATCTCGGATATCAAGTGTATAGATTATGTTTGGATCAGAGTAATAGGGTCGAGGTTTGCATAACATGCGAGTGAATTCTTGAGGGGAAGGTATGTGTGAACAATATGGACTATTTTCTTCACGATGGTTGAAGAGAGAATCAAGAGACCAATCTTCAGTGAAGGCACATTGTCCATGATTTGGAATTCGGAGAATGTGAGCGAATTGCCCAAGGGTTAAGACAAACTTTTAGTTTTTGATCCAAAAACAAAGAGAGAGAGAGAGAGAGATCGATCCTCGTTACGAACGAGTTCAACTTGACGGAAGAATTCCAATACAAACCTTGGACATATTTTCTCGTTAATTCCGAGAAGGCCTTCTAGTCCTAAGTGAGTGAAAAGTCAAACTCATACTCATGAGACATGACGAGACCTATGGAAGTGAAAAGAATATGATGAGACGCATTAAAGCAAAAAAGGATGATCACCTAACATTTTTACTAGATGTCTATTAACAATGACAATTAACTCACTTAGTATTTAACATTCTAGTGACATTTATCTTTTTAAGATGAAAACTGTTTTTATGTTGCACGAGAATCTGCTTTCCCGCCCACGTTCTCACGGTTCCTTCCAAGAGGATCCGCTAGTTGAACTCTGTGGATCCGTGGATCAGAGTGACGTAAAAGATTTTGACGAAAAAATAGGTTTTTGCATCTTATAGGTTTATAAAAAGAAATGTATTTTAGCCAATATTTACTTAGTTAAGCATGCATTGTAGGTTTCTAAGATATCTCAAGGCCAAATGTACGAAGGACAAAAAGTAGAAGAAAAGACAAACACATTATGAAAAATAAATTAGATAAACTAAAACATTAGTAATATTTCATTTCAATGCTAAGAACGATAACAAAGGATTGGGTATATAACCCCAATGTAGATTAACAACACAAAGTACATGTCTCCATAAGAAAACTTGATCATGGAGAACACGAGAGCGATGAGTGTCAAGACGATGATCATGAAGGCGATGTAAACCATGATGATGAAGTTTTTCTTTGGTTTTGATTTGAGATGAGATGAGATGAGAAGGAAAATGAAGTTTGAATAAGAGGTGATTTTTCAAAGTGGAAGATTTGAAAAATGAGGGTTTGGTGGAGTTGACGATCGGAGGAGGTATTATGGGGAAGGAGAAATTTTTGAGATTTGTGTTTTGTTTTATTGTTAGAAAGATTTGATTTTTGGATTAAGTAAAATAAGACACATGTTTATATACCTAGACTATAAACGAAAGAGTAACACGTATGCAAGAAAAGCTTCCTAACGAAGCTACGTGTACAACAAGAGTATGTAAAGAAAGAAAATAATCATATAAGTTCCTATGTAAGCATACTTATTCTTAAGCTAATGGTATTTAAAGATAAGTAGAAAGTCATACCTCTAATGCAATTATGAGTTTCTTTCTTTTGACAAGAAAAATGTCAATAGACAACTCCGGTTCCTTCGTGATTAAGATACCTTCTTAGGGAAGGTAATCTTGTTACCAAGCAATTCCTATGGCTTGATAAACATGAGCTTTAACTAAGCAAAATGACAAGGAAGGTTAGTGCAATTTAGTAAGATAAATTACGAGAGAAAAAAAATATTGTTGTCATCTAATCAACATCCTACAAAAGTGTTTTTAAGACGTGGTGTTTGTGTTTGTAAAAGACCTTCATTGTATTTTTCAATTATACACGGATCGTATCAAGTTTTTAAAGTACAACATACTCTAAGAAACTTGGTAACGAAGCTCTGATGCCAATTGTGGAAAACTAGAAGGGGGGTTGAATAGTTTGACCGATTAAAACTTGGTTTTAAACTATTTAGATCGACTTATGTCAATCTATTTGAACGTGTGTGTTGGATGTTGATAGACAAGCGAATAGATAAATAAGAGCTAAGATAAAGAGTAAGAAGCACAAAACCACAACGCGAGTATTTATAGTGGTTCGGCTACAAGGATACCTTCCTTGCCCTACTCCACTCCCCGAGTCACCTACTCGAGAGTTCGTAATCACTACACAACACAAACTCCTTGTGGCGGAGAAGCCTTCACAACGTCGCCTACTCTTTATCCAGTACAAGGCTAGACATTGGGTTCTTCCACGAGGTAGAACCAAACCTATCACTACGTCGCCTACACTTTATCTGGTACAAGGCTAGATACCGAGTTCCATTTTCAAAGGTGGAACTACTACCCAACACTACACAACTTCTATCCCAAAGGAGATCTACTCCTTATCAATATCCTTTGACCCAATACAAATCTATCTTGTACATTGACACACCATATCGAATGTACACCTTAGGCACCTTGCACTAATGACTTTGACTCGATTTCTAGGCACCCTTCACTAATGCCTTGTGACTTGACTTCTAAGAACCCTTCACTAATGCCTTTTGACTTGACTTCTAGTCACCTTTCACTAATGCCTTCAACATAGACTCTCGGCACCTTTCACTAATGCCTTTGACATGGATCTTTGGCACCTTTCACTAATGCCTTCAATATGACTCTTCGACACTTTTTTACTAATGTCTTCGTCTTGACCCTTTAGACATCTTTCACGTATGTCTTCTATACTACACTTCTAATGAGAAAGAAAAGAACTATCAATAAGATACCATTAGTAGTCTTGATGATGACGAAGCTAGGCAACCCATGGACTTGAGCTTGCTCGACTTCAAGAGGTGGTGATCTCGCCTTTAAGAGGAACCTAGAGAATCACACAAACACAAAACTATAGAGAAAGATCACTTGGATATGTGGTTAGAGAGTTTACAACTCAAAGAGAAATTATGTGTAAAGGGTGAGTTACAATGAAGAAATGGCTCACTATTTATAGACAAACTATTGCATCGCGGATCCCACGGATCCCTTACTTGAGGATCCGTCCGATGTAAACTGGGGAACCGTGGACGCCCTCTTGCCCATGGGTTTTGGGTCATGGGTCATGGGTTATGGGTCATGGGTCCTAGACTTTGGACCATGGGTATCCAAGTAGATACAATGTATATAGTAGGTGCAATGCATCTAGTCCATGGGTTAACTCCATGGATCATGGATAATACCCATTTATGACTTATGCATGATGTCATTCAATGGGTTATGGGTTAGGCTCCATGGATATGGGTCATGGACTTTTGGTTATACCCAACTACATTCAATGTATTTGGTCAATGGGTCAAATACTTAAACTTCTACCCATTATAATACATACTAATTATGTATATATCTACCCAATATTTAAACACTAGTTGTTGTACATATGTATTACTAAATCATGAACACACTATTACTTGTTTAGTGTTTTATGTGAAAACGTAAGTGTATTAGTAAACTATTGCCTTAAACCATTTACGTATTTTATTTGTTTCGTTAAAATGATTTTACGTTTGTTATCGACGAAACATTAGAAGATCGTAAAATATAAATAAACATTTTTACGGCTTATTTGTATTAATAGAGGGTACTGTCTTCAGTTGTGCAAAAATGATGCATCATGGAGTGTTACTGAATGAAATGGTCCATGAAGCTCAAAGATTACTTCACTGCAGACATGAACAACAAGGGAACAATCTTCAGTTGTAAGAAGAAGCCTTACTGCTCAGTTACAACTGATTATAAATTGGCTATCTTTGTACTTAAACGGGAAACTGAGGGGTGAATTAACTGACCCTGAAGTCTCTGAAAACTTTCAAGATAACCAAATAAATACAAAAGGAAGGTGAACCACTAGTGACTCATGATCTCTGCGGGGGAAGTTCAAGATCTAAGAGTCTATTTCACGTTCAGCAACAATAAGGAATTAGACGTTACTTGCTATTTTTCCTTGTTGTAAAATTAGTAAGTAAGAAGAAGCCGTTATACTCACTTACTACTGATCTAGATTAAGCTATTTGTATATTCAAATAGGGGGAGATTGTTGGGTTTGATTTTTGACCCAACGGTCTCTAACAATGCATTTAAACAAAAAATATCCTAATCAAATAAGTCTCTAATATAAGTCAGCGAGAACAACACTCACTGATAAGGATAAGAGAGTAAGCCACCCTCTGATGTAAATCAAAGGACTTACTCTCTGATAGTTATCAGAAATTGTTACTCCCTGATGGTTATCAGAGAGTACACCCAGATGGTTGTAACCTCACTGATATAAGAAATCAGTAAGCATTGTATAAAGCTCAACCAACTGCCAAGCTTCAGGGAAGTTGAAGACCAACTGAAGAAACACTTTGTATAACTGATGCGGTGTTAAAGAGAAAATTACAAGGAGCTATAAGCAAAACCAGTGGAACCGAGGACTGACAAATGCCTCAGTTACCCTGAAGACTTATCTCTACAAGGGACTTAGTATTTGATGAATGGGCGGGAAACTCGTTGGGAAGATAAGCGTAAGGTCTTATCAAAAGACAATAAAGCAAGATCTTGGGTACAAAATTTGTCAGCATTGGAAAGCGAAACGCACACTCCACCTACTATACTTGGCATGTGCTAATTCCTTGGCCTATTTAAATGAAACTTTTTAACCGGGATAAGTAGGATTCTAAACAAACACATAAAGTAGAACTTAGCTCTATAGTTAATAGAATCCCCTCTCCCAAGAACTTCTAAGCAAAGCTAGCTGCCTCTAGATTTTCTAAAGGGGATGTTATATTTGTCGCTCAATCGGAATAGTTTTACCGAGAGCTATTCCATTGTAAATCTTTACATTCTTTAATAAAGATTTATACACATTGAAAAGTACAAATGGTGTTATTATGGATTTGGGTAATGTTGTTACTATCCTTATTACAAGTAGGAAGATTCCGGCATTTACTCAAACCTTGTGGACCAACAAGAGACATTTAGGTTTAAGGATAAACCCAGAGGATGAAAAAAGCGGTCAGAAGACATATCACATGTTCATCATCAAACATGTAGACAAGAATGACAAGTGGCAACTCCTCCTTGCTCATACCAGTCGTGCCCTTCTCAGATATTCCCGCTTGTGTATCTCCTATCGTCATATGTTAGATGGAACATTTTAACCGTTAGTGCCAGTTGGGAGACAATCGTCTCGCTCGTGTATTTGAAATGGCCTGAGAGGCCTTCCTAGGCTAGGCATGGACTGGGAATGTAGCTGGTCTTATCAAGTTTTGATAACAGACATTTTTTAATTGTTTATGATGGGCTTGAATTAGGCGTATAATTAATGGGCTTGGGCGATTAATATTGATACGCTATCAAGTCTTCGAGTCTAGTATTATAAAATGATCGAATGGTATGATACTGGACTAATGATAGTAACTACCAAGTTGTAAATTAACTTTGCCAGGATGATAACGGAGTCGCCCCATCATATACGCTTTCAGGTTGAAAACTGATCGAGCATATAATTATCATGCTAAATGTTAAGTACCTTTTAAATGACGTTTGAGTGCACAGGATAAGAAAGTTGGAGCATTGTGAATGCCCTGAATTGGTAAAAAGTTAGATTAGATTAGATTTCCCTCTTTTTAACAAATGTTTGTCTAGCAATTACTCTTTTTGTATATATTATCCAAATTATCTTTTTGACGTGTCTTAAATTGATCGTTCACTACTAAAAAAAGAATAAAAAAAATTTATGTAAATTATCATAATATTCTTACATGATATTATTATTATAAACTTTAAAAGAATAAAACAATAATTAATAATTTATGGCTAAAATTTTATTATTTTGCGAAAAGTAAGAAACAAGAAACAATAATAATTATATTTTTTTAAACCGCAATAGTATATGTTAAGCACCCCTTTTAATATGGCAAAAAACTTATGGGTGCGTTTATTTAGAAAAAAAAAATCTTAGTTTTCTAATTTTAGATTTGTAAAAAAGTGAAAAAGATCAATTTCTCACAAAACATAGAAAATGTGCTCATATGATATTATTTTCTATTCTCAAGAAAATAAGAGGGTCACAAAAGAAAAAAAAAATTGTGTATTTGTAGTTTTTCTCGTTAAGTTAGGAAATGCATATTTTATGTTTTGTAGATAATTTGATGAAAAATATTTAATTTGACCGCAATATCTATATTTTTTGTTTTATACAAAACATTTTGTGAAAAATAATAGTTTTTTCCTTTAACTAAATGCAACATATAAATTTTCCTACATTTCTTTAGTTTATGTGTTTATGTTTATTTCCATATATTACATGTACATTCTTAAGTATGCGTGTTTTAGTATCTCTAAGGAAAACAATATCTACATTACAACTATATAGTCTACATAATATACTAGAATGCGACATTTGTTTTCCATACTAACCGTTAACTCTTATCTGGTAAGACAAAATAAAATGTTAAATGAATGAAATAAACGATGTAATGAAATAAATAACAGAATATAATGATTCATTGCGTTATTAATCGTGTTTGATTTGTATGATTAGACGTAATGAAATCGGTAATAAAAAGACTAAAGTACCAATTGATGATATGAAGTTTATTTAATGTGGTTAGTTAATGATAGAGTTTTATATAATTTTGATTTCATTACAAGATGTAATGAAAAAAAGTAAGGGATTCTTAAAAATGGTTTTAGTGTAATGGGTCATTCCTTGCAATGAATCATTACATTTCATACATGTAAACAAACAATAATTTTCCATTACATCGTAATAATTTTTTCTATTCCGACTTTGATTAAAGCATATACTAAACACTAAGTTAAGTTTTATAAAAATATATTCAAGTCACTTTATTAGATGGATAAGAGATAGTCAAACAATTTTACTATAATAGCATCAACGTAGTGTTTTGGTATGTGAGAATCAAAAGTCGTAATGAATAAGTCATTACAATAAAATATAAATTATCTTACTATCTTATAATGGAGATTAGACCTTCTCTCCTACTAAATTTTTAAGATTTCTTAATATAGATTTTAAGCAAATACACATATTAAAGCATTATGTACAATTAACTTGTGCAAAACTACATACATAAATTGATCGGTCAATAAATACCATTAATGTAGTTTTTAAAACACCCCTTAAGTGAAAAATACAAATTATTAAGTCTATTGTACAAACTATGCATGACACTAATATTTTTATATGAAAAAATATGCTATTCCTTAAAGATATTACAACAAAAATATTTCTTTTACTCTAAACCTATCATTACCAGAAATATATAATAAGAAAATATTGTTCGTCAAAATTTCAATCACATTGATCATGCCAAAGAACGCCATGCAGACTCGCTATTCATTACAATGTACCAACCATGTTCATTTCAATGTACCAAATAATGTGTTATTTTTCATTTATTTCATTCACTTCTCTTGTTCATTACAATACCAAACAAGTGAAAATGGATTATTCCATTACAATATGACGACCAATAGAACAATGAACTCGTAATAACTCATTCAATTACACATTTCATTACATCGTTCATTAAATCCATTCATCATTAAATTACGCTTGACCAAACAAAACAGACCTAATATAATAGAGTATCATGCTTACTGTTTGGACTAGCAAAGTAGCAAGTGGGTTGGATTGCATCGTATGGGTAGTCTAGCCTATTGCCCTTTATAATGGATTAATCCAACCCAATAAAATGGCCAACCATGGTCCGTTTGGATGCTATAAAATCAATAAAAATGTGTGTTTCAAAACGGTCGCTCTTATTTTCTCATTGTGCTATTAGTATACTTTTGTCCAGCAAAGATATAAGGGATTCATATAAAACGCATAATTTACAAGAAGGTAACAAAGTACCAAAAAGGACCAACGACGATGAAGGAGGAGTAGGAGCTAGCTTTAATTGAAGTAGGGGCGGAATCGAAGTCATTGAACAATGAAACAAGTCAAGAAGCAGATATACGAATGGTTTGGTAATACGAGTTCCTAGATATACGTGTGTTTCAATACAGTCGTTTTTTTTTTTAATTCTTCGTTTTAAATTGCTCCTAAAAACTATCGACTAATACTTGCTTTAATGATACTATTGACATGGTAAATATAAGAAATGAATTGCAACCCTTCTCCTCGGTTATTTACCCGCTATTTATTCGGTTCACAACAAGATGTGTTAGTGTGAGTCTTCCGCGACATCATTATTCCCGCATATAAAAAGACCTTCTTTTTCCCAAAACACTTTCCCAAAAGTAAATGATTTTGATAAATAAAGTTTGTATTGATTGAAATAAAAGTTAAAGTTATAAAATTTTGAATCAAAATAAAATAAACCTACTAAAAATGTAAAAACTAAAACTTATAAAATATATCAAACGAATGTTGAATTAAAAAAGACAAAATTTTAAAAATATGGTGAAATTAAATCATAAAAATTAAACGGATTAAAAGATATTTAAAGTTAAAAATAATGGTGATTAATTAGTTAGGTCGATACGCAACACCAATTATCGGACTCTTTATTTTAGTTTGTTAGTAATCATCCCTTTTTTTTTTTTTAGTTAGATAATGACATCGCCATAACGATAAGCCCTTATCTTAATTTTTTGTTAATTACAACTTAAACGCTTTATATATTAATAGATATTGACATGGTTAGCAACCCTTTATGGTTATTTACTTATTTATTACGGTACTAAAGATGAGTGTGAGTTATCAACCAATTTTTCTTTTCGAAAGACAACTAATTATCTCATATAATATACACCACAAATGTATCTCGCATGTACTAAACAAGATTTGAACATACAACCATTTGGTTAGAGAACATTATCACACAACATCAGGTACCATTAGATTACCATCTCTTTGGTATCATCAATCAACTTGTACACTTATGCTTATGATTAACTTGATATAAACACAAAATAACGGGACCATGTAGCAGTTAAGGTTGATGATCGTTATAAAGAATGTCTCTTTGCTTTGACACTTGGAGTACCGCAGGTACCCTTGACAAAGCGCCAAATATATGATTAAGATCACCACTAAACTTTTGGATATTGTAAATGAGGAGAATAGGCAAATTGTATCGCCTACAACATGGTTACAACAAATTACCTTGCTTTATAATCAATTTAGTGTAACCTTAAAGCGCGACTGTAGCAACATGTTGCAATGAAGAACTAATTTAGGCAGTATTATTAGTTCTCGATTAATGGTGTATGGGAAGCCATAAGGCCAAATGGAGTAGAAGTCCCATAGTGCCAGCTTGTCTGGGCAAACCATTGTATCCCAAAGCATTTGTTATCCTTTGGTTGGTTATGGGGGAAAGATTAAAACAATTGACAAACTAGAGGACCAAGCAACCAACACAATATACAGTTTTTGTAAGAGAACGAGACTCTCATGCACACTTGTGTTCGAATGCCCTTAATTATCCAAAACAGGTTTGGAAGAAAATGAGACATTTGCACAAATGGAGGATCCACAAGACAATTGGCAGCAAGTTGTTGAGTTCATTGTTCGAAGATGCAAAGGAAGATCAGGTGTGAAGCACAGTTAGAAGACTTGTATTCTCGAAAACAATCTATTGTACAGAGCAAGAAAGAAACAACATGATTTTCTGCAACAATAATCGCTCTCAAAAGCAGATATGCTAGCAGATTTTGTAAGGTGGTTCGATTGAAGCTAGCTTATGTCTTTCAAGTTTAATTTAAACCAACGAATTGGGTGGACTCATGTACCAGTATAAGAGATCGAGGGGGGTCTATAGAAGTCTCCTAATGTTCTTGTATTGTACTAATGTATGACGTGTTATGGTATTTTGATGTAATGATCTCATGTTCAGTGCTCACCGAGCAAGTAGTAGCGTTGTATTTTCTTGTGTTAAGGAACCTCTCCATAACCTCTTGTAAACAATGTTTATTTATATATAAAGCTTTGTCGGGGTATCAAACCTTGTTACCCAAAACATTCTTAAGGATTGTATTCATTGTATTCGATCACTACAAATCATTTGTATACATGAATATTTTCCTGCATCGAAAGAACATCAATTCAGCTAGGTGTTACTTTAAACCTATCACGTGTGTTAAGAGACCAATAGTATTTTATATTATGCTCGGATACGAGTTAGGTTCTAACAAAACAGTAACAAAATACCTCGGTTTGGCGCAAAAAATATGTTTGAGCTTCTGGATGCTGTTTGATTTATGAAGTCATAAACTCATAACTATGTTTTTCTTAAATTAAAAAACTTGAATAAGACGTGACCTAATTCTTTAAAGAGACAATTAGATATGTATAAAGTGAATACATGTTATTTTATTACACAAAAGTTTTCCCATTGAGCAACTGTACCAGTCGTACGATCAATTACCCTTAAACAACACTCCAAAATTAAGTACGAATTGCGGTCCACAGTTTCGGCTTAAATGTCTATTTTCTTGTTTGTCTTTTCCTTAACAGGATAATCACGCTTTGTTTTTTAAATAGATTCATGTAATGGTGATAACGAGTGGTTAACCCGCGCTGTCAAGTGGAAAACAAGTTGGCTATTATTTTATTTATCAGACTAAATTTGCAAAAGGATTTTTTTTCGTGGCGTTGGCTCTATTATTTTATGTATGGGAGTTTTTATCATAATCTTTTGTATTAAGACTTGGTAATGGGTCAAAACGACTCATCCGGGTTGCCTTATCAATAGTGTCAATTTTTTTATTTTTTTGGTGTTTATTGTTTGTTGCCCATTAGCGCTTTAAAATTTGTTAGTAGTATTATTAAGTGAAAAAGTAAGCAAAGGTCAAAATACACTATGCAAAATATTTGAAAACGCGCTTCTTTGGAGGTTTTATGCTTTCATACAAAAATATTAACAGATCTGAAAACTGTTTGATTCGGTATGCGTGACTTGGTTCTAATTGACTTCAATTACAAGAACGATACATTATTCATTTATCGAGCAGCACAATCTTAAAGCAAGAAACGAATCCAATTTGCCAAATAAATTGATTTCGATAAAGTCGTATGTATTTATATTTTCTTTTATTGGTAAAATTATTTCGAGAATAATGGCGCAAGTTGCATAATTTTTCGAGTCCGTTTGGTACGTCGAATGAGTCTCGAGTGATTTTACTAAAAGTTTTGCTATTTGTCCGTTCTAGTCCCTCCACCCTATTTTTAATAATAACCTTTGAGTTTTTATTGTACACATTTTAGCCCTCAAGTTTTTATAAACCAATTACTCTCATAATTACTCATTTACTCTCTCACTAAAACACACCAAACACATTGTCTCTCTCTCACTGGCCGGACGTCATTATCTCCGGTCACCACCGCGTCGAAAATTTTCCTACGACTTTTTCTTCCAAATCGTTAGATCGGTCACCAACTTTCTTTTCGGAGGTTTTAGGCTCGTGAGTCGGCTCGCACTAATCGCCACGCGCAACCTACGACCGCTATCACCGACCGCCACACCCATCCCCTATTTTTCTCGACGGTAAGACCATTCACGCTTCCCTTTCCCTTTTAATTTTAGTCGAAACCCTAATTTATATATATATTTTTAATAAACGGATTTTATTTATTAAACTTTTAAAAAGTATAAAAGCTTGTGGATCTAAATGTTTTGTCACGACTGCTTGACTCGGTGGCTCACCGAGTCAACTCGCTTGATCGGGCGAGTTGACCCGTTATCTTCTATTTTCCTTATTTTTACCAACTATTTTAACTTATTTTGTAGCATTTGGTGTTGTTTTGAGTCGCTTTGGGTTGGTCACATTATCGGCACTGCAGAACGCGAGGCTGCCATGAGCCACCATGCAGGCGTGGGTAGGATTTGGTTGTTCGGATGTGGATTTGTTAGTGTTGTGATGTTTGAATATGGTTGTTTCGGATTTGGTTTTGTGATGTGGATTATGTTGTTTTGGATTTGGTTTGTAATGAAAACAAGGTGTAACAAAACTAATAGAATGCAAATATATTGGATTTGGTTTTGTGATGTTTGTATATTAGGGTATGTGGATTTGTTAGTGTTATATATGCAGCAAATATAAGTTTGCATTCTTACCTTTCTTTTGATCACCGTGCGCTTTGGTTACAATATGGAGAAGATGATGTGCTCAAGAAGGAAGTATAAATGCAGAAGTTTCTAGTTTGCATTAAATGCAATTGCAAATATGTTCAATATATGTAGGTTTTAGGTCGCATTTGTTGACCGAAGTTGTATGATTTTTGACTTCGCTTTAATGTTTATGTGTGACAACAACGCACTCCACCGACGCATCGCTCATACGCTTGATGTACTTAAACTTTGTTAGCCAATAGTAGAGTGGCAAGTGTTAAAATGGTACTAATGACATTGAAAGGACCAATAGAATGTGAGATTAGGATGCTAATTACCATATAACCAACTTGTTTTGCACAACCCATGAACGCCTATTAGTATATATATATAATAAATAGTAATATTAAAACTTTAATAACTAAAATAATGCATTTGTGTGCAAATGTACGAACAAGTTTAATTTTATTAAATTTTCTACATCTGTTATGAAAAACATTCCTCTTTCGTATATTTTTCTAAAAAACCAAATAGAAAGATGATATAAGCCAATTTGGATTTGAAAGCCATTTCTCCTTCCTCCCAAATGTGGATTCTATCAAGGCCAAAAGTTAGTTATAACTTTTGGCGGAAAATCATACTTCTTCTTTTTCCTTGTATAAATACTCATTTCCATTTCACTTGTAATTCATTCATGAAAAGATTTGTAATATATTTCTCTCAATTCCATTACAATCCTAGTGAATCATTTGAATACAAATACGGATTCATTTCTTCTTATGTGATTCCCTGTTTGCTTTCATAACAACTACATTTCTTAACTGATTTCTGGTTGTTACTATCTGGTACATATCAAGTGGTATTCAGAGCCCTTTCTTGGCACCAGATAATATTCAAGATTGTTAAACCGACATTCTTGATTTCCGGTTATCTTCTCCGGCGTAATTCCGGCAAGAAACAAGATTTTCCGGCAAAGAAATTAGTCACCACTAATTTCACCTATTCTATTACATCAGATTAGTGCCAAACATTTGTACGGTCACAAGGCTAGCCCATTAGTGGTTAAATTCTCTAGCCTTGAACAAGCTGATCAGAAGCATTTGGTTTGGGTAATCAAGAATAGGACCGAGTTGTTATTCCATTGTAGATGAGCAATAATAGTACCGTGAGATGGTGAACACAAGAACCATGCTTAGTAATCAAGATTCTTCAATGGAATCACTCCAACAAACCGTTAGTGATTTGCAAAGAACTATGGCGATTTGATGGTCGAAATGCAAAGAATGAGGAATGGTGAGGGTACCGCCTAGGAATCATGGTAACAATGGTAGAAATGGTGATGATGACTACACAATATGGTAGGTTGTCTAAATTTGAGTTTCCAAGATTCAATGGGGATGATGTAAAGGGTTGGATATTTCGGTGTAGGCGCTTCTTTTGTCTTGATAATGTAGATGATGAATTGAAAGTGGAATTGCGTAATGCATGTGTATGACAAAGCCTTGGTGTGGCATCAAGTTCATTGCGATTTGGTGAAAACAGTTCTTGGGAGGTGTATGAGAAACAAGCTTTGCAAAGATTTGGTTCATGCTTTGAAGATCCAATGATGGATTTGAAGAATTTGAAACAAACCGGTAGTGTGCAAAGATATCAAGATTTGTTTGAAGATTTGGTGAATAAGGTGGAGTTGAGTGAAGAATATGCTATCGCTTGTTCATTGGAGGTTTGAAGGATGAAATTGGGATGCCCATTAGAATGTTTAAGTTGTCAACATTGATGGATGTGTATAGTCAGGCCAAGAAACAAGAAGCCACTAATGTTGCATTAAAGCCAAGGTATAATTTCCAATCTCCTATGAGATCTGTTACTACTGGTTATGTCAATAAGGATAAGGGCATTCTACCAAAACCAGTTAATAGACCTATGGCTTTGCCTGCACCCACAAGAATACCATATGGGGAAAATAGACCATTTATGAGATTGACTCAAAGAATTGGAGGATAAGAGGGCTAAGAATCTTTGTTTTTACTGTGACCAAAAATATGTGCCTGGACACAAATGTAGTGGTCAATTGCATTCATTAGAAGTGGTGTTGGATGAGGAAATTGAGTCCGTAGAAGAAGAATGGGCTAATGATGAAATGGGTCATTTGGGGAATTATGATCGACTTTGAAATTGATCATAATAATGAAATGGTGGCTCAAATCTCATTGAATGCACTTCATCGGTGTATACAATTATCGACAATGAGGTTAAGGGTATGGTAGGAAAACAAGGGGTGCATGTGCTTGTGGATTGTGGAAGTACACATAACTTCATTGATTTGCGACCGTTAAAAAGTTGGGTTGTAAGACTAAAACTATGTGTCCTTTGTAAGTGTACGTGGCTAATGGTCAAGCTATGACCAGACCTTGATGTGTTGTGGTTTGTCTTGACCATGGAGAAGACACTTACATGATTGATGCTATGGTATTACCTTTGGGAGGTTGTGAAGTAGTGTTGGGAATACACGGTGGTTGTCTACTTTGGGAGAAATGGTGTGCAATTTTGAAAATTAACCATGAGGTTCTATGTGGGCAATAAGAAAGTCTTGCTAAGGGGTTCTCAACAGGCTACACTTCATGGATGCAACCTAGAAAATGTAATAGTGCTATGTTGAATTCTATGACTTTGTGTGTCTCGTCTGTATCATTTTGTAGTATGATAGGGACAAGTATGATTGAGTCACGAAGATTGAGGAAATTTTGGGTGACTTTAAAGGTGTGTTTGAAGTTCCTCTTGGTTTACCACCAAAAGATCACATGATCATCATATTCCTCTTATGCCAAACACTCCTCCGCTAACATCGGACCTTATAGGCATCCTCCAAGTCAAAGGATGCCATTGAAGATGGTTCAAGAGTTATTGGATGTCGGTGTTATCGATCTAGTCGAGTTCTTTTCCTCTCCTATAGTCATGGTTAAAAAGAAGGATGGCGGTTGGAGAATGTGTTGACTATAGACAATTGAATAAGAACACATCAAAGACAAATTTCCCATTCCTATGATAGAAGAGTTGATAGATGAATTACATGGGTCGGTGGTGTTTTCAAAGCTTGATCTAAGGTCCGGTATCACCAAATCGGAATGAAGGAGGAAGACATTCATAAGACGCATTCGAACTCATGATGGCCACTATGAGTTTTAGTGATGCCTTTTGACTCACAAATGCTCCTTCCACATTTCAGTCACTAATGAATGAGATCTTTAAACCCTATTTGAGGAAGTTCACATTGGTTTTCTTTGATGACATCTTGGTTTATAGCAAGTCAATTGAAGAACACATTGTACACCTTCAAATGATTTTGCAAACTATGCAGGCTCACACCTTGTTTGCAAAACGAAGCAAGTGTACTTTTGCAGTGTCTCAGGTGGAGTATTTGGGTCATATCATCACTGATAAAGGGGTTGCAACAGATTCTTCTAAGATTGAGGCTATGAAAGACTGGCCTACACCCAAGAATGTGAAGCAACTGAGAGGATTTTGGGACTCATGTGCTATTATAGGAGGTTCATTAAGGGTATGGAATAATCGCAAGCCATTAACCGCCTTATTGAAGAAGAACTCTTTTGAATGGTCCGACATAGCTCAAGAAGCTTTTGAGCGATTGAAGTTAGCCATGATACAAGCACCGGTGTTAGGGTTGCCAAATTTTGAGAAAGAATTCACCGTGGAACCGATGCATGTGGGCCCGGTATTGGTGCTTTGTATTGTTGCAAGATGGTCATCCATTGGCATACCCGAGTAAGGCTTTATCTCTCGGACATCAAGCTTTGTCCACTTATGAAAAGAATTTTAGTCATTATTATGGCATTGGAGAAATGGAAAGGTTACTTAATGGGTAGACATTTTAAGATCAAGACCGACCACTTCAAATTTTAAGTACTTATTGGATCAAAGGCTTACTACTCCTTTCCAAGTTAAATGGTTGCCTAAATTGCTTGGGTATGATTATGAAATTGTGTATAAGAAGGGCGGTGAAAATGTGGTAGCTGGTGCTTTGTCTAGGAAGGAAATGCAGGGTCAATTATTGGCAATGATAGCTACTAATGTGACTACTGAAATTCTCAAAGAAATTGAAGAAAGTTGGGTAACAGATGAGAAGTTGGCCAAATTAATAAAGCAGTTTGAAGATCCTAATTTTCAAACAACAAAGTACACTTGGTCTAATGGCCAGTTAAGAAGGAAAGGTAGGTTGGTAGTGGGAGGTAATGAGGTATTGAGAAAGAAAATCTTCTCACAAATCCACAATGAATCGGTTGGTGGGCATTACGGTGTTCAAGTATTTGTCACGTGTAAGATGAGTTCTATTTGTTATTGGAAGGAATGAGAAAAGTGGTTAAACAATGGATCGTGAATGTGATGTGTGTCGAGGCAAAAGCCCGATCTCGGTGCCTATCCGAGGACTCTTGTAGCCTTTGCCTATACCGGTTAGAGTGTGGAGGATATATCCATGGACTTTGTGGAAGGACCGCCAAAATCTCATGGGAAGATCATATTAGTGGTGGTGGACAGGCTCGATAAGTATGCTCATTTTATTTCCCATCAACATCCTTTCACAACGCACAAGTGGCACAAGTGTTCTTAGATAACATCTACAAGTTACATGGTTTGCCAAATACCATTGTAAGTGATGAGATAAAGTGTTCCTAAGTGCTTTTGGCAATCATTGTTCAAGGCTTTGAAAGTAAAAGCGAAAATGTCAATGACCTACCATCCACAATCGATGGATGATGACAGTGGTGAATAGGTGTCCGAGTGCTACCGAGATGTATGTCCGGTGAGAAGCCAAAAGAGTGGACACAATGGCTTTCAATGGCGTAGTTTTGGTATAACACAAATTTCCACACCGCTATCCGGACTACTCCATTTGAAGTGTTATATGGTCAAACACCACCCATCCACATGCCTTATTTTCCAAGTAATCTTGAAACTGTGGATAGGACAATGCAAGAAAGAGCATGTGGTTAACATGCTTAAGTTTCATCAGAAGAGATCACAAGATAGATGAAGAGCTTGGCGGATAAACACGAGGCGATAGAAATTTTGAAGAAGGTGTTTGGGTCTATTTGAAACCGCAACCATACAGTGCAAGTGACACTAGACAAAGTCCTTATAACAAACTCTCGACCAAGTACTATGGTCCTTTCAAGATCATAGAGAAGATTGGCAATGTGGCTTATAAATTGCAGCTTCAAGTGGTAGTCAAATCCATCCAAGATTTCATGTGTCCCAACTTAAGCTTTGCAAAGGGTGGTGGATAAGCACGGAACTCTTCCCATGTGTGACAATGAAGGACTCCTATCGGTGTTACCAAGTGAAAATCATTGACAGGAGACGGGAAAGGTTAACAATAGAGTCTTTGTTTATGTGTTAGTACAATGGTCAAATGGCGGTGAA
This sequence comes from Chrysanthemum lavandulifolium, assembly GCA_022545495.1. Taxonomy (NCBI): domain Eukaryota; kingdom Viridiplantae; phylum Streptophyta; class Magnoliopsida; order Asterales; family Asteraceae; genus Chrysanthemum; species Chrysanthemum lavandulifolium. The sequence goes on along the minus strand of CM040241.1, from coordinate 129,400,111 downwards.
GAAGAGGCAACTTGGGAACTATATCTTGAACTCTTGAAGAAGTACCACAGGTTTGATCAAGAGGAAGCAATCGAAGATGCTATTTGACCGTGGAAAGTCAAATGTTAAGGGAAGGGTTTGATATAAGCCAATTTGGATTCTCTTGATGGATTCCACCAAAGCCATTTCTCCTTCCTCCCAAATGTGATTCTATCAAGGCCAAAAGTTAGTTATAACTTTTGGCGAAAATCATATTACTTCTTTTTTCCTTGTATAAATACTCATTTCCATTTCACTTGAATTCATTCATGAAAAGATTTGTAATATCTCTCTCTCAATTCCATTACAATCCTAGTGAATCATTTGAATACAAATACGGATTCATTTCTTCTTATGTGATTCCCTGTTTGCTTTCATAACAACTACATTTCTTAACCGATTTCGGTTGTTACTATCCGTACATATCAAAAGAGTGCTTATTTCTTTAATATAGACAAGCATGATATCAAAGGTCCAGGGATAAAATTACGTATAATTTTCAATAAGTAGAGATTAATGACTGTTGACTAGGTTTATAACACTACAAAACTGCCAAAATGGTGTGTTGATTATCATCTTAATATCCTTTACATTCTAAAATTCTAATCATATTTGATAATACACATATTTTGACCAATTATTCAACCTGAATGATATCGTCTCTTTTGTTACCTATGATATCTTTTCTCCTAAGATTAGTATTGCTTTGATCTTTTAGCGGCACTACTCAATCACTTCATTCAGAATTACGGTTATTAGGCGGGTAATGGTGGGTGATCCACGACCACCAACCGCGTAGATAAACCATTACCGCCTTTCATTTACGTGCGGTGTTGTATTTTGACAATGGTTTGGTGGTCCAGATCACCAAACGTTTGCACTCTTATTTATTTATTTATTTTAATATATTATGAAGCACGTTTTATAATGTAAAGTATTTTTATATGTTTGATTTAGTGGTAACCATTACACCTAGTGGGTTTAGTAATGTGTCTAATGATGATGTGATGCCACGTAAAAGTGATGGGGTTGTGATCCTTACATCAGTCTTATATACATACGAAATTTGCATTTAGGCTACACATCTTTATCATTTTATGATCACTATCAATGAAACCGTTACAAAATTAAAATTAACTAGTAAAAGTATATCGTTAATGTGTTTAAATTCATGAATGAATATAAATAGTTGTTCTTCACGGTTGGTAGTTGGGGGTTAGGCCGGTGGATAGGAGTTGTTTGATATTAGTGTTGTACGAATGTACGATATAAGTATTATTGCACGCTTTTAATTTTCGAATTAAATGTAAGTGAAGTTTTCGCTTTCGTAAATTTATAGGTGATTATTTGCACACTCCATCAAATGATTGAGACACTTCAATTAATTGTGTTTAAACATTTAAACCTTCACATTACTCCTTACACTTTTACCACGTCAGTCATAAACGTCCAAATACAATTAATTGGAGTGTCACAATCATTTTATATAGTGTGTAATCACCTCCCAAACTTGTATATCTGTGTACTAATCCCCGTATCATTTTTGACGTCTTCTCTTGTCAAATTATAAACTAAAATGATCACTTACATTTTCGTTATGAGAAATACTTTATCTTCTTACTAATCTTCATACTTATCCGCCTACTGCTCCAATGGGCTACATTTTTAAATTTATAGATGATTGACAACTAAATTGTAGGAGGATAACTAGAAAGATGAGTCGGAGGGTATATCGGTCTCTCAAAATTACGCGCATCAAATCACAACGTGATACGACATGTATTAATCCAATGGCGATTTCTCTCACTATACAAACACCAAATCTAAAATTAACCCACTTCTAATTCACCAAACTTAAATTCCTTCAAAACCCTCTTCCAGAATCACCATTCAATCATTTCCCCCAATTCAATTGGTTTTTAATTTTATTTATTTATTTAGTTCTTTTAAAAAAAACTTGGAAGATTGGAGCTCAAGTTGAAATCTCACAAGATGGTAGATCGACATTCAAAGGAGGATTACATTCAACAGGTATCGCAATCATTGTTTGTAACAATTTCCCGGATCATTTCTCTTTCGTGATTTATGGAGGGTTTGTGATGAATATGGGAAAGTTATTGACGATTCATCCCGATTAAAAGATCTAAATCGGGTAAAGATATGCATTTGTTCGCTATATAAAAGTTGAGAATATTGATCGTCTTGTGGAGAACTTATGTACTGTTTGGATAGGAAGATTGAGGCTACATGCAAACATTGCACGATTCCAACAACCATCACGGGCTACCGGTATAGCAGTTATCCTGTAATGAATGATTCCAATCATATGAAATCGTCTAAAACTCAGACGAATAACTTGTTTTCGATGAATAAAAAATCGTATAAATTGATGGTTCAAAATCGATTGTGAAACCTGTCATTGTGGAGGAATCAAAACCAGCTCTTGTGCTTGACCACTCATGTCTTATCCAACGAGATTTTACATTAGCCTTGATGGGAAAATTGAAGGAATTTGAGTCCTTGGCTAATTTACCTGTGGTCATGATGCAGGAAGGTTTTGATAACATAAAGTTAAGGTACATGGGAGGTTTTGGGTCATGATTGAGTTCCAATCAAACATATCAAAGGAGAAATTCGGAACCATGTAGGAGTGGGTTCTTGGTTCTCCACTTTGATTCAAGCGTCTCAATCATTCCATGTTGATGAGCGGGTAGCTTGGTGGATGTTGAAGGTATTCCTTTACATGCTTGGACACGGAATACATGTGTTAAAATAGCACTAAATGGGGTGAGTTCATGTACGAGGAGGATAGTGATGAAACATTTTTATATCGGAAACGTTTTGTGTAAAGATGAAATTAGAGTCAATGTATTTGAATCTTTCAAAGTTATTATACAAGGAAAGGTGTATTGAGTACCGATTCACATATAAAAGGCTTAGGGGTTATGTGTAGGATAAAACCTCAATATCGATATAAAAATAATCACGAAGATAGATTCAAAATTCCTTTAGGAAAAAGAATATCAAATCAAATCGTGATACGGATTAGTCAACCCGAATCGCTTCCCAACGAGGAGTGAATTATGACGTCGCTTTTGGTTTGGAATTTAATGCTCGATGTTTTGATTTGATTTTAATTTTATTAAACTACGGGAATAGGGAAATTAATTAAGGGAATCTAATCTACGGGAAATCCTAATGCAAATTTAACTAAAACGGAATTAACGAAACGTAATTAAAATGCAACTACGTCTAAATTATATCCTAAAAATGCCTAAAATTACTTTTACTCTAGAAATGCAAGTTGTAAACTATTTTAGAATTAAAACTATTATTAGGATTTTTCTGGATTTTATTAGAATTAAAAACTAATTTTTTAACTTTTAAAACTAAATTAAAATACTAAAAATTATGAAAATCAAAGGAAAAAATATGAAACTAATTTTATAAAATCTAAATTAACTAAAGAGAATTTTCAAAACTATTTTTTTATTTTTCTGATTATTTTTCTATTTTCTACAAATTTAAAACTATTTAAATCTAATTAATATTGTGAAAATACCAAATAAAAGGGAAAAATAGGGAAAAATATTTTTATGCTTTTATATTTTTTCTTAAACTGGAAAATTGAAAATTATTTTTGAACTTTTCTCAATTATTGGCAATAAAAGGTATTTAAAATGACTAAAACTGCTTTAAATAGAGAAAAATACTAAACAAAGACCAAAATTAAAGAAAAATTCAGAAAAATTCTAAAATATTATTCTAGATCTATGAAAATATAAAATAAAGGCTAATGTGTGGAATAAGAAGTCGATGTGTTAAGCGATGTGTAATAAGTTATTGAAAATAAGCAAATAAGCTCTAGAATGCACCAAGCGATAATGAAGCTAAATTATACTATAACTACTCTAAAACAACTAATTATAGCTACTCCTAACCTCAAATAAGCAGTCTACCAATGTTTATGCAAACTGATTATTTTACCAACAGCTTAATAAGGACCTATGTTTGAGCTTATCCACAAGCTAATCAGAAGAGCTTATGTGAAGACCAATTATGCAGTCCTCAAGACCACCAAGCAAACTATGACTAAACCAAATTTGAGACCCTAATAAGCTGTAAAGGACCTTGTGCAAAGGCTGCAAGGTCTGCAAAAAACTAGTTTTGACATGTTTTGACTAATGAAGCAGTTTTGGTACTTTGACTTTTTTCAGATTTGAGATCAAATGATGAACTGTAATTGATGAATAATGATGGAATACAATTATAACAAGCTAGTTTATCGGATTCTACACCTATATGTAGTGATTTCAGCAACTGGTTTCAACAGATTTAAGAACAAGAACAGTTTAAATGAAATTTTGACTTTATGAATGTTTGGATGCAATAAGAGGACCGATATGAATTAACTAAACCTTATCAAGCTTAAAGCAACAAATCTTATCCAATGAGTAACCTCTAACACGTAAAACCTGTTTTGATCCAAACACTACTTAATGACGAAAAATGCAATCAATCCTAGTTAAATCAAAATGACAAGATTATTCAAACTACATAACAGATTCAGTGCACTAAAATGAAGCTATGTGACAGCAATAAACACTACTATAACAGATTTAAGAGAAACAATATTTGCTACTTTTTATTAAGCTAGAAATGAGATTAAGGCTAAAATTACAAGATGTCCAGCCACTATGGCTTGCAAATCAGCTAAAGTACCACTAATCCTAACCCATTTAACATCAAATCAACCCAGATCCATCATCATAATCAAACCATATCCATCTCTGAACCAAATGAGGGCACCAGTTGACTTTTGTTGACCAATGAGTTTTTTTTTGATGTTATTGAATGCAATGAAACAGTTAAACACAAAATAAGCTCATAAAAGCTATGGACAGATTATATGAGCTTATTTCAATCCTTAAAAACAGCTTATTTAGTATTCGAATAGTGAAATGCAAGATCAAAATGAAACTTGGAAACTTTTATTAAAACTGAAATTAGATTACAAAAGGAACTGAGATTACATAAAACTTTAAGAAAACATTACTTAACTACTGAAAAGCTGAAAATACAAGAAACATAGACTGAATTTAAAGGAAAATAATGCACGACTACAATGTGAGCTCAAGGGGTCCTTTTATAGCCTGAATCAGTCTTGGGATCCTTCATAGAAGAGCCTAGAAGGCTTATCCTTATCCACACAATCACATCACTGTCATCTGCTCCAATCAGAGAGCTCCAATTCACCAAATGAGGTGTCGCAGCCAATGAGGTAGCTCCAATTAGCCACGTTTGCATCCTTATCTGCCATATCAATGCTTCTAGAAGCCTTTTCCAAGATGCTAAGTACGAGGTTGGGATCATTGGTAAATGGGTAAAAGTGAATGGGTAAAAGTGTGTTTGGATTGGGGAAGAAGGGGGTTTTGGGCGCGTTTGGTTTAGTTTAATATATTTCAAGAGTTGTTGACCGGGTACGTGGGTGTTTTGACCAGGGATTCAAGTGAAAACGGGTTGGGTATTTAACCGGGTATAGGATTAGATTTAGTGGACCGGGTTTTGTTATGGTATTGGATTTATTTTGGGCCGAGGGTTTTAGACTTAGGATATATTGGATTGGATTTGGACTAGTTAAGTGATCCAAGTCATAATTGAGGACCAAACTTGTATATGCTGAAATTTGAGGGACCAAAGGTGCAAATCTGAAAATGTTCATTAAGGACCATTCTTGTCAATCTTCAAATAATCCAGGACCGATTTTGCAATTTACGAAACTTGAAGGATCAATTTTGCCAAATGCTCAAAGATGAGGGTCGATCTTGACATTTCTTCAAACTTGAATATATCTTCCAAAATCATCCTCGGAGAATAAAATCTTCATAAATGCACAATTTTGATCTTAGGCTCGCCTAAAGCTCTCTTAATCTCTCGTGTTCGGATTTACGTCGATTTGGCTCCTTTTGTGTGTTTTACATATCCATACCGCACAAGCACAAACTCAAGAAAACCACAAATATTAGCAATAAACGGCTCTTTCTTGGTTATTTCGGGTTTTATTAGATAAAGAAATGATATGTGTTTTTGCACATATCAAAATACCCTAGACGAGACCATTGTCGTGTCCTCACGCAATGCAATCAACCCACGCTTCTAAAACCAAGGATTTCAATCTCTTTCTACTAAACCTATGAAGAAGTAGCAAAGATTCCTCAAAAGAGATTAAGAAAGCCTTAATTCTAAAAACGCCTCGTTTACCTTTTAAATTCACATATAAATATTACGGTTAAGCACATTCCGATTATGAATGACGGTTTGTTGAACTTTCATGTCGATTAATAACTCCAACATTTTTCAAACGACACATTAGGATCACGGAGTAGAAAACACAACACAGCGTGAAGTGACCATACGGATAGAATACATCGTCCCTGATTTTTCACAAGTCCCAAACTAAGCGTAAAACTGAAATCATTGTTAAATATGATTTTAGATGCTAACACTACCCATGGAAGTTACTTGTGTAAATACCTTTTGTTCCCATTTTCCTATTTTTCCTCTAATTATTTTATTTTTGTGAGAAATGAATTTCTTCATATTTCTCGTTTCGACAGGTTTTTATTCCGATAAAGATATAAAGCTAAGTCGATAATTAGTTATCCATCTTCTCTCAAGAACCATTGTCTCAAAAATGAGGTCCACATCAAGGAATTTTTATTCACTTATACTTTTGACTTTTTCATCATTTTTTCATCATTCATTTTTTTTTTTTTTTTTTACACTTACACTTTTATTTATATGAGCTATGAACTACGGAGCTTCACGGAGTAATTCCAAGACTATAGGCTTCATGAAATGAGGATCCCGGCTGGCTAGGCTAAGACCTCACTCAATCCCGGCTAAAGATCCAAGGGTCCGATCTCGACACCGCAGCTCACAACTTTACTTATTTACTTTTCACTTATCACTGATTGCTTATTCATTTATTACGGATCCTTGATGTGTACCCAATTTTTAAAACAAAGATTCTTTTAAGAAGATAAAGAACTAACTATCGCCAAAAACTCGACATCTCTAATTATTATTTAACAGATATGGGGTGAAACAATTTTGTGGGAACAAAAGCCACGCTTAGCATCTAAACTCATAAGTAACTCTATCATTTCTCGATCTCCGCAAATTTAAAATCCCAAATAATGAGATCCGCGGATGCTTAGCCGATAATTTTAGATTATCTATGGTTAAGGGAACAAGCTAGGGCTCAACACGCCCGGTCAAGTCGTAATTCTATTCCTACTCTCACCGGAGGAAAGTCAACAAGGTGTCAAAACATATATTAACTTAGCAAATGCTTCGCCTAATGAAATAAAGTTATGCATATTTAAAGTCACCTGTGGAAACTTGCAAAATCTTGGCCTTGTGAGCTAGAATTGCATTTTATAGCTTCTGTCTAAGAGACTAGCAAACTTTTCAATCAAAAAGACTTAACAAAAGCTTACAAAATTTTAAATTTTTCACATTTTTGCACAATTTTTTATTTTCTAAGGAAAATGGGGTTGCGAGTATCTGACGAAAAACAAGCAAGTGCGGTCAAATCAAATCAAGATTACCCTACCCCAGACTAGAACGAAACATTGTCCTCAATGTTTAAAGCAAGGTATCACGAAAATCTAAAAGCCGCTTTATTAAGTATGCTAGAAGATAAACGTTAGTCGATAAGATTAGGATATCGGATTTCCATCAAGATCGATCATGAAACTCGAGTGGAGAAAAGATAAACTTCGAGCACGAGAGTCTTCATATCGGGAACATCCTAAACACAACATTACAAACAACCAAACACGAAATCAAGAGGCTAACCCTTCACGTCACTTATTAGAAAATAGAAAGAAGATAGAGATAAGCATGGGGTGCCTCCCACTAAGCGCCATCGTTTTTGGTCACCGAGTCGCTAGCCCGACTCGTCCCGAATTCATTTGTCCTTGGGAAGAAAGTGGTAGAGATACTGGGGTCAAAACGGTGTCCTCATTCCCGAAAGAATGAGATCAAGGATGGGTGGGGAAGAAAGTGTCGGTCACGGACACATAAGGTATATCATGAAAGAATGATCCATCATCCGGTGGTTTTGCGGGCGACGAAGGGATGACGGATCAAAATGAGAATACTCCAAAGAAGTCGGGAGTACATGGTAGAGGATAAGAGGTGAAAGCTCAATACTGAAGGCATCCATCGGAGGATCCTTATCTCGAACAACGTTTCTAACAAAGAACTCATCAATGCATATCCCGGGGTTGAAAATTTTGTCTTCACATGTGGGCTCAACGGGATAAGTGAGGGTCGACTCAACAGAGGAAGGAGAATCATCATTCAACAAGCTTTCAAGAAAAAGGACATCTTGATTAGAGTCGCACCCGTCACTCTCAATACCCGGCGGTATTTGATCATCAAGAAATAAATCGATTTCTTCCATATCAGAATCATAAGGCGGATAATCAAGAATATCATCTTCAACCACTTTAGTCAATTCATAAATCTCCATAATATCTTCAGTGTCAGATTCATCACTTTCTTCATCTTGCATAACATCACATGACGGGAGAGAAAGGTCGGAACACAGAGATGGGACAAGTGGTGTGCTCTGAGAGCTAGCAATATCCACCACTTCCGTTGTGGTCTCTAAATCGGACTCAAAATCTTTGTCAAAAAGAGGATTAACTTCGCAAAAGGTGTAGTCGTCCTTGAATTCAAAAAGAGGATTTGAGAAAATCCCAAGTAACCTCGGAAATGTCAAGAGAATCACACAAAGCGAATCACAATCATCGTCGATATATCCTCGGACTCACTGGGATTGGGTCGAGGCTCTCAGCAGAGAAGATTCCGTTCCTAATAGTGCTAAGAGGCTCGTCCCCATTATGAGAGAGTCAACGGATCAACAACTATCGAAGACATAGAATCATCGAACTCTTCCAAAAAGACGTTACTTCTCTCAACCGGTGTGAGAGAAGGGGAAGGGTCGGAGATGAAAGGCTCAGAAACGGGATTGGTTTCAGCCGACAAACTTTCATAATATTCTTTCATTTGAATGGAGTCCTCATCATCATCGAAAATGAAAGTCTTGCGATATTGGGTTGTTGTAGCATTGTAGACGTCGTCATCGGAGGCTTGACAATCGTAAAAAGGATGAGGACCACCACAATAATCACATCTTTTGAAAACGGTATCAACGGGCTCGGTTTCTTTGCATGCATCGAATATCATTAGTAAGCTCAGCCATCTTAACCGGTTTATTTCTTGATGTCATAACTTTTGATTTGTTCTCGATGATTGTCAATATATCCCTAGGGGTACGATACAAGATATTGCCACCGGTACAGTATTATGAATCTTGATCGGTTTATGTTAAAGCATTGTAGAATATATCGATCCGAGTAATTCAAAACCATGATGTGGGCATTTTCGTAGGAGATCTTTGAATCTTCCCATGCCTCACCAAAACTTTCATCAAACGCTTTGGAAGTTCGTAATTTCGCTCTTAAGATTTTTCGTTCTAGAATAAGGAAAGAAACGATTTACAAATTTTGAAACGAGATCTTCCCAAGCGTTGATCGATCGAGGGGTTCTTTATCGAGCCAATTCTCGGGCGCCCCTAGAGAAAATGAGAATAACATCAACTTAATTGTGGCATGAGGAACATCCTTATACTTTATAGTCGAAATTAAATTATCAAACCATCGATGTGAGCATAGGGATCGTCCTCTCGAAACCATAGAAAGGATTTGACATAATTAGTCAATTAAACCGGTTTGTATCTCGAAATTTTCGGAAAGAATTTCCGGTACAACGATAGCATCTTCGTAACCCTCGATGGGTACTTGGAGCAATTCCGACATCGTACGCGTGTCCGCCATTAGAATTAAACATATAGAGGGATAAGAGAAAAGAATTGTCGGTTTAGAGGATAAAGAAGATAGAATTAAACGGTTCCAGATGGTAAAGAGATAAAGAATTGACGGTTAAGAGGATAAAGACGATTATTTTTGGGTTTTTATAAAATCAAACATAAAAGGAAAATAAATTTTGAAAAGGAAAATCTTTTTGGGTTTTTATAAAAGAAATATGTACAAAAACAAAACGGTAACTTCACGAGGAAGGATCTTCAAAAACCACGAATCGAGACGGAATACGAAACTCACTACATGCCCTCCCCGGCAGCGGCGCCATTTTTTTGATTCACAGATAAAAGGCTTAGGGGTTATGTGTATGGATAAAACCTCAATATCGATATAAAAAATAATCACGAAGATAGATTCAAAATTCCTTTAGGAAAAAGAATATCAAATCAAATCCTGTGTGTGATCGTTGATACGGATTAGTCAACCCGAATCGTTTCCCAACGAGGCGTGAATTGCCAACGTCGTTTTTGGTTTGGAATTTAATGCTCGATGTTTTGATTTGATTTTAATTTTATTAAACTACGGGAATAGGGAAATTAATTAAGGGAATCTAATCTACGGAAATCCTAATGCAAATTTAACTAAAACTAATTAACGAAACGTAATTAAAATGCAACTACGTCTAAATTATATCCTAAAAATGCCTAAAATTACTTTTACTCTAGAAATGCAAGTTGTAAACTATTTTAGAATTAAAACTATTTTTAGGATTTTTCTGGATTTTATTAGAATTAAAAACTAATTTTTTAACTTTTAAAACTAAATTAAAATACTAAAATTATGAAAATCAAAGGAAAAATATGAAACTAATTTTATAAAATCTAAATTAACTAAAGAGAATTTTCAAAACTATTTTTTATTTTTCCGATTATTTTTCTATTTTCTACAAATTTAAAACTATTTAAATCTAATTAATATTGTGAAAATACCAAATAAAAGGGAAAATAGGGAAAAATATTTTTATGCTTTTATATTTTTCTTAAACTGGGAAAATTGAAAAATTATTTTTTGAACTTTTTCTCAATTATTTGCAATAAAAGGTATTTAAAAATGACTAAAAACTGTTTTAAATAGAGAAAAATACTAAACAGTGACCAAAATTAAAGAAAAATTCAGGAAAATTCTAAAATATTATTCTAGATCTATGAAAAATATAAAAATAAAGGCTAATGTGTGGGAATAAGAAGCTGATGTGTTAACTGATGTGTAATAAGCTATTGAAAATAAGCAAATAAGCTCTAGAATGCACCAACTGATAACAGAAGCTAAATTATACTATAACTACTCTAAAACAACTAATTATAGCTACTCCTAACCTCAAATAAGCAGTCTACCAATGTTTATGCAAACTGATTATTTTACCAACAGCTTAATAAGGACCTATGTTTGAGCTTATCCACAAGCTAATCAGAAGAGCTTATGTGAAGACCAATTATGCAGTCCTCAAGACCACCAAGCAAACTATGACTAAACCAAATTTGAGACCCTAATAAGCTGTAAAGGACCTTGTGCAAAGGCTGCAAGGTCTGCAAAAAACGGTTTGACATGTTTTGACTAATGAAGCAGTTTTGGTACTTTGACTTTTTCCAGATTTGAGATCAAATGATGAACTGTAATTGATGAATAATGATGGAATACAATTATAACAAGCTAGTTTATCGATTCTACACCTATATGTAGTGATTTCAGCAACTGGTTTCAACAGATTTAAGAACAAGAACAGTTTAAATGAAATTTTGACTTTATGAATGTTTGGATGCAATAAGAGGACTGATATGAATTAACTAAACCTTATCAAGCTTAAAGCAACAAATCTTATCCAATGAGTAACCCTCTAACACAGAAAACTGTTTTGATCCAAACACTACTTAATGACAGAAAATGCAATCAATCCTAGTTAAATCAAAATGACAAGATTATTCAAACTACATAATGATTGATGCACTAAATGAAGCTATGTGACAAAGAATAAACACTACTATAATGATTTAAGAGAAACAATATCTCGCTACTTTTATTAAGCTAGAAATGAGATTAAGGCTAAACTTACAAGATGTCCAACCACTATGGCTTGCAAATCGACTAAAGTACCACTAATCCTAACCCATTTAACATCAAATCAACCCGCATCCATCATCATAATCAAACCATATCCATCTCTGAACCAAATGAGGGCACCAGTTGACTTTTGTTGACCAATGAGTTTTTTTTTTTATGTTATTGAATGCAATGAAACAGTTAAACACAAAATAAGCTCATAAAAGCTATGGACAGCTTATATGAGCTTATTTCAATCCTTAAAAACAGCTTATTTAGTATTCAAATAGTGAAATGCAAGATCAAAATGAAACTTGGAAACTTTTATTAAAACTGAAATTAGATTACAAAAGGAACTGAGATTACATAAAACTTTAAGAAAACATTACTTAACTACTGAAAAGCTGAAAATACAAGAAACATAGACTGAATTTAAAGGAAAATAATGCACGACTACAATGTGAGCTCAAGGGGTCCTTTTATAGCCTGAATCAGTCTTGGGATCCTTCATAGAAGAGCCTAGAAGGCTTATCCTTATCCACACAATCACATCACTGTCATCTGCTCCAATCAGAGAGCTCCAATTCACCAAATGAGGTGTCGCAGCCAATGAGGTAGCTCCAATTAGCCACGTTTGCATCCTTATCTGCCATATCAGTGCTTCTAGAAGCCTTTTCCAAGATGCTAAGTACGAGGTTGGGATCATTGGTAAATGGGTAAAAGTGTGTTTGGATTGGGGAAGAAGGGGGTTTTGGGCGCGTTTGGTTTAGTTTAATATATTTCAAGAGTTGTTGACCGGCACGCGTGTGGTGGTTTGTGGATTCAAGTGAAACGGGTTGGGTATTTAACCGGTATAGGATTAGATTTAGTGGACCGGGTTTTGTTATGGTATTGGATTTATTTTGAGCTGAGGGTTTTAGACTTAGGATATATTGGATTGGATTTGGACTAGTTAAGTGATCCAAGTCATAATTGAGGACCAAACTTGTATATGCTGAAATTTGAGGGACCAAAGGTGCAAATCTGAAAATGTTCATTAAGGACCATTCTTGTCAATCTTCAAATAATCCAGGGACTGATTTTGCAATTTCTGAAACTTGAAGGATCAATTTTGCAATTTCTGAAGATGAGGGGCTGATCTTGACATTTCTTCAAACTTGAATATATCTTCCAAAAATCATCCTCGGAGAATAAAATCTTCATAAATGCACAATTTTGATCTTCCGGCTCAGCTAAAGCTCTCTTAATCTCTCGTGCTCGGATTTACGTCTGATTTGGCTCCTTTTTGTGTGTTTTTACATATCCATACCTGCACAAGCACAAACTCAAGAAAACCACAAATATTAGCAATAAACGGCTCTTTCTTGGTTATTTCGGGTTTTATTAGATAAAGAAATGATATGTGTTTTTGCACATATCGTGCACGCAAAATAAGTAACCGGTGGGTGCCTAAATTTAATGAAGACGAAAAGGACTCAAATGTTTCGGATGATGAAGCTATGGAAGGAGAATTTAATGAGATGCACGGGTATACAAACGGAAGAACGACGGAGGATGTGAGTGATGTTGATGAGGTACCCGAGTCTAGTTTTGTGAATGTGAAACAAAATGATCGATACATGATTATGAGCATTCGGCTATAGGAAATGATAATGACAGGTCATTTGATTCGTTTAATATATATGAATTGTTGGAGAAGAAGAAATGAGAAAACAAGGAGGATGAGAAAGTAGTTGAAAGTTTACAATTTCCTCCAGGTTTTACACCGGCGGAGATTGATGATGATTCTGTAAAGACAAACAATGGAGGGGTTGAGGAACTTCCTAAAGTTCCAAATAAAACGAAGGTGCATGAGGAGAATTCAGTGGGATCACATCAATTTCAACAAGTTTCTATGCCAAGTTCAGGGGGTCTATTTTAAAGTTGATGGATGATCTTGTAAAAGTAGGCCAAACGATGGGGTACAATATGGAGGGTTGTATTCATAACATTGAGAAAATCATTGAGTCTCGGGGAGTGAACGAGATAAATCAATGAATTTTTATCTCTTAATATCCAAGGCCTTGCCAAAAGGCTAAAAGGAGTGGGTTAAGGAGTTGTGTTCAAAAATAATGTAAACTTTATGACATTACAGAGATGATGGAAACGATAGATGTGTTTATCGTTAAATTGGCTTGGAGTAATTATGCTTTTGAGTTTGATGTTACTCCTTTGTAGGTAACTCGGTGGTATTTGTAAGATATAACTTTTCACATACACATCAAACCATAACACAAAGTAGCATATAGATGGAATTCTTGAGAGAAAGTTAGAGGTTTAGGGAACTTAGTGAGAGAAAGTGAAAGATATTATTATGAGCTCCAACTCTACCTTGGGAGGTAGAGAGTATTTATAGTCTTACATAAATCGCCACACATCGGGTCATGGATCGTGCATACAGTGGGTAAAGACCCGTCCGTCCTCCACGGTGATACTTAACTAAATACTACTTAACTTAAGAATTACTACGACTACGAGCTTTCTAACGATTACATATACTTGAGGTGACCGACTCTTTAATACCGGAATTTCTAATTCTAACAATCTCCCTAAGGAGGTCACCTCAATCATGTACCAAAAACACATTGAATACAACCGATAATACATTAACAATTGATCTTGCATTCTTGATGTAGTCCTTGCACCTAAGCTCGTAGTCATTGATTCTTCACATTGCATGTTTGGCTACTTCAAGTGGAGGTCTTTACTTGATCCATGTGATAGTCATTTGAGCCATCTTATGAGATCATCGCCTTTCAACAATCTCGACACATCCTTTGTGGTGTTGGTATTATGTGATGTTGTGACTTTAGGACCGACATGCTCACATTCGGATCATGAAATCTTCACATCGAGTAGCGGAAGCTTTTGTTGAATCATGATATTGGCGCAGAGATAGCGTAAGCTTGGTGTGAAAATATCGAGTCATTGATGCACTAATCATGATTTCTTTGAGTTGAATGTGTTAAGTGAGCATGCGGCTATGGATTGACCGCCCATTACGATCACCGCAAACGTCGGGTGTACCGCATACAACAGCTAGCAATAAAACTCACGAAAGTGTCTTTGATCACTTTCGTTGAATTGAGGTACACGCCCACGGTTCCCGTTGATCGATACATGTCTTGCCCGTGATCGGGTATAATTCGTAAGAATTTCCTTGATGTGGTTTCGCAATGTTCTAGTGTTCTCAAACCGAACGTCTCAAAGAAGACAACACGGAGTGAGTGAACCAATAATTTTAAGTCCACCGATTGATGAAAAAAGATTTGAAAAACAATCGTATTGCTCAATAGAAATTGTTTTGCAATACAACGAAGGTTTTATTGAAAATCAATTATCAATCATAAAATACCTTTGGTTTGAAAAATGAGTACACGGTCGATGTGCTAAAGAAAAGAGTTTTTAAGCACAAAGACCGGTTTTCAAAGGTATCCGTCAATCCATAACTCGAACCGTGTTTGATTCAAGAGATTGAATCGCCCCATTGTTTCGCTCGGTTGTCACATGGTTGATCTATATAAAAGATCTCACATGCCACCTACCAGAGCTTGTTAGATGTTGGCTCCGAAGGCTTTCCATCTTCATTGTGAATATGTAAACACATCACTCGGATGTTCGGCAATACCACAAGGATAATGCGTGGGACTCAAGATATAATCTCTCTTTCCACATTGTGTGAAACAGAGAGTCTTCATTGAAAGTGTCCTAATGAGATTTATTGATGATCTCGTGGCTCTAGACTCAATTTGTGCATATTTGGATCCTATGACGGAGACTAGGAGAGGGTCTCCTTCTTCAATATCAACCATCTCTAAGAGAAAGTCGATAGATAATGTCGGTTCCCGTGAGAATGAAACAAGTCCTTTTAAGAGGAACTTGAGTGGTTTGAAAGTTGAAGTGCAGTGTGTCACCGGGTCCATGACGCCTTGTCTTCAATACCGATGTTACCATCAGTAGCATATGAATTGAACCCGTTTCGCCCTAAGGTTGAATAAATGGAGGCTATTTGTTTTCACCCTTATCTCATTCAATTCTTTTAATTCTTCAACCCTTCAAGGCTTACCGAGACTTCATAGCTAGAACCTTGTTGTGTTTATTCTAGTACTAGCTCGCCTTAGTCCGCACTCTTCCCATATCTCATTTTTCTCCTTTTATCATCATACCTAAGGACTTCTACACTAACTAGTGGATTGTCCTGGTAGATCCCTCCTGGCTCGCGGATCATGGAACACATACCTAACCTTATCATCCTTATATCACCGTACATGAAGTAAAGTTGGTCGGTCAATTTGGAATTGTTCGCCGCCATTGGATCCAATTGAAAACCATTTTAAAATCAATTCGTATACTTGTGATATATTATCAAAGCATTTTGTACTGAATTGTTTTTGATATTTTTAGAACGAGAACTCCCCTCAACATGTGCATCAAGTATTTGAAAATGTTTTGCACACGGAGGCAAGAGAAAGAATTAACTTCTTTGATTACCATTTTCTAAAAGATATCAACATCGCTTCCTACATCAAATCAAGTAGATATAGCATTTCCGGAAGGATGAGGTTTCCATAAATTTGCTCCCCTCAATATGTGCCTCGAGGTTTGAAAAGAGTTTTGCACATACTAGAGGAACTCGCACATTGGGATGAATGATCACGTTTCAAATCAAAGGTTTAATATAGATGCTCCCCTCAACATGTGCATGTAAAATTTGAAATCGTTTGTCACATGTGGGAAGGACAAGATGTACACTCTTATGAAACCATTTACCAATTATCGCTTTAAATCCAATTTAAATCACATTCTCCCCGATCACAATTATCAAAACATTTGAGATTTGTGATCTCGTATAGATTTAAATTGATTTTGAAAGCTTTAAGGAGAATTGTGACTTGATTGTGAAAGCGTTTGAACGATAAGGATCGGATTTTAAGACTTTAAACTCCATTGATAAAACATGCATGTATATCTTTTGAAAACAATTTAATGCCAAATAACTTTTGATTTAATTGAAATCATTCTCCCTCAATCAATGACATAGGTTGTTGATTGAGAGATAGAGATTTTGACAAATAAGTCCGGATGATTATCAAAAATAGAGATCGAGTTATTTTTCAAAGCATTTGGTTTTCAATGAGATAAATGTTTATAGAATCGAGCATGGAATGTGAAAACATGTTAAGACATGGCTCGTTCTTTCTATTAAAACCGGTTATTGCTGAAAATGACAATAAACCATTTCTCTTTCTCCCATTTTTTTTTTTTTTTTTTTTTTTTTTTATTTTTTAAATAAAATTCGAACAAACATCTAAAGTCCCGTGTCATTCTTTGAATGACAAAGACAAAGACCGTAGATATTATCGAACCGAGAAAACATGACAAATGACAATATTTTTTTTTGAAGATTTTTCAATTTTTCGATTTTTATGGATTTTGAAAGTTTTATGATTTTCTATTTGATTTTTGAGGGTTTTATACTTTTGTATTTTGATTTTCGAATAAATATTTACAAGAGATAGATGAAGATAGACCTTTACTCCTCGCTTTCCTCCCGAAGACGTTTGAGAGTTTCGTTGAAGGCTTTTCAAACCAAGTCGTGGAAGAATAAACTCAAAACGCTCTCTTGGAAGAGCTTTGGTGAAGATGTCGCTAACCGATATTCGACCTCACAAAATATAGTTCCACCACACCTTTTTCCACTTGTTCCCGATGAAATGATGTCGATGTCGATATGCTTTGTTCTTGAGTGTTGAACGTTGTTGCATGAGAGAGCAATAGCCATAGTCGATAATTGAGATCTCATCCATAAGATTTGAGCACAACAAGATGACATGGCTATGTATTCACCTCTGTAGAGGAAATAGAGGTACTCATTTGCTTTTTTGAAGACCACTCACAAGCTTATCACCCAAAATCTGTGCACCTCTCGACGTGCTTCGACGTGTATCTTGACAACTCGCATGATCAAGATCTGCATAGGCCGTTAGAGACATACCGGTGTCCTTCGGGTACCATAGTCCCATATTGATGGTTCCTTGAGATACCGAAGACCCGCTTAATCGCTTCAAGGTGCTTTTAGTAGGCTTAGCACGGTATCTAGCACACATGCAAACAAATGAACAAGATGTCCGGTCTACTAGCGGTGAGATACATCGGGATCCAATCATACTCCGATATTTCGTTTGGTCAATCATGATCCCCGAGAGGTCCTCATATAGTTTGGTTCACCAATCATGGGGTGTCAACAGGTCACTTGAATCAAATCCAAATTTCTTTAAAATCTACATTGCATATTTAGATTGATTTATGAAAATGCCTCCGGACTTTGAGAAATTTGTAATCCCAAGAAAATGACATTTGTCCCATCATTGACATTTGAAACTTTGAACTCATTTCATTTGAAAACGATCACATTCCATTGGGTCATCGAGGCAAAATAATATCATCAACATAAATTTGAACATGAATCAAATGTTTGCACGACTTCACGGTGAACAATGTAGGATCAATCGCTCCTTTGATGAATCCGGTTGATAGAAGAAACTTTGATGATGTATCATACCATGCCCTTGGAGCTTGCTTTAAACCGTAAAGAGCTTTCTTCAAACGATAAACGTGAGTAGGATGCTCTTGATTCACAAATCCTTCAGTTGTTGGCGACGAGACGACTTCTTTAAGATCTCCGCTTAGAAATGCCGTCTTTACATCCATCGATAAACTACCATGTTCTTACTAGCAAGATTAGCTTGAAGATTCGATTGCCTCGATTCGAGCAACTGGAGCAAAATATTCTTCAAAGTCTATACCCTCCTCTTGACGTTATCTTTTAGCAACTAATCGAGCCTTGTTCTTCAACACGTCACCATGCTTATCAAGTTTTACTTTGAAGATCTATTTTAGAGCTATAATCATAGCACGCTCTGGAGCGGTACTAACTCCCATACATCAAGACGATCAAACTCATGAATTTCATCTTGCATAGCATTGAACCATTGTCTTCATTCATGGCGGTTTTAACATCTTTTGGTTCGATCTTAGATAGTACGGAGTTGAAGAAACACCATAAGGCATCGGTTGCAAGTTGTTTCGGGTTGATACAGGACGAGAGGGATTACCAATGATGTTGTCTAATGGATGATCGTGAGTCCATTTTCTCGAGGTGTTCATGTGGCATTTGTTGAGGAACCGAGGTAGTGAGTCGATGTCTCCTCAAGAAGATGGTTCGATGATGATTCGTGAGTAGCAAATATGTTTTCAAATGGAGCATCTTCGTGAGTAGCAAAGGGATTAACTTCATCATTGATGCCGTAAACATTTCCATGATGTACATTTGAAGAATGATGATTTGTTGATGAGATCAAGGATCGCAGAAGTGCTTCTTGACTTAAAGATATTGAGACCAAGGATTGACTTCATTCATCGGAATATGAGCAACCTCTCTTGTAGGGATCATCACCTCATTAGTAATTGAATCATACAGTTCATCAAACATAGGATCAAACAATTTCTTTACATCATATTCGGATGGAGGTACATATGGAGTTTCTTGAGAGGAGTTTGGAACAAGGATGAACCAATGGGACTGCTTTTGAAGTGCGGGTCCCGAAATGGAGTGTCCAGGAGCCATTTGACCGTCACCATCAAACGTAACGTGAATTGTTTCCATGATATTTCGGGTTCTTTTGTTGTAGATTCGGTATCCCTTTTGTTTGATGCATATCCTACAAATACTCCAATGTCGCTTTGGCCCTAAGTTTGCCCAAGTCTTGACCTCATTAGTTGGATAGCACAAGGCACCAAACACACGAAGGAAAGATAGATTAGGTTTTCTGTTGTGGACAAGTTCATATGGAGTTTTTCTATGAATAGTGTGAATCGGGAACGATTTTGTGTGTAGCATGCAAGGGCAATTGCTTGACCCAGAGAAACATTGGAACCTTTGAGTAGATCAAGATTGTTCTAGCACTTCAACAAGAGTACAATTTCGCCTTTCAACTACACCGCTCGCTTGCGGGGTTCGTGGAACACTTCTTTGATGGTCGATTCCAACGCTTTCATAGAATTCACTAAGTTGTTTGTTGACAAACCCGCCCATTGTCTGCTCGATAATTCGACGCTTTGTTTAGTCGAACTGCAATTGTTTGATGAGTTTGATGATGATATCGGAGTTTCATCCTTTGTCCTTAAGAACTTGACCCGGTGAATCTAGAGTAATCATCAACCACAACTAACACATATTTCTTCCCAAAGATATTCTCGCACCTCATTGGTCCACATAAATCCATATGAATCATATGAAGAACTTCATGACGAGTTAGTAGGTTTGGGTTTATGGGCATACTTCTTGCTTTTTCCCAATTGACATGTTGAACAAAGATGATCCTTTTCATACTTTAGTCTAGGTAAACCTACAACTAAGTCCTTTCTCGAAAGATCGCTGATGGTGCCGAAGTTCAAGTGATTGAGACGACGATGCCATAACCATGACTTTGTTTTGAAGCCTTAGATAACAAGCGATTGGAGATGCCCTCATCATGTCATCGATAGAGATGGTGTAAAGGTTTGAGCTACGAGTTCCTTTCAACAGTTCCTTTCAACAGCCTCACTGCTAAGATCTCTAACAAAGGTGTATGTTTTCTCAAGGCTACTTCTAGATCGAATCACGTAATTGACCAACAGAGAACAGATTATGACCTAAACCTTCCACATAATACACTCTCGAGATGACACTATCACCAACAACATAATCTCCATAACCCATTATAGCACCGAAATGATCATTACCAAATCTAATCAGCCCCGATGAATTTGCTCACGGTTCATGAGCCGTGACCGGTCTCCAATATATGCTTGGAACAACTGAGTCCAGTACCACGTAATCGATTTGAACGATCCGCAGCTGAACATGCATAAGAATGGATAATCGATAATTGGGATCCCCATGCAAGAATGGGTTCCATTTGGTTAGTAACAATGTTTGGAACACCCACATCGTAAATAGAAGCATTCATATCGTAAAGTGAGGCAATGGAATCGATGTGAATAGATGCGACTAGTGTCGAGATA
Organism: Chrysanthemum lavandulifolium; assembly: GCA_022545495.1. Taxonomy (NCBI): domain Eukaryota; kingdom Viridiplantae; phylum Streptophyta; class Magnoliopsida; order Asterales; family Asteraceae; genus Chrysanthemum; species Chrysanthemum lavandulifolium. The sequence goes on along the minus strand of CM040241.1, from coordinate 129,378,995 downwards.
GCCCTGCTTACAGTGTGATCACTTCTTAAGGGAATAGTTCTACCAAGAGGCATCCATTTTCTAGTGGGCATTATCTCGATTAGTCTTAAGACCAACAGTGTCCAATAAAAGCCTATTTTATCAATGTTCTTCCTGTGGGTTTCCAATTGCTTTCTAACTTTCTTACGTTTTGCCTTTTAGCCTTCCTAGCATGAACTTTAGCATTAACAATATTAATCGGACAATTAACATCATTGGGCGTAACATTAACACCACATTCATGATTAGAAATGTAATTCAAGCGACATTAGTACAAGGTTTGCAAATAGTATCGTAATTCAATTAATTACAAGACGCCTATGGCTAATACTAGAATCAACACGATTCGCTTTACTCGATTCAAACATAAAGTTCCTAGATTGTTCTTCTACTCTTTCCAAAGGGACATTCTTAGCTTGCATGAGGTCCTATCATTCCTTGTATTGTCTTGAGACTTTGACCGCTCCCTTTAATGTCACCGACACTCTCTGTAGAGGAATGGGAACATTAGTTTGGTTTACTACTCTTTGCACCACTGCTTAGATGTCTTGGGATCCGAACTACATGCGGTGCACTAAGGTTCACTTTCTTAAAACTAGAGGTACCGAGATTAGTACTCCTAGAAGGCATCTTTGAGTTCTCTCTCTTAGCATTGATGATCTAGAATCGAGCTACTCAAGGGTACACTACGGTTCATATTGAAAACATTGGGAATCGAGTGCATATCATATTTGGCCTTAGGCATCGAGCATGGAATCAAAGGTTAACTCTCTCACCTAATGTCTTTGGGCATATTGTGATCAAGCATTCTAAGATTTCTTGAGATCGTTTGGCATATAAGCATGCATGTCCAATTGCATTATCATGAGGTTTCTCTAGCTTATCCTCTTCAACAATCTCACGCAGACATTCTAGGCAATCCTTAAGGGATGAGAAGTATGTTTGAATGGCAAGTTTGTTGTTCCTTAGATGAGGAGGGACATATGTCACGATAAAACATATTTATTACAAGAGTGAACCTTTGATACAACATTCTCCCATTGGTCATTGGCATTTTCCTTTTACCGACTCTTCGATTCTCAATTTCCTTTTGCAATGAAGCTATTTGTTCGTTGTTTTTGTTACGAGTGACTTTAATTGATTCAAATAACTCATTGAAATGACGTTTAACCTTTTCATTTTCTTCTAGGAAACTTTCGCTTTCCTTTTGTAAAGCATTTACTAGGTTTTGAAGATGAAACGCTTGAGAATTCTCGAGAATCTAAAAGAGGAGGCATTTGGGAGCCCGTCATATTGTTCGTTTGACCCTTTAATTGAGAGATTTGGGCTTTCAACTTTCTCGATCGTGTTGCACCGAGCTTGAATCGCTCATCTCGCTTGTTAATTTGAAAACCGTGCGCATCAAACTCGAGCATCCGAAGATGTCTTGATATTTGAAGTTTTGACATTTTCTTTGAGATGTTGATATTTTAGTTGTAGATTAAAATACTCAACTTCTAGTTTAGAAAAATGTTTAACCAAATTGTCGTGATCATCCAGCTCAATTTTCTCATTTAGTTTAGAATTGGTTTTTTCAAGCTCAATGACACGATCATGGGAGACTTTCGTACACGATAGTTCATGAAATTTGGAAGCATTAATAGAGCAATTTGAAGCGATGAAAAGACATCTTGAGCAACACATTCAAGAATAAGATTCTCATTTAATGTATGCGTGTTCTTTCTCTCAATCTCATTATATTTCAAAGGCACGCTCATAGTCACTAACTTCAACAACCATTGCATCAAATTCCTTTTCCATTCCCTTAATATCGCTTTCTATCCCTTTTAAGACTCTCAAATGATCTTTTAGAAGTTTAAAGAAGGGCATGACCTCGCTTAAATAACATTCTTTCATTTGTTCAAAACCCTTTCTCCTTCGATTATACCGTGGGTGTGATCCTTTTCTTGCAAGTTTTCTCAAAATCAACAAATAGTTGAAATATAACGATCGACTAATTAATGTCTTGCTTTTAGTGGCAATTGTTCTAGGTACAAGATGCATTGGTGTATTAGGAGGATACACAATGCTTCTAGGCATTTTCCTAAGGGAGGATTTGTTTCAACAATATTTTCCGCTCGCTTATCTAAATCCTTTTTCCGTAAGGCTTGTTCGGGAGTCAACAAAGTCTCGAGGCTTAAACTTGTTCAAGGAAATCCAGCTTTTCCTTCTTGTAATCATGAGGAGTGATAATTATGTTTTCTCTTTGCATTTGGGATCATTTTGTTTCTTATTCATCTTTTCCCTAGTGATTTCATTTGATTTCTTATCTTCCTCGGCACTCAACGCAACTAGGTTTCTGCTCTAGGCTTAAGGATTTCATCACCATCATAAAGCACCTTATGAGCATTTCTAGCCTTTTAATTACTTGGATTTGGTTCCTCAACAAGGGAATGCTATGTTTATCGCTTAAGACTCGATGTTTGGTGACCATGTGAGCAATCGAATGGTGTTTCCTTGTATGTACAACTTGTTTTCAAGTTTGTTTTTCAAAGTTTTCAGATTAGAAAAATCTCTCAAGAGTTTTGATTCCTTTGTATTAAATTCTTGCTTAAGCATTTTCACATTTTCTTGAAGTTCTTGTTCTTGTTTAATGTTTTAGAAAGTTTTTCTTGCAAGGAATTTAATTCTTGTTTCAATACTTCTTCTCTAAACTTACTTTTTCTAATTACCGTACTCACTTGGACATCCATTTCCTGCTCACGAGTGGTCAACTCAAATTTTGCACGTTGTTCATAAATAGCAACACGCTCCTTATAGGCATTTAGTTCGAAATTATGGAATCATCGGAGCACATGCGGTGTATTCATCAAAGACATAGTCATTGTTGATCGCAGAAGATGCATCACTTGGTACAACTTCACTTTCACTTTGTTTCACGTATTGATCGTATGGGACAATATTGTTATTACCCATATTTTCAACATTTGATTCAATAGTTTCAGTTGATTGTACTTTGTCATGCATCTGCTGCACATCAAGATCATCGATAGTTTTAATACCTCCGAGATGAGTTTGTCCTTGGATGAGCCACTTGTGGTGAAGAAGAGATCTTGGGAGAAACCATTGGAGAGATGCTAGCCATAAAGATTGTGTGTGTAGTAGGTCCATCATCTACATCGTAGTCGTATGCATCACGGTCGGCGACTTGAAAGGCGTTCGATGATTGTGACCTATCTCCCGAATAGGTGCTCATCCACATCTGCATCATAGGTCTTGGCATTGCCCTCAAGAAGAAACAAAGAATTCCTCTTCATCCAACGCAACACCATTGTCCCGAGCTTGTGCCAAGAACATCTTATCTCTCAAGTAATCGATTCTGTGGACGCTTTGAGATGTGCGCCTTGCAATGTGTCCTCACCACCACAGCTTATAGCATTTGATTGGCTTAGCTTGACCTTGGTTACCATTTCTTCCTCGATTACTCGTTGCCAACATAACCTCTCCCACTCCACCTCTTCCCCGATCATACTGTCTTTCCCGAATCGGTTGCACCACGATCCTTCCATCTTTAACAAAGGCTTGATTATGTGGGTTAGATGCGCCTGAGGTTGTTGTTGGTTTGTGGAGAGAATTCATGTTTTGACTAATGAGAAGAGCTAGTTGATTAATGATGTTACCCACGTGTGCATCAAGATCGCCTTGTTTGAACATGGGATCGTGAATGAGTTTGTGATTACCATTCCCAAGGGTATGACTTGTGATGCTTTGGTTGTGATTCCGATGTTTGAGTAGAAGGTCGTTGAGTCATTAGACGAGCTTGTCTCTCCCTGGTTGGTTTTGAACCGATTGAGAATCAATTTTTCAAACATAGCATGTCTCTCATTCAAGGAGGAAGGCATAGAGTTGCTCATAGTTTGTATTCTTCAACCTTTAGTGAGCTTCACACCGTGACAAACTTGTGCCATTCGGGATTCATGTTGTTCACAAACTTTGAGTTGAGTGAATGTTAGGCATAGTCATTCGATGTTCCTCATGTCATTCACTAACTTATGAAATCTCACATAGTACTCATAGACACCTCATCCGGTTTCATCTTGAAGTGCTCAAATTAGTCATAGAGTTGGGATTCTCCGCTTCCATAGTTAGTTCGAACCCGAGAGAAGCATCTTAACATTATCCCAAACCGCTTTTGCTTCAAGTGTTATGATTGATCGCCTTGTAGATGTCTTTAGGAAGACCTTGAAGAACAATGTTTGAAGCCCCGATATCCGCATCGAATCTCTTTTCTCCTTATCATCAAGCTCATCATACATCTTAGGTCCGTCCATTCCGTAAACAGAGTACCATCTTCATTAGTATCAAGTATGTCTCTAGTCGCCTCAACTCGATATGGTCCTTCATCAATGGATTTGAGAATGTTGACACCATTTTCCTTTCCAAGGCAATACAATCTGATTCGTTGAGCCCAAGAGTTGTAGTCGGGCTCGCAAGCATGGGTGGACGAGTATCCGAGCCACCGCTTGAACATCCTCGACAATGTGGAGATGATGTAGGGACGTTGGTAGACATGTTAACAGATTATACGGGATTTTATAACTCTATGATTAAACCGAAATAGATTCTTTCACGGGATTTTACTAAATCAAGAGAAAACCGTAAACAACCAATCAAGTCGCTAGAAGATTATGAACTAAGTCGCTAGAAGATAATGCACTAAGTCGCTAGAAAATAATGCACTAAGTCGCTAACTCATAATTCGCTAGATGCCTAAGTCGCTAGAATCCCAAGTCGCTAGACGTAAAGCAAGTCGCTAAGTAGTAACTCGCATGCATCAAGTCGCTAGCCAAATTTTGACAAAGAATTAGCTACACAAGTCGCTAGAAATACAAGTCGCTAAAGAGCAACTCGCTCTGCACCAAGTCGCTACCACTGTCGCTACCGTAGTGGAGAGTCCACTACTTGTACTTTAACTCGCTAGATCTAACTCGCTAGCTCCAACACCGTAAGTCGCTACAAAATGTGAAGCAAGTCGCTACCAAGAAAATACTCCGTGAGCTAAGTCGCTAGCTTGAAAACCATATAAACATCACTTTTCAATCCAAAACAACCCAACCAAGATGATTCAAGCTACCAAATGAAAACCTAAACACTTGTGATGATTCTAAACATAAAAGTACCAACAAAATTCAAACTTTAACACAAGAAATCACCCAATGATGCAAAACCACTAAACTTTTTCAAACTCAAAACCACCTAAAACCACTATAAATCCAAAGATGTGCAAGATATGATCTAACCATGGCTCTTGATACCAATTGTAAGATATAACTTTTCACATACACATCAAACCATAACACAAAGTAGCATATAGATGGAATTCTTGAGAGAAAGTTAGAGGTTTAGGAACTTAGTGAGAGAAAGTGAAAGATATTATTATGAGCTCCAACTCTACCTTGGGAGGTAGAGAGTATTTATAGTCTTACATAAATCGCCACACATCGGGTCAGGATCGTGCATACAGCTGGTAAAGACCCGTCCGTCCTCCACGGTGATACTTAACTAAATACTACTTAACTTAAGAATTACTACGACTACGAGCTTTCTAACGATTACATATACTTGAGGTGACCGACTCTTTAATACCGGGAATTTCTAATTCCTAACAGTATTCTTTGTGTTTGGGATCGTAGGTTGTTTGGGAAAGAATATGTTACAGTGTCTGACTACTTTGTAGCTCTCAAAGGGGTGTTGTTATCTACTTTGATTAGATTGATGATTATTTCGATTTATGCTCCTCAAGAATTGGCTGAAAAGAAGATGGTTTGGGATTATTTGAATCACTTAATTGATACATGGAATGGGGAGGTAGTGATAATGGGGGATTTTAATGAAGTTCATACAGAAGAAGAACGATTTGGTTCATGTTTTAGTGTTCAAGGCGCAACTGCATTTAATTCGTTCATATCGAAAGGTGGTTTGGTCGATATCCCGTTAGGAGGTTATGAATTATGTAGGATCAGTCCTAGATAGATCTTTTGAGCCTTTAGGAAACATATAGAATACTTATGTAATCACAAGTAAACTATGGAGAATCTCTAATAAACTTATGCTTACTACTAAATACTTTGATCCTCTATGGATCTATATTAATCACTAAAGAATGTTTTCAAGAACCTACAATGTTCATACCCGCAGGTTCCTTTTATACTATAAGAAACCCTAATACAGCCCATTACAAAACGTGTAGAATATATGCATCATCTCTTCCTAATATAACTCATGCATATCCTAACTAACAAATACTAATAATACGGATACTACTATCCGTAGAAACAATAACTATCAGTAGCAATGAAACTATCAGCAGAAACTGCACTAACAACAAGAACCGCTATAACTAACAGCTGAAACCTATCAGTAGGAACCACTATACTATTACACTATTTTAATAATTCCTAACAATCCTCCCCTAAACTTGAATTTGACTAGGTTAACTTCAAGTTTCTAGATAGATCTTTAACAGCATGAGGATTGAGACTTGAGCATCCGAAGAAATGGAAGTAACCAACAACAACAGAAACTGTAACCACCAGTAACCAGCAGCAATGAAGTCCAGGTATCCATCAACAACTCCTATATTAGCAGCATCAGGAACCAACAACAACAACACCCTGAGTAGATTTGATAAGCCTTTACCAAGTAGCTACTCACTCTTGGGCTAGCTAGTCCTTTGGTGGAATCATGACATCACCCTGGTGAACTAATAACCAGTCCAACACTTAGAACGTGAATTGATGGTGTGCTGGAGAACCCTGATGGTTTTTGGCAAACCATCACAGCCATCGACGGATTTGAAGTATCTTTACCTGAAGCCGTTAACTCAGGACTAGCCATGGTATTCCACCACCTTTACCACAAGCCATGAACTTATGGGCTAGCCAACACTTCATCTATGAGGACATGGTGAGTTGAGCACCATACAATTTATTGGCAAATCGTCAACCTTCCAACGAATTTGATATCTCTTTACCAGAGCCGTTTGCTCATGGAGTAGCCAATGTTTTGGTGTGTGAGACCAAGGTACATTGATAACCCTCTGATTTTTAGTAAATCAGCAACTATCAACGGATTTGATGAATCCCACCAGAGCCGTACCCCCATGGTGAGTCAACTCTTTCTTGTCTAAGACATGGTGAGTTGATTACCATAAGTGGTGTAATAAGAAACCAACATACAAAACCTGACAACAGGATCCTCAAACAGACAAGTTGGTGAACAAGCAAAATAGACATAAGTTGCTTTTCTTTTTTTTTTTTTTTTTTTTTTTTTTAATAAAGAAAAGAAAGAAATAATATACAACAATAATAATACAAAGTACCAGAATTAAGAGAATGCAGCAACATTGGCAGCAATGAGTCTGTCCTTAATTAGCTTAACCAACTGCTCTGCATTCACCATGTCATTCCCCACCGGATCAGTAGGAATCACCAACTTATGTTTCAGCATTTGACCCATAACCTTCACAGACAGGGGATATTGCAAATCCAAGAACATATACACATAAATACCAGACACAGTTTGCAATACATGGACATTTGCTAGAGGATAAAACTTCCAATCCTAAACTTTCCAATCAGCCTGTTCATCCCAAATCCTGAACCCTTTACCATCCTGATAAATGGAGTCAAAAAGCACATGAAGATCTCCCAACAAGAAAAGACCAGCACCAGTGGCAGTATGAGTTTCAAAATACTTAGTGACCAAACCATACAACTTAATGAGATCCTGTCTATCCACTAGATGTAGAATTTCATTCAGAAAAGTAAAGTGCTTGAGAGACCAATCTCTTCTATAAATAGTATTCACCTCACCCATACCACCCACTCCAGTAGAAGTTAGTTCCCATCTGTCAAGAACTGACCACAGAACAGGCTTCTCATCAGAATCATCAGCTTCAGCAACCTTGATGAAGGAACTCTCAGTAGCTTGTAGAGCAAGTGTCCTAGAAACCCTTTTCTTAGCTATGCTCTTCTGTCTTCTTCCAGGAGTAGAGAAAGGAGAAGGAGCACTAGACTTAGCCATCTCAGGTTTAGGGACCACGGATGTAGCATAAGGAGTATCAACATCTTTCTCATCTGTGGGAACAACCTGTGGAGATGGTGTAGTAGCAGGAAGTGGAACATCATCAGCAGAAATATTCTTAGCTTCATTAGTGAGAATGGGCTGAGAACCATAAGTAGAAACACTCTGAGGAACATCAGTAGGATTTCCTTGAGTATCATCAGTGGGAATACTCTGAGGAACTGCAGTGGGAATAGGTGTCTCTGTTGGTGTCTCCATTGGTGTTGAGTCCTTAGGAATGCTATCATGGGAACTAGGGATCTCCTTAGCAAGAACAGTTGACTCTTTAGTAATGCCTTCAGTAGAAATAGGAATGCCATCAGGAGAGACTGAAATGTCATTTGAGAAATCAGTTGAATTAGAAGACTTCAATCTTTTAGACTCAGGTGCTTCTAAAGTAGGTTGATGTCTTTTCAAAGGTGTGTAAGGATGTATTCCAGATCTTTCCAAAGCATTCAGAAGTTTCTCATATTCTGCCTTCAACGTATCATATGAGAACTTCTTTACATATGCCATGGTCCACCCAGTGTTATATATAGCAAAACTTTGGCATTTTACAAAATCCCTCATGAACTGTCTTTGTTGAGCCCGAGTCAAAGGTTTATCTCTTTTAGCTTTGGCTCTCCTTTTTGCATCTGCTCTCTTCCTCTGATTTGCCAGTTCAACCATCCTTGCAGCAAAGTCACCTGTGTTGAATGCATCCCGTAAAATAGACTAAGCAAGTGATGTATTGGTAGTCACTTCCCCCAAAATATTTTGCCAATGTGATTCTGTGAAGTGCAGAGATGCGTCATCTATCTCTTTTCTTCTTTGAGGAGTTAGTATGGAAGGAACTGTTGGATTTTGTCTTTCAATATCTGCATTTATTTCAGCTTGAACCTTTTCTACTACTTCCTTATCTCTCCTTGCAATTTCATGAAGTTTGAAAAGCTTGGCCTGTTCAACTTTTACTTCAGCAGAATCCAAATCCTCTTCTACCATATGAGCTTTCCCCTTATCCAGATGTGTGGTAGATACAAGTATGGTATCAGCAGTATCAGCCAAGGGATCAGAGGAAATATCAGCAGGAATCTCAGTAGCAGGAGTATCATCAGCAGGAATCTCTTTAGAAGGAATATGTACACTACCAGTAGGAACATCATCCTTAGCAGCAGGAATGGATGTACCATCAGGTAGAACCATAGAGCTACCAGCAGCAATAGTAGATTGAAAAATTTTCAAATGCTGGTATTACAGAATGGAGTTTGGTCCTTCTCATTTTGAAAACATTGATCCCCGGAGTGATAACAGGCTCGTCATTAGGCACACAGACATTGACTTCCTCAGGCTCAAAAGCATGAACTTCCTCTGTTGTATCATCAGCCAAGGAAGCAGAAGCCAACACATGAAGAGCATCAAGATCAATATCCTCCCTCTTCACTACCCTGCTCATCCTCTGAATCAGAAACCACAAACTTGCTCCTTCTCTTTATCAATCTATTCTCCAAGTCAGTCACCCTTCCAAGTAGTTGAACAACAGCTCCACCAAGTGTCTTTTTAGTCTCCTTTAGCTCAACCTCCAAATCATCAACCTTCTGAACATACTTGTTAAGTAACCCAGACATTTTTGTTAGTACATCAGAATCCTCAGCTCCACCAGCAGGTTGTCCTGAGGTCTGAGGAGCTTCATTTGATTTGGGAGGAGAAACATAAAAATCTCCACTAATATTGGTCTCATCATCAAATGTGTGTCTAGGGGGACTTAAAGGTGGATCAGGTGGTTGGTCAACATTAATCTCTGGTTCAACAGGCATATGTGCTTGTGTACCAGAAGAAAGGACTGGCTTATCAGGAGCATCAAGCCTAGGAGATGGTGGGGTAAAGGGTCTAGGAGATGGGGGCAGCTGGTCATCAATAGCAACTGATGCAGTTGCATCAGGAGCATCTGAGGCCCTAATATCATCTCAGATCCGATGCGAGGCACCAACAACATCGTGGATGGGTGGCATATTGCTACCAAGACCTCGTAAATGGGTGGCACATTGCCACAAGAAGATCACCGCACTCAAGATTGACATTGCAAACGGGCAACATAGTAGGAAAAAATGGTCTGTGTTCCCTAGCAAAATTTGTCCTCATGGTAGCAAAAAGTTTGGCAGTTAACTTTCCTATTGGTCTTGGGGTTTGGTCTGAGGTCTCAATGCCTAGGATTATCTGTAAGAATCTAGGATACATTAAAAATTTATGCTTGGTATCCTTAATATTTTTAAACATCTCCTCAAATATGTACTTAGAAAAGTTATATACTCTGCCTTTAGACAAACAAATGATAGCACATGCAATAGAGCTGGGGAACTGATCCCAACCCCCAGTCTTAGGACTTATACATTGGAGAAGGGTGTGAACTAAAAATCTCCACTTAGGGCAAAACTTATTCTTATACCATATAAACTTCCCATCGTGGATACCCTAAACCGCCAAACCAAAGGATGATTTCCTGCCTATCATTTTCAAAACTCCTCCTTCATCATCTAATTACAACTGAGTCCTTATAAAAGACTCTGTAACCACATATTCCCGTCCATCAATTATGGCCACAATCTCCTTGGGTTGACCCTCAGGAGATCTTTCAGAGGCTGTGGCCCAGAATTGTTTGACTAAAGAGTCATAAACAACGGATGGGCAGTGTGTTAGGGCATACCTGATCTTGGAGGGCTGTAGGAAATCAACCATCAGATCAAAAATATCACTTTCTTTAGCTTTTCCCAAAAATGCAACCTTATTCTGATCCCCTTAAAAATGAGTGCCGCCATTGCAACGATTTCGAGAAGATTTGAAATGGGTTTTGGTTGAGAATGAGAGGGAAATGGTTAATTAGGTCGTGGGATTACTATGTTTGGCTATTTAAAGAAGTTACCCAAAATAGCCGTTCATATTGGCAAATATCTCGGAAAGTATCTTTGACGAATTTTGACTTTAATTTTATCCTGAAATAAATACCCAATTCTACACTACCAGCAGCATCCACAAGTCAATCCGCAGGAACCACATGGTCAAACAGCAAAAACCACACATTGTTTGACCGCAGTTACTACAATGTGCTACCAGCAGGAACCATAACCCATCAGCAGGAACAGACACGTTATCAGAAGGAATGAGAAAAAGTCAACCCTTTTATTAACTGCGCATTAAAACCTCTTCAGTCATAACCCTTATTTACTCTTTCAACAACCGAACAATTACTATCATTAATTCTATTTGAGTTAGATTACATGATAACCTTGACTATAAAGGAAACATTCATTCATAAACCACATACACCACAAACCCTTCAATCGATAATCTACAACAGCCATAAAAAACACCATAATGAGCAACTCTCCCATTGAAATTTCATCTGATTCCTCTATGAGTCCATCATCTAATGATGGATGGGAAAATTACTTTCCTCCCAAGAACACCACAGTTACCTTTATGAACACAAACCTTGCTCCACCACCAACACCAGTTGGTACCTTTTCTGAATATCTGCCTACTCCACCCTCTTATGTGGATGAATCCAGTTCACTCCATGCCTAGCTTTGTATCAGCTTATGAAGATACTGATGATGATACAGGTGGGTCCTCCAGAGCTTTTATGGAAAACTAGAAGGGGGGGTTGAATAGTTTTACCAATTAAAACTTTGTTTTAAAATATTTAGATCGACTTATGTCAATCTATTCAAATGTGTATGTTGGATGTTGATAGATAGATATGGAAATATGTAATGCAAAGGTAAAGAGTAGGAAACACATAACCAAGACACGAGTTTTTATAGTGGTTCGGCTACAAGGACACAACCCTACTCCACTCTCCGAGTCACCTACTCGAGAGTTCGTAATTACTACACGACACAACTCTTTATGGCGGAGAAGCCTTCACAACATCGCCTACTCTTTTTCCGGTACTAGGCTAGACACCAGGTTCTTCCACAAGGTGGAACCACACCTATCACAACGTCGCCTACAATTTATCAGGTACAAGGCTATATACCGAGTTCCATTACAAAGGAGGAACTACTACCCAACACTACACAACACCTATTCCAAAAGAGACCCACTCATTATTACAACATCATCAAGGATATCAATATCCTTGGACACAAACTATCTCTATTTGCATATCGATGCACCTCATCGATTGTACACCCTTGACATCTTTCACTAATGCCTCTTGACTTGACTTCTAGGCACCTTTCACTAATGCCTTTGACACGGACGTTCGGCACCTTTCACTAATGCCTTCGTCTTGAATCTTTTGGCATCCTTCACTAATGCCTTTGACACGGACGTTAAGCATCTTTCACTAATGCCTTCGTCTTGACTCTTTCGGCATCCTTCACTAATGCCTTTGACACAGACGTTAAGAACCTTTCACTAATGCCTTCGTCTTGACTCTTTCCGCATCCTTCACTAATGCTTTTGACACAAAACCTCTACAGAGGAAGAAAGAACTATCAACAAGAGAACCTTAGTAGTCTTGATGATGACAAAGCATGGCAACTCATGGACTTGAGCTTGCTCGACTTCAAGAGGTGGTGATCTCGCCTTTAAGAGGAACCTAGAGAATCACACAAAAACAAAACACAAACTACATAGAGAGATCCTTAGGATCTGAGGTTAGAAGGTTTACAATACTAGGAGAAAGTATGTGTGGGAGTGGACCCCTAAAATGAAGAAGTGGCTCACTATTTATAGAAGAAAATAGTCTACTGTTCCACGGATCCCACATATCCCTTGCTTGAGGGATTCGTCCAGTGTAAACTGGGGGAACCGTAGGACGCTCCTCTTTGCCCATGGGTTTTGGGTCATGGGTCATGGGTCATGGGTCCTAGACTTTGGACCATGGGTATCTAAGTAGGTACAATGTATCTAGCATGTGCAATGCATCTAGTCCATGGGTCATGGGTTAAATCCATGGGTCATGGATAATACCCATTCATGACTTATGCATGATGTCATGCAATGGGTTATGGGTTATGCTCCATGGGTATGAGTCATGGACTTTGGGTTATACCCACGTACATTCAATGTATTTGGTCAATGAGTCAAATACTTAAACTTCTACCCGTTATATTACCCATTATAATACATACTAATTATGTATATATCTACCCAATATGTAAACACTAGTTGTTGTACATATGTATTACTAAATCATAAAATCACTATTACTTGTTTAGTGTTTTATGTGAAAACGTAAGTGTGTTAGTAACTATTGGCTCAAAACATTTGCGTATTTTATTTGTTTCGTTAAAATGATTTTACGTTTGTTATCGACAGAACATTAGAAGATCGTAAATTATAACTAAACATTTTTACGGCTTATTTGTATTAACGATCTCCCCCTTTTTTTGATGACAAAACATAGGATTATTTTAAGGAAAAACTAAAATTCGTAAAAGTTTGAATTGGATTTTTTACTCTCTTCTCCCCTTTTTTGTCGAAACAAAAAGAGCGTCGAAAAGAAACTAACACCTTGTTTTTTTTTTTAAAATTGTAAAAAGAAGGAAAAAATAAAAATATAGAGAGCAAGTGACGGGAAGTGTTCTCGTCTTAGCTCCCCCTTGACGAGTCCATCCCTTTGTGAGGGCGTCAAGTAAGAAGAAATACTAAACTAGTGTATTGCAACTATGATTGAAAATGGTTTCGTCTTTGGGACGAATATGCTCCTCCTTGATGATTGCAACATTGCAAAGGGACGTCATGTGACGTAATCCTAATATGAAATATATTGCAAATGATTTTGTAATGTATCGCTTTGACACGAAACTCCCCCTAGCTTAGGGTGTCAAAGTCTTCATGTGTATATTGAAAATCTACAAAACAAATATTAGAAAACAAGTATATAATGCATAGTTTCCTGCAAATAAGACTCAAGTTAGTAGTAAACAAGTCCTCTGTTGCACGGATCCCACGGTTCCATCCTTGGAGGGATCCGTCTAGGCAAAGTAGAAGGATCCGTCTGACTGTAAGCAAAATACAGCAATGGTGATGTAACAAATGATGTTAACATCAAAATGAGATATGTATTAGGGTATCAAACATGCTCTCAAGACAATATGGCACATAACATGTAATCTCATTCAATAAAACTTACGAGAAATGATCTACAAATCTCTAAAAACTAAGAGAATGATTTAAACATGAAATGTGATTCCTAAACGATCTAAGTTGAGCTTAAGACTAGGACACCACTTGAATCCTTAAGCTCACGGTTGTTTAGGTTTGTTGACCTCATCGAAACGTTCGAGGAGGTGATAAAACATGAAACGTTGCTCTTCATGTAGTTAATGTATCAAGCCTTCAACGTGTTGACAATGATAACAATCCTTGTCATGGCTCAGAAAAGGTGGTGGTAGAAATGGAGCGGCTTGATGTGGAGGATCAAGTGAGGAGGGTTGAGGATCCTCAAAGGAAGGAGGGATTGGTGGAGCCACATTCAATGATGGCTCAACAAAGGATACGGGTGCAAGTGTTGATTCAACACCTTGGTTTTGTTGCACAATCTTCCCTGTTGAGGAGAGTGTCGGTAATGGTCAAGGATGGGATGGCCTAGGAGGTAAGTCCTCTAAGTTGTAGAGATGTGGAGATGATTGTGAAGTGGTCAATGATATGGCTCTAGGCACCAAAGATGATGGTTGGGTGGAAATGGGTGTGTTTGGTTTAGTAGGAATTGTGGTGTTTGGTGATGATATTTTTGTGGGAACAATCCTTTTGGGGATTGGTTTGATTGGATGAGTTGTTGGAGGAGAAATCCTAGCATTTGTAGATTTAACGGGAGATGATTCGGTTGAGGAAATTTCGTGTACAACACGAGCAAGTGTCTTGGGTGGTCCTTTGGTGGATGAGTTAGCACTAGGAGCTTTCCTCATGAAGAAATGACTAAGGAAAAAAGGTTTCTAAATGCTGAGAATTAAGTTGTGGTTGATGACTAAGAAGTTCTAACAAGATGACTTATAAAGGGAAGGATTTGGGAAGTGCATTAAAGACTTAAGCCACTAAGATCCTTAGAAATGTGATGATTTTCATGCACAAGAGTCAACTACAGATTTGCACTGATCTATAAGTTTAATTAAGGCAAGATGGAGTGTTCAAGTTATCAAGGAGAGCTTGAATGATTGTTTTAGGGAGGATTTGCTGAATCTGTCACCCGGATCCCACTGTTCCCTCCAATGAGGGATCCGTCTAGGCTAATCCTAGGGATCCGCCTCTCAGCACCTAAGAAAGAAGGGAAATGATGTTTTTAGATTCTAATACCTATACATCTTGAGTGTCTCAGTCTTCTTAAGTGTTTTAAATGAGGTGTGACTTAAATGATCAAGGGTAATGAGTGGTGGTAGCTAATGATTGCCTTTTATGGAAGGAAAATGAGACTTTATGACCACCAATGGGTGATCAAGGATGAAACTAGGAATACTTATAGTGTCAAGTGATATTAAATGATCTTAGAGATCAGATGGAAACTTGAGATAAAATTTGAAAATTCGTTAAAAATTATGAAAATTGAAAAACTAGTTTTTGACCCATTTTGAGGTAGAGATGACTAAAACCAATTTGCTAAAATTGAGAGATTTACAGAACTAGATTTGTTGACATGTGATAGATGATGTGTGAGTATAAGAGCGGAAGGATGATGAGTTTTGGTGATATGATAAATTAAAAAGCACTTTGAGTGTGATCTTAAATGAGCTATGGGTAAGTGTGAAGCTTACTAAGCTTGAAGAAGACTTAAGTGGTCCTAAGGCCTTATGTTTAGCTAGTGTGAAGTGATCTAGTGAGTTGTTTTGATGTGTGGGATTCTGTATAGGACATCTGTCACCACGGATCCCATGGTTCCCTAAAAGGAGGGATCCGTCTAGTATATCCTTAGGGATCCGGCAACTCCAGATCAGAAGCATCACAGAAAAGAATGCAGATTTTTACTATACTATGTATACCAATTTCTATTGGTCTCTAATCTAAAGAACAATAAAACAAGCAAAATATCTCATAAACCATATCATAACTAAGAGTAGTAATGATAATATCCAAACAACCAAACTAAAGTATTTCACAAACATAAGTGATGAAAGTGTCTAAATACTCATCATTTTGTAATCAGATAGATCAGAAATCATCTCGAAAACACTCGAAACACATCAAAATGATCAAAATATCACAAATCAGTGTTTTATGTGTTTTAAATGCAAAATATCAAAATCGATGAAAACGTATCAAATTTGCAAAATTGGCGCTTTAGTCCCCAAGTTTCAAAAGTTGTCAAAAATCACCCCGTATATCTAAATAAAGAAAATGTCATTTAAGGTCCATGGATTCAAAAGTTGTCAAACAAACCTTTGAAATGTAAAATTGCAAAATTACAACTTTGGTCCTCAAGTTTTAAAAATGTCATAAATGGTCCTTGGAATTTTGAAATAGTCAAATATGGTCCTTGTACTATTCAAGTATGTCAAGTATGGTCCTTGTGTTATGTTTGGAAAAGTGGCATGTTCAATCCTCATGTTTGGCCGAATTACATTTCTAGTCCTTGTGTTATTACTCACCAAACCGGACCCTAATCACTACTTAAGCCCAATATAAGCCCAATCCAACACCCTTTAACCCGGCCTTTACCCGAGTCAACCCAAATCCTTACCCGGTCAACCTTCCCAGTCAAACAAACATATACCCCCTTTCCCCGCGCTTTTTTTCTCTTCTCCCTCCCAACTGCCTCAGCACACCTCACCTTCTCCATCACATACTCTCCCTCCTTGTCTCCTCCACCTCAACACAAAACAAAAGCCATTAAATGCTCATTCTCACCCCTCACTCAACCCCTAAACTGCTAAAGTCCACTTTGGCGCCAAAATGATCAAACGCCAAAATTGGCTCAAAGCATCCAATGGACCAAAATGATGGTGGGATCAAGTCAGAGACATGTGGGAAGATGTTTGGTATATATAAGAAGCAAAGAGAAGCAAGAAAAAGTAGTAGATTATTAGCTCAAAATTTTCCTTATGTCGTTTTTATAATTAATGTATTAGTTTAACTTTAAAGCTGTAAGTTTTTGTTTCCAAGTGTTAAACTCAAGTTATCTTTGCAGTATAATTAAGTTTTAATCATTAATTCCAAGGTTTATCTAGTTTCATATCTTTTGCATAACTGTTGAAAACTTCCATTTCAAAGTGTGACAAACAAGCTTTTTTAGTTTATTTTTTGAGCTTCAATGTTTATATGAGCCTATTATAACTTTTTGTAAGTCTGCAATCAAGTTTCAATCAAGTTTGGATGTTGGTCAATAAAAGTCAACCCGAGGCTCAAATTGGAATGGAAGTCGAATTTGGGTGATGCGATGTTGATACGGGTTGAATAGAGTAGATTAGATTAGTGTAGTGGATCTGGTTTGGTTTTAAGCTCGCAATCACCGAGCACTTGTGAGTGTTCATGTTATTTTCGCTTTATTTGCACATTTTGCTTGTACATGTATCCGTGGTCACTTTTGGTTTTAATGTGTTTATTTATGTGTATTTAGGTAGTTGCTTATTTGGATCAATGGTTTAAATCGCTCATTAGTTTGTGTGTTTAAACCGCTAATCATTAGTTTAAAGAGGTGTTTGGATGTGACCGCATATCTGCTCTTCAAGGCTTTTGCAGAAGTAGGTTTCTATTGTTTCATGCTTGTTTAGTCCTAATTGACTCATTTGAGTCTTAATCTTGTGCCTGCTAAGCTCTAAAGTCAAAATCCCATCTCCACTGTCCTTAGCAGCTTACTGTTGGATTTTTGAACATTCAAAATCTTGTTTTATGTTTAAAGTACTTAGATATAGCTTTCATTAACCTTGTTTCATCATATTACATCATATTCTGTCCTTAAATCTGGATCAAAGCTCAAAATAGTCAACTTTTTAGTTTTGTTAAAAAGTCAAATCATAATAAGTCGGCTTTTTAGCCCAACTAGGAAGAATTTTAGTGAGCTCATTCCTAAGTCATTTCAAGTGAAATTTGTGTCTTTTAAAAGTTCATCTCTCTAGTTCCTTGTTGTCATTTTTACATGATTTTATAATTTTCTTTAAGCTCTTATAGAGCTTGTCAATATGGTCCAGTGCCTCGTGCAGCATGCATGCCTGCATGTGGCTTTGTAGATTTTGCAGCCTGCCACAAGCTCATTTGAGCTTGGCAAGGTCCGATCTTTGGTTTGCATGTTCCTACCCAGTGTCCTCTCTAGGTCCCTTCTTTTGCTTTTCGCTTCTAGCTTATCCTAGTACTTATTTTCTTGCTCAAAGTAGACCCCCTCAAACTGCTTTTTCCGCCATAAGCTCTTGTCATCAATCTGATCTAGCTTGTGATCCCGTGGTTAGAACTTGTTGATTCTTGTTGCACTTGGTCAACTTTAGCATATTAGAGCTTCTCTTTGGTTTGGTGCCTTTTGACTTCATTTGTTTATCAAAGTGCTTATTTCAATAAGCACTTGGTCATCGCTTCTAATTCCTCCAAATAAGCTCCTGCTTTTCCATTTTTCATAGCTTCCTAATATTATTTTAAACTTTTCCTGAAATTTTCAGATTTTTCCTAGCTTGTTTGCTATTTTCTTAATTTAAATTAGTTTTTAAGCATTTTAATTAGCTTTAAATACAAAAATTAAGAAAAGTTCCAAAAATAATTTTTCAATTTTAACAGTTTAAGATAAATATAAATAGCCTAAAAAGTATTTTTCCATAATTTTCTTGGTTTAAAAAGTATTTTCTAGCATTTTAATTAGTTTTAAATAGTTTTAAATTAATAATAAATACATAAAAAGTCTAAAAAATATATTTTCTGTTTTAAAATTAGTTTTATCATATTTTAGATTTTTCTAAATCTTAATTTTATTTTTCTAGTCTTATTCCATATTTTCTTTTATTTTAGAGTATTATTAAATAGTTTAAAATAGTTTTTAATTAATAATAATTAGATAAATAGTTTTAAAAATAATTTTATTTTTCTAATAATTTTCTTTTATCATTAGGTTTGTAAAATGTATTTTCATATTTTTAGGACTTTTATTTCTTAAATATCACGCTTTATTCTCAGACGCTTTATGTAGTTTTAATTTAAACGTAGTTTTAAGTTTTAAACGCTCATCACTTTAAAAATAGTGATAGCGTTTATTTAATATATTTTATCTTTTAATTTTCTTAATTTGTATTTAAGTCGCTTTATTTTATAAAACTTTTCAAGAGTGTAATATTCGATCCAAATCCTTTTCGATCACTATCATTAGTGATCATTCTATCGTCTCGAATCGGTGTTTGCACACCATTGAGTCTCCGTGGGACTAAACGACCCGGAATTCACTATATTCTCTCGATCTTCATTGTATTTGTGTTTAAGTCGTTTTAAGTCTGTTTGACTTGACGGTTTAGACAGATCAAAATTTCAGCGGCCACGGGAGGCTTTAGCGTGTGTTTAGCCTTTTCGATCCATTCTTGCGCACCCCATCTTTTGTAAAAGTTTTTGTAAAGTTTTCGAAAATCCAAAAGTTCATTAACACTTGTCCTAAAGTGTTAACAAACCCAAAATATTTTCATTCTTTGTTTTTATTGCATGTTTTCAAAAATCCAAAATATCCATCCTTTATCCTCCAACTGCTTAATATTACATTTCCTCACCTCTAACTGCTTAATTCTTCATTCCTTATCTTCTTTAACCGCTTAATTCTTCATCTCTTATCCTCTTATCTGCTTAATTCTCTATGTCATGGTATTTGACATGTTCCTCGTGTGGAGGTCCGTTTAATCTGGAAATTGTCGGCGTTGTACCAATGTGAGTTTCGAGACAAATTTGTCGGTAATCCCGATCCCATTTCAAATGAAACACCGATTTTTCCTACCTACCTCCACAACCCCAATACGAATCCTACTCATGCGAGTTTTGTGGGAATGATTCTCATTCCGTTTTGATTGTCCACCACGGGTCCCGCTTTGTCTATGAGCCGTAACTGTGTTACAATCGAACTTTGGTGAAAGTTATTTTCCCAATTATCTCTGTTGTGAGAATTGCGGGGGTCCTCATGCGATTTTTGAATGTCAACCGATGAATCAAAATTTTCACAATTCCAATTCTCCGGCTTTGACAATTTCCAACCCCACAAGATTCCATCACCATCGACTTCGAGCCTTCACAAGATCTAAATGATTACGAGGAGTGTAATCTCCACAAAGTTCAAGAAATACGCATTCGAAAGAAACTACAAATGAAAAGAATGGTATGTAAGCTTCAAAGATGAACATAAGAACTGATATGATGACGATGACGATGAGGATAGTATTCAAATGAGGGAATACTATGAGGACGACGAGGAGAGTGTTACTCAATTGAACGATCTTATTTCTCAACTCCTCGCCTATTGCTATCACACCTATCTTACCTTTTATTGCTTCCAAAGACTCTCTCATAATGGGGACGAGCCTTCTAGCACTATTCCGAAGGGGAACCGTCTAGTGTCGAGAGCCTTGTTCCAACCCCAAGTGAGTCCGAGGTTATCTCCGTAATATGTGTGATGAGCCTCTTAATGATGATTCTTCCTTCTCTTGACATTCCATATGATCATGTCAAGATGTTCTCCGATTCGATAACGATTGTACTGCTTGACAATTCTTTATCCTATGGAGACATCGATTATGTCGAGGAGCTACCTTCCGAGCTAGTTAGCTTGTAGGAGTGAGAGATTCGATGATCCGAAATTGAGGACTAGATACTTCGTGAACAATTGTTCAATATAAATCTCCTCGCTTCTAAGATCGAATCATTTTGTGCTAAGTCACCATCTCCTATCCCCATTGTGGATAGTGACTTACATTGGACAAGCCCGAGCTTGAGGCTTTTTCCAATGATTCTCTTCATGAAGAGTTCTCCGTGAACTCTCTCATGACATATCTCCTCCGGAATATGATCACTTCTATTTTGATCTTGAGGATGATATTGGCTCGGAGGAAGGTGTACTCTATCATAAGAGTTTGCTTATTGATGATACTACCTTCACCCTTCCTCCCGATATGTCCACATTTGAGGATGACGAATGGATTTTGATTGTTATCAACATCTTTCTTCCATTCCTCACATATGATGTGACTTCCTCTCTTCTTCACTCCTTCGGGAGTGAGGACACTATCTTTGACCCCGAATTTTCGCTTATCATTTGTGAGCCGGGTCTGCTCTCTTTATCTCGTCGGTGTGGAACTTTCACGTGCTTCAAATGTTTGTCCAAACATCTTGAATGAAAGTCCGATGGAGATTGTATCTTCCACTTGCTTCCCATGAACCAATGACTCGGGTCGAGTCAAGCTAGCGACTGGAAATCAAAAACAAGAGCACACACTATATGGATTATCACCCATATTTCGCCTTCTTACCCCTTTCTACCACCTAAGTGTGGGGTGATGCCCACATGTTATATATATATATATATATATATATATATATATATATATATATATATATATATATATATATCTTAAAAAAAAAAAAAAAAACTTTCTAAATAATGGCCGTAATATTTCCTTTTACGTTTTTGTTTCGCATAACCGCTGCATTTTGAATATTGAGGGCAATATTCATTTCTAAGCTGGGGAATTCTCACAATTTCATATATTATCTACCCAATTCCCGCTTTTGGCCAAATTTTTTTTTTGGAGTAAGTGTTTTACACTTACTCAATTGGTTATCATCCGCTTGTCTAATAAACTAAAGGATTGGCTAATCCAGAGCAAACGGCTCTTGGTAAAGATATATCAAACCGCTTATATGGCTTGCACTGCCCAAAATTGTATGGTATTCACCACCATATCCTAAAAAGTGAAGAGTTGGCTAGCCCGCAAGTTTATGGCTTGTGGTAAAGGCAATGGAAAATCCATAATTGGTAATCACCACCAAAGATAATTTGATAATTTATCTAAGAGTTGGCTAGTCCGTATGGTACGGCCTCGTAAAGACAAAATCAAACCATTGAAAGTCGGTGGTTTGCTCAAAATCACATGGTTATCTTGTACCATGGTTCTTACTTGAATCAAACATTTGGCTACTCCGTAGTAATGGCTTTTGGTAAAGAGATTAAAATCCATTATGTTTTTCAAATCATTGCTAGAGACTAGCAATATCTTAGTGGGATTGATGAGTGTCTAAATACTCATCATTTTGTAATCAGATAGATCAGAAATCATCCGAAACACCTGTAAACACATCAAATGATCAAAATATCACAAATAAGTGTTTTATGTGTTTTAAATGCAAAATATCAAAATCGATGAAAACGATCAAATTTGCAAATTGGCGCTTTAGTCCCCAAGTTTCAAAAGTTGTCAAAATCATCCTCGTATATCTAAATAAAGAAAATGTCATTTAAGGTCCATGGATTCAAAAGTTGTCAAACAAACCTTTGAAATGTAAAATTGCAAAATTACAACTTTGGTCCCTCAAGTTTTAAAAATGTCATAAATGGTCCTTGGAATTTTGAAATAGTCAAATATGGTCCTTGTACTATTCAAGTATGTCAAGTATGGTCCTTGTGTTATGTTTGAAAAGTGGCATGTTCAATCCTCATGTTTGGTCGAATTACATTTCTAGTCCTTGTTTATTACTCACCAAACCGACCCTAATCACTACTTAAGCCCAATATAAACCCAATCCAACACCCTTTAACCCGGCCTTTACCCGAGTCAACCCAAATCCTTACCCGGTCAACCTTCCCAGTCAAACAAACATATACCCCCTTTCCCCGCGCTTTTTTCTCTTCTCCCTCCCAACTGCCTCAGCACACCTCACCTTCTCCATCACATACTCTCCCTCCTTGTCTCCTCCACCTCAACACAAAACAAAAGCCATTAAATGCTCATTCTCACCCCTCACTCAACCCCAAAACTGCTAAAGTCCACTTTGGCGCCAAAATGATCAAACGGCCAAAATTGGCTCAAAGCATCCAATGGACCAAAATGATGGTGGGATCAAGTCAGAGACATGTGGGAAGATGTTTGGTATATATAAGAAGCAAAGAGAAGCAAGAAAAAGTAGTAGATTATTAGCTCAAAATTTTCCTTATGTCGTTTTTATAATTAATGTATTAGTTTAACTTTAAAGCTGTAAGTTTTGTTTCCAAGTGTTAAACTCAAGTTATCTTTGGCAAGATAATTAAGTTTTAATCATTAATTCCAAGGTTTATCTAGTTTCATATCTTTTGCATAATCGTTGAAAACTTCCATTTCAAAGTGTGACAAACAAGCTTTTCTTAGTTTATTTTGGGCTTCAAATAAGTTTATATGAGCCTATTATAACTTTTGTAAGTCTCGCAATCAAGTTTCAATCAAGTTTGATGTTGGTCAATAAAAGTCAACCCGAGGCTCAAATTGAATGGAAGCTGAATTGGGTGATGCAGATGTTGATACGGGTTGGAATAGAGTAGATTAGATTAGTGTAGTGGATCTTTGGGTTTGGTTTTAAGCTCGCAATCACCGAGCACTTGTGAGTGTTCATGTTATTTTCGCTTTATTTGCACATTTTGCTTGTACATGTATCTCGTGGTCACTTTTGGTTTTAATGTGTTTATTTATGTGTATTTAGGGTAGTTGCTTTATTTGGATCAATGGTTTAAATCGGTTCATTAGTTTGTGTGTTTAAACTCGCTAATCATTAGTTTAAAGAGGTGTTTGGATGTGACGCATATCTCGCTTCAAGGCTTTTGCAAGTAGGTTTCTATTGTTTCATGCTTGTTTAGTCCTAATTGACTCATTTGAGTCTTAATCTTGCCTCTGAAGCTCTAAAGTCAAAATCCCATCTCCATCGCCCTTAGTACCATCGTTGATTTTCAACATTCAAAATCTTGTTTTATGTTTAAAGTACTTAGATATAGCTTTCATTAACCTTGTTTCATCATATTACATCATATTCTGTCCTTAAATCTGGATCAAAGCTCAAAATAGTCAACTTTTTAGTTTTGTTAAAAAAGTCAAATTGCAATAAGTCAGTTTTTAGCCCAACTAGGAAGAATTTTAGTGAGCTCATTCCTAAGTCATTTCAAGTGAAATTTGTGTCTTTTAAAAGTTCATCTGCTCTAGTTCCTTGTTGTCATTTTTACATGATTTTATAAATTTTCTTTAAGCTCTTATAGAGCTTGTCAATATGGTCCAAGTGCCGTGCAGTAGCATGTGGCACTCGCATGTGGCTTTTCAGATTTTGCAGCCTCGCCACAAGCTCATTTGAGCTTGGCAAGGTCCGATCTTTGGTTTGCATGTTCCTACCCAGGTCCTCTCTAGGTCCCTTCTTTTGCTTTTCAGTTTCTAGCTTATCCTAGTACTTATTTTCTTGCTCAAAGTAGACCCCCCCTCAAACTGTTTTTCTGCCATAAGCTCTTGTCATCAATCTGATCTAGCTTGTGATCCTGTGGTTAGAACTTGTTGATTCTTGTTGCACTTGGTCAACTTTAGCATATTAGAGCTTCTCTTTTGGTTTGGTGCCTTTTGGACTTCATTTGCTTATCAAAGTGCTTATTTCAATAAGCACTTGGTCATCAGTTTCTAATTCCTCCAAATAAGCTCCTGTTTTTCCATTTTTCATAGCTTCCTAATATTATTTTAAACTTTTCCTGAAATTTTCAGATTTTTCCTAGCTTGTTTGCTATTTTTCTTAATTTAAATTAGTTTTTAAGCATTTTTAATTAGCTTTAAATACAAAAAAATTAAGAAAAAGTTCAAAAAATAATTTTTCAATTTTAACAGTTTAAGATAAATATAAATAGCCTAAAAAGTATTTTTCCATAATTTTCTTGGTTTAAAAAGTATTTTCTAGCATTTTAATTAGTTTTAAATAGTTTTAAATTAATAATAAATACATAAAAAGTCTAAAAAATATATTTTCTGTTTTAAAATTAGTTTTATCATATTTTAGATTTTTCTAAATCTTAATTTTATTTTCTAGTCTTATTTCATATTTTCTTTATTTTAGAGTATTATTAAATAGTTTAAAATAGTTTTAATTAATAATAATTAGATAAATAGTTTTAAAATAATTTTATTTTTCTAATAATTTTATTTTATCATTAGGTTTGTAAAATGTATTTTTCATATTTTAGGACTTTATTTCTTAAATATCACGTTTTATTCTCAGACGCTATTTAGTTTTAATTTAAACGTAAGTTTTAAGTTTTAAACGCTCATCACTTTAAAAATAGTGATAGCGTTTATTTAATATATTTTATCTTTTAATTTTCTTAATTTGTATTTAAGTCGCTTTATTTTATAAAACTTTTTCAAGAGTGTAATATTCGATCCAACTTTTCGATCACTATCATTAGTGATCATTCTATCGTCTCGAATCTGTTTGCACACCATTGAGTCTCCGTGGACCAAACGACCCGAATTCACTATATTCTCCGATCTTCATTGTATTTGTGTTTAAGTCGTTTTAAGTCTGTTTGACTTGACGGTTTAGCATGCATCAATAAGCATTCATTGTAAAATGATAAACAAAATGTCTAAAAGCAACCATAATCCTAATATCTCTTTTGTCAATCTTTTCTTCCTCTTCCCGACTTCACGACGTAGTTAATTAGGCATTGATCATACCATTCAATTGTTTGAATTCTTCGGTCCTCGCTTTGGAAGAGTCAAGTTGTTCAAAGTAGGTTATGGGGTCCAAGTCGACGCTGGCACCGGGGTTGACATTTACTTCCTCTTCGTCCGAGGAGTCCGGGAGAGCCCGAGGTCTTCTTCCATTGACCATGAACCGTTTAGAGGGTTGTTTGGTAAGTGGTACCATGAAGTGATCGGAAAGGAAATGATCATCATTGATTGGAGATGGTTGCATTGCACTAACATACTCAAGGAGTCGTGTTAGGAGCATACCATAGGGAAGTACCATGTTGGCGACTTTGAATACACCGACCATTCTCTTCACCATGTAATAGGAATGATTAAATGGCCTTTGGTGAATGAGGCAATATATCATTTGGATAAGACATGCATTTGGATGGTCTTGTTTCTGACCAAACTAATGACATTTTCCCTAAGAATTTCTTCCCACTTTCTATAGATGGGATGCATTTTGAAGTGTTCCATTTGAAAGGGGGGGGGGGTTGAATAGTTTACCGATTAAAACTTCGTTTTAAAATATTTAGATCGACTTATGTCAATCTATTCAAATGTGTATGTTGGATGTTGATAGATAGATATGTAAATATGTAATGCAAAGGTAAAGAGTAAAAACACAAAACCCCGACACGAGTGTTTATAGTGGTTCGGCTACAAGGACACCTTCCTTGCCCTACTCCATTCCCCGAGTCACCTACTCGAGAGTTCATAATCACTACACGACACAAATCCTTATGGCGGAGAAGCCTTCACAATGTTGCCTACTCTTTTCTGGTACTAGGCTAGACACCGGCTTCTTCCACAAGGTAGAACCACACCTATCACAACGTAGCCTACACTTTATCCGGTACAAGTCTAGATACCGAGTTTCATTACAAAAGAGGAACTACTACCCAACACTACACAACACCTATTCCAAAAGAGACCCACTCCTTATTAAAACATCATCAAGGATATCAATATCCTTGGACACAACCTATCTCTATTTTTATATCGATGCACCTCATCGATTGTACACCCTTGGCATCTTTCACTAATGCCTCTTGACTTGACTTCTAGGCACCCTTCACTAATGCCTTTATCACGGATGTTCGGCACCTTTCACTAATGCCTTCGTCTTGACTCTTTTAGCATCCTTCACTAATGCCTTTGACACGGACGTTAAGAACCTTTCACTAATGCCTTCGTCTTGGATTTTTCGGCATCTTTCACTAATGCCTTTGAAACAAACGTTAAGCACCTTACACTAATGCCTTCATCTTGACTCTTTCGGCATCCTTCACTAATGCTTTTGACAAAACACCTCTAGGGAGGAAGAAAGAACTATCAACAAGAGAACCTTAGTAGTCTTGATGATGACGAAGCATGGGAACTCATGGACTTGAGCTTGCTCGACTTTAAGAGGTGGTGATCTCGCCTTTAAGAGGAACCTAGACAATCACACAAAAACAAAACACAAAATACATAGAGAGATCCTTAGGATATGAGGTTAGAAGGTTTACAATACTAGGAGAAAGTATGTGTGGGAGTGGCCCCCTAAAATGAAGAAGTGGCTCACTATTTATAGAAGAAAATAGTCTACTGTTCCACGGATCCCACGGATCCTTTGCTTGAGGGATCCGTCGAGTGTAAACTGGGGGAACCGTGGGACGCTCCTCTTTGCCCATGGGTTTTGGGTCATGGGTCATGGGTTATGGGTCATGGGTCCTAGACTTTGGACCATGGGTATCCAAGTTGATACAATGTATCTAGTATGGGCAATGCATCTAGTCCATAGGTCATGGTTTAAATCCATGGGTCATGGATAACACCCATTCATGATTTATGCATGATGTCATGCAATGGGTTATGGGTTATGGTCCATGGGTATGGGTCATGGACTTTGGGTTATACCCACCTACATTCAATGTATTTGGTCAATGAGTCAAATACTTAAACTTCTACCCATTATATTACCTATTATAATACATACTAATTATGTATATATCTACCCAATATGTAAACACTAGTTGTTGTACATATGTATTACTAAATCATAAAATCACTATTACTTGTTTAGTGTTTTATGTGAAAACATAAGTGTGTTAGTAAACTATTGGCTCAAAACATTTACGTATTTTATTTGTTTCGTTAAAATGATTTTATGTTTGTTATCGACAAAACTTTAGAAGATCGTAAAATATAACTAAACATTTTTACGGCTTATTTGTATTAACAGCTTTCACTGTTGCTCCTCTTGAGCAAGTGCCAGCTCCTCCTGTGCAAGTGCCAGGTCCTTCCAACCATGCCCCACATAAAAGACAATAGGTGGTTGGTCTTCCCTGTCCAAGTGTGTGGGAGGTGGTTGGGAGGAGGGGTAAACAGAGTATGACGGATTTTGGAAAGGGGAAGGGACCCATGGAGTAGGTGGTGTTAGTAGTTTTCTTTTGAAGATGTCTTTGATGAAATGAAAGCTTCCATGTTAGTAGTTTTCTTTGGAAGATGTCTTCGGATGCAGTTCTTTTAATGAATAAACTTCCATGTTTTTCTTTTAATTTCTTTGCAACTGATTGAGAGTGTTTGACTTAGAATCTGCAAAATTGTTAGTAGACCACATAATATACAAAGAAAATACACAATTATAAAATATGCACATTTATACAAACTATACAACATAAAGCCTCCCCTTAATCAGTAAGCCTCCCCTTAGGCATAATCCTCCCTTCAAACACAACAATCAGGGGTTGATCATGCCAATATGGACAACCAGAAATTGAAATCTAGGGCCATCAAAAGATTTAGTTAACAAATCAGCCACATTATCATCAGTGTGAATTTTAAGCACTTGAATAAGATGTTTTTCATTTGCATCTCTTATAAAGTGGTGCCTAATTTATATGTACTTAGTTCTTTGATAAAAACTGGGTTTTTAACAATGAAAATGGTACTTTGGTTATCAATGAAGATTTTTGTGTTCATAAAATTGAACCCGTAGTCTAATAACTGATTCTGAATCCAGAGTACCTGACCACAACAGCTAGCAGCAGCAACATACTTTACTTCAGTGGAGGATGTGGCCACAATGTTCTGCTTCTTGCATTGTCAGGAGATCAACCTCCTACCCAAAACCCGACAACCCCAATAGTATATTTTCTATCAAAATTTGCACCAAGATTGATAAGGATTTAAACGACACTTTGCGGGTCATTTAAGCCCTTAATCGCCACTTTATATCCATATCGCTAATTTAATTACTTTTCACTTTTAGGTCTCTTAAAATCAAAATGTCGGAATGATGCATTTTGGATGAAAAGGAGTGAATATATGAAGAAATGGCTAAGTTAAGATCAAGACACTCAAGTCGCTTGAATTACACCGACGGCGTCCCAAACAGAGGGCTACCGTCCCTATTTTGTGACGACTCAGAGCTTAATTTGTTATTTTACACCGACGGCGCCAGCTTTGAAGAGTAAGGGCGCCACGAAGACTTTTCTTCTCGTACGCCTAGATCCATATTCGGATGACGCCACTCATCAAGACCGACCACCACAACCACAATGCGACGCCGCCCCAATGATGACTGCCAAGAAGAAACCCTAATGGCGGTGATCCGACGGCGTCCCAACTATAAGGTGACGCCGTCGAATATGTAAATTATATATAGAAATCAAATTTTCAGAATTTAGAGAGGTAGACATGTGGAGTAAAAACCTAAAACGATTTTGGTCCGGTTTGACAGTATCTTAGGGTTCTCATACCCTATTTTACATCAAGATAAGTAATTTACTTCATTGATTTCATTATGTCTTCAATTGTATGTGTGTATGCTTGCATTTTTAACATGTCCGGCTAAATTTCTTGTGTGTTTGCTTAGATCTATGAAACCTAGTTATTAATTAGGGAAAATGAGGTAAATAGACCGCGCGCCCTGAGGCTTATCACTTTCCGGACCACGCTATTTTGCGTTACAAAAATGGACTAGTTGCCCATCGATTTTCTTGTAGCCAACCATGTGGTGCCACGTGTCTGACAAACGTATGACAGAAGTACATATTTTGAAAGTATTTGTCATGTTTTTAAGGTATTGTTTTTGGGCAACCAAAATGTATTTTCGAGCAACTATATATTATTGGGCAACTTGTATTTATACACGAGGATAAGATCGTCATTTTACACTGGTTGTATTATAAAACTAATAATAATAACTCAGACACGTACGCACACAACATCACGCGCGCACACACACACAATCAAACATCTTCTTATACAATTTAACAGCTTCTACAATTAAACCTCTTCTTCTACATCACGCACACACTCACAAACCACATCTTATTCACGTAACCTCTAACCCCTAATTAATTTTATCAGATAATTCCGTATGACAAAATTAAAGTTGTACAATTGTAAAATCGCAGCTCGCTCTACATTGAAGTTGTCGCAGATATTAAACTCGCTTGTCAAAGAACGAAAATCGTGAAAGGTTTTTCAGCAAAAGCTTTTGGTCCATGGTTGATATAAAGTCGCAAGCGATAATGACCGCTTTCCTCGATGCATTATGTTTTGCAACACTGTATATGTTTCTAACATCTCCACCGATTCTCCACTAACATTCCAAATTGGGAGCATTCGTTAAGTTTTGGCCGTAAAGAATTTTGTCTCGATAATGTGGTTTCGATTTGGCAAAGTTTCAAACCGATTAAACGATCTAGCGATTTTTCGATTGTGTATTTGTCAAAAAGAGTAATGGTATAACAAATGTACATGCAATTGATCTTTGGAAATTGTTAATGACGAAAAAAGGATGGAAAAAGGTGGTTATCTCTTTCTCGATGAGGATGTTGTTAGTGGTGTGTTTGTTGGTAGCTACTGACACTGTGTTTATGGAAAAGAAGACAGAATTGCATCCATAAACACTTATTGACCTTGGTTGACAATTTTGAAGCTCGGAATGTATTTCCTTGGGGTGAATATATGTGGCATAATTTTATCAAAGGACTGCCAATATTGTTCATATACACGTAAAAGATCATCTGTTAAAATTGAAAAGAACCCAAAGTTCAATGCCACATATAATCTATACGTTCGCTTGGCTTTCAAGGTTAGAATTCTTAGTTTGTACTAATGTATGAATGTCTAGCTTTGATAACATATTTCTTTAGAACACAGGTTATTAAAAGCTTTTGATTCTATTTTGTTGTGCTATTACTTATTCATTTCAAAAGTACCTATAAATAATGTTGTTGTTTTATTGTTATGAAATGCTGGTGTTTTGTTCTGTATACAAGTAATATAAAAGTTACCCGTAATTTAGATTACAACAATGTTATAACACTTTTTAGTTTGTGATTTTTTTTAAAAAATATAACCATAAAGGTATTGTTTCATCCTAAACAGGTGACCTTTACTTTGGTAAACCTTGAAACATTTTCAAAATGATAGTCGCATAAGTCCACGCTTTTAAAGATGACAATGTGGCTATTACAGATTTGGATTTTGGAGACTTATCCTAAAAGCTCGCCATGGGTGAAAGACAATAAGGTCATTCCACGTGGTCTTGCTTGGTCGACTTTCAAAGTTTCGGAAAGCGGATCGTTGTAACCTCTTGGACCGTAGATGCATCACACATTCTTACAATGTCGATTACACCAACTTGTCCCGATTTTGTTCACAATATCGCAATTGTAATTTTTTTGGTTGTTAGGATTCAACTCCCATTGTTGAACTTTTCGCAACAAGTCGAAATGAAGCAACCGTGGTGTATTGCACCAATTTATAAATGGTTTGTCTGCTCCGCATACGACGCCGTGAGAAGACCGCAGAGCATTCAATGAATTCATGGACGATTTCAATTTACACTTGTGCATGGACGATTTCAATTTAAATGTTGCACAAACGGTGTCTACGCATTCGACAAGGGCTCTATTTAGTGAGTTAGTGGATTTGAATAAAAAAGTTTTGATGATGGAAAAGGCATTATTTGGTCGTAAACACACACGCTTGTACTTGATGTGTTTAGGATCGTGAAAGTGTACTTTCAAAAGTATAGCAACTTTGGGTCTTAATAATGATGTCGCTATTGTTCCCGATCAATCTACAAGTTGTGCCACCACAAACGACTCTGACGTTAATCCCGATGATCCGAAGGTTTGTATTTACTTTTCAGTTTACCTCCAATGTATATACCAAATGCAAATAATCGTTTGTGTCTACACTTATATCAAACCTTGGTTGATACATGCCACGTCGTGTCATATTGTGGGCCCTAACGGGGATAAGGTCGTACTTGCGGACCATGCAATGGACATTGACAATGATGATGGGCTAAAAGAAACGCAACCATGTAACCTTGGTATTCTTGTGGAAGCTTGTGCCATGACCCAAAATGTCTCCGCTATGGAATATGGAGGTGAAAGTAGTACTCAACTTCAACCAACTACACATATACGAGGAAAATAAAACACCCGGTGACCCCATTATTGTAAGTTATATTTCACTTACGCTTTAAATATCGTTATAGCATACGTCCCTACTTATGTATATATATTTAAAATTCAAGTAGAACCGGATTGTGGTAACGATTGGTCATCTTACATAAACGATGATAAAGTTTCGGGTGATAATTTTGTAGATGCAATGGATTGTGATAATGAACAACAAGAAGTGGTTCAGAAACAATTGGCTGGGGAGCCTAAACCCGTTAACAATATTGTTGGTGTGCAGACAAAAGAAGGAACACCAACCAACAAAGCTCTTGAGGTATCTACATTATCAGTAAAACAACGCCGAGAAATACAAGATTTTAATGTGTTGTTTTGTAACATAGTATATTTTCAAATCTCAGTTTAAAGACAACAACCTGCCATATGTAATTGTGGTTGGCCAAAATGACACATCTATGTTGGGACCTGTTTCCTCCGAAGATAATTTCAACGAAAGCGTCGATAAAACATTGTGTGTTCCGTCTTTAAATTTAATGGATTGTGATGATCAACAAGGGGATGTGGTTGAGAAAAATTCGTTTGTTGGCCTTTAATCCAGTAACAATGATATTGTTGTGGTTAGCGAACAAGAAACACCAACAAAGACAGACGCTAAAGCACCTGAATCTCAGGTTACACCCAACAAAGTGTCATTTGCAAATGTGGTAGGTCCTAATGACAAACCTCCGTTGGAAGATCTTTTCTCCGATAAGAATACGAACAAAAGAAAGAGATTAAATTGAACGACAACCTCAGTAAAACAAGGCGCATTGCATTTGGAAAAGGCGATTTGAAAAAAGTAAATGTTTTAGGATTAAACCGAAATAGCCCATATGTGTTCACTTGTGCGCTTATCTATTAGTCACATTGGCTTTTCACCTCCGTTAACCCTTTTGTTGCACTCACCTTTAGTGCAAGATACCCCTAGTTACACCCTTTTTTAGCCTATCCTTTCATTTTATAACCCTTATTTTCGTTACACCCTTACATCTTAGCCTACCGTGTAGTGTTACCTTTTTACCTTGAAGTCATTGTTCACCCTAGTTTGAGGTTCAAAATAAAGTTCCGAAAGGCGTACATCATCATCTACATCTCACTAAAGATCGTCAAAGACCCCCAAGTTATCACCTTATGTTCAAGTTCAAGTAGGGGAGCGGTTATGTTAAATATATATATATATATATATATATATATATATATATATATATATATATATATATATATATATATATATATTATTGTTAGTTGTGTTAATCAGACAAATAATTATATGAAGAAATTGGCATTGAGAATAACCTTCTCGATCACATTCGAAGAATAGTTCAAGGATAAATAATGATGGATTCCAGTGACATATACTGATCATATGAAGATGAACCTTGAATTATTGGTGGGGCGATGGCAACTCGGTTTTTAGCTAAGACTATTTGTTTTCTTTTTACCCATTAAAATATCCCGTGCCTTACCTTACCCTTTTTGTCGTGAAGCTTGTCTAGGTGATGCAGCGAGCAATCCTTGATGTCTTGGCCATGGATTTGGTCATGTATCATTGATTTTGTCCACTTCGCCGTGACACGTTAGTAATGACACCACCCCTAAGCCTTTGAAAACGCTACAACCCAACATTGCTTTCTAAAATTTGTCTTAACCTTAGCTCTAGTGGTGGAATTGTGTGTAATTGCCAAGCTTATGATAGAATACTTACTATGTCCGTGCAATTGAGTGATCACCCCGAAATTAACACTTAGATTAGGATGAGAGTGAGAGTGTTTTCGTTTCTATTTCGCGAGATGTTCGGCTCTTATTAATATTCTAGCATGGAAATTAAAACTGCGCATTCTTCAAGGTGTATCTTTTGCAGTCTAAATTGGTCTACTTGAGGGCAAGTAGAGTTTAAGTGGGGGGATATCTGATTTTCTAAGCGTTAATTTCCCCTTGTATCATCACATTTTGAGTTAAATACTAGTGAAAACATCCTTATTCCTTATTATTTCATTTCAGGACTTATTCAATGTAAGGAAGCTGCAATAGGACGTTTTCAAGCCCTATTGATATGATAGTCTCTTAACTACGGTGTAACCAAGTGATGAAGTTTCGACGCAACTAATGGTTACGCCGTAACAACTGATACGCACCCAATTGACAAAGACTACGGCGTAACCCTCACTTCAGCTACTACGTAATGAAGAAATACACTTGACTTGTAGAGGCTAC
The DNA here is from genome assembly GCA_022545495.1 of Chrysanthemum lavandulifolium. Classification (NCBI taxonomy): domain Eukaryota; kingdom Viridiplantae; phylum Streptophyta; class Magnoliopsida; order Asterales; family Asteraceae; genus Chrysanthemum; species Chrysanthemum lavandulifolium. Next base: position 129,344,584 of record CM040241.1, on the reverse strand, counting down.
ACAGAAACCCAACTAAGGGTACTGCAGTAACCATGGATAAGCACAACGATAAAAGAAGTTACGACATAACTACCTAATAAGGTTACCAGAACTAGTTCAAGCCTATAAATAGTCGATGGTTTCACAGCTTTTAAGCATCTCTCTTTCCTAAACCCTCTAGGGTTTGGGAGATCAAAACACGTAAGAAGAAGCATGGTTTAGGAGAACTCGAATAACGATGTCCTCGCTCACGATTTCCATTGTATTCGATTTTGATTCTTTTATATTTTTCTAGAACTTATACTATGAATTCATATCATTAATTGAAGTTTGCATTTATGTTATTGTTATTCTCTATAATTCTTTATAGACATTTGCTAGTCTTTTCATAGATCGCTAGCCTTGGTAGTATTATAAGCTTGGTAGTATCTAAAGGGTCGAGATATGACCAACTAACCCCAAATCGATAGATAGCGGTATGGGAGGAATTGGCCATAGTACAACCACTCTTCGTGTGAATCGACCAAATGATCACCTATAAAGTGGAGGTATTTAAGAGGTTGGGAAATCTAAGTTCCTAACGTCCGGGTTCCCAAATCCTAGATCTAGTAGATTTGGTGCTTAATGACCGCTATTAGGTTGCCGAATGATCCCGTGACCGCTCATCTTGGTGAGGAATCTAAGAACCATAGGCCATGACTTAATCGACCAAAGGAGTCTCGTGATAATTAACCACTATATTGAACCTTCATATCGAGAATCAATTCATATTTGTATTCTTCGTTAAGCTTCATTTATCTTTCTCTTTACCCTAAATTTCTGGTGTCTGTGTAAGTAGAATAATAGCATATCGATGGATTATAACAACTTTCTCATACCAATATATTATCAATATCAATTCTAATCATCTTAGTTCTTTCAAGGTCACAGCTCTCTCGGGACGATACTCGGATTTACCTAAGGCTTTACTCCATCTAATCGGGTTCTTAGCCCGTTAGTATGTGTCTATCCTAAGTTATCTAAGTTTTATAAATATAAAAAGCAGGATGAAATAGCACAACTGCTGGATCGATGTACTCTAACCAAACTAACTTAAATAGCTTGTTAAGGTTTAATAACCTCGGATAAATCCTAAGTTATTAACAATGAAACACTGAGTAATCTTTATTAAGTACGCGGAATTTACTTAACAAATCTAAGAAGAATATAACTTTAACTTTTATTAATAACTCTAAATCTGCTTGTTATGCAGACTCTTCAACAACTCTAAAACTCTAACAATAATCGTACTTTATGAATACTAAAACTCTTCTCTAAAACTCGTACTTCTAATACCAATATAGGAGGTCCTTTTATAGGCTCAAGGATAACCCTAGTCGATTTACAATTTGTATCCTTGTACGACAAGTAATCTAAACATAGAATAAACAAAGCTTTCCATAAACGAATATAACAGCTTCTTTAGCTTTGCAAGATTTTGACTTCGACAAGAGTACTTTGACTTTATCTTTAGCAAGACTTTCTGACTTTTCCAAGACTTTGTCAATCTTCAAAGACTTTAACATTCTTCAAAGACTTTCATATCCCAACAATCCTCCCTAACTTGAATTCTACTTGCTTGACTTCAAGTTCCTTTGTGAATTTATCTTTAATACCCATCTTCAAGGAAAGATTGTATCTTGTCTTTGAATTGAATCTTTGTAAACTCGTGCTTATATCATTATTATCAAAGTATTATGTAAAAATTATTCTTTTCAAAGATCCTTAATCAAGTAACCTCTTTTCAAAGAACATTCAAAGATGCTCCATCTTTTCAAAGAACATAAGAGCTTGTACATTAATTTAGTTTTAAGTTATAGTCTATTCTCATCACATCCGTGTGAATCATTGAAAATTTAATGGATTTAATGTCTCTTTACCAAAAGCCATTAACTGGAGTAGCCAAATGTTTTGATGTGTAAGATCATGGTACATTGATAACCATATGATTTTTAGCAAATCATCGACTATCAATGATTTGATTTGTCTTTACCAAAAGTTGTATCCTTTTGGACTAGTTAGTTCTTTCATCTATGGTGAACTATTTACCATATAATGGATTTTCCATGCCTTTACCACAAGCCATTTTCTTGTGGCTAGCCAACTCTTCACATTTATCGATATGGTGAGTTGATTACCATCCAACTTATTAGCAAGTTGTCAACTAAAAGGATTTGAGATATCTTTACCGAGTTTGCTCATGGATTAGCCAATCCTTTTTGTAACCATGGTGGATTGATAACCTATTGGTGTTACCATCTCAAAAACTATTAATTTCTCTTAACCTTTGTTTCAAAATATTTGTCACTTAACAAAGTTTTTCAAAAATCATTAAGCGGTTTAAAACGCAAGCGATACTTTGATGAAAGTCTTGTTTGATCGTGATACTTTGAATAAAGAACGATATATCAAAATTTTATTCAATTAAAATTCATACCAGTTATTCATCATCATCTGCCATAGTAGTCCATCTGATAAATAATTTGATGACCATTAGAGCAATTTCATTGTCTTCTTCAACTTCCATTCCATGCTCTAGCATTCTCCTCATAAGATCTGCTGTAAGAGGATATCTTCTATCTGCTAGCATGTGAATCATAGTCCCATCTTCTAATTCTAAACCATGAACTCCAGTTCTTCAAAGAATCTCCATTAACAATCTCCCAAGCTTCTTGGTTCTTCCAAATCTCGGTGCTTTGTTCTTGATTTTCCAAGCAGTTGTGAGATCCCAAGTAAGACTAAACCAACTCCTTCCGATGTATTATGTTCAAAATAATCTCGCACCAAATGATATAAATGAAATAAATCCACCCTATCTATTATGTGCAATAAATCCCATAACATGTTGAATGTTCAAAACTTTCATCTTCTATGAAACATCGATAACTTCCATCCTTTGACTCTACAACTTCAAAAGTGATTATTTGAGATTTGTTCATCTTCATTTCATCATCATCTTTAGAATACTCAAATTCTAAAATCCTTAAGTAATTCTTCAGTTCATCATCAGTATCAGATCTTAACTTAACTTTCTTTAATGGCTGTATATCTTCAACTTCATATTTTCTTTTTCTTTTTAAGCTTACTTTCTTAACATCTTCTTTCTGAATATCATCATCTTTATAATCTTTGATATCTTCAACACTCTTCTTATATGCCTCTGTAACAGCTCCATACAATTCCTTCATATTAACATAATTATACTTGTTCAATCCAATATATCCTCGACCTTTTAAATAAGCCATCATTGCATTCCTTTCTTTAGCAAGATTTGGTCTTCTTGGTAGAGAAGAAATAGGAAGAGGTAATGGTATAACAACTTTCACAGATTCAATTCTTCTTGTAATTTCCTAGCTACTTCTTCATTCATAGCTTCTTCATTATCAACTTCACATTCAACTCACTTGTATCTTTCTAGTCGCTTCTTCATTCATAGCCACTGAGCGCTCTTATATGTGCTAAAGTAGGTTTCTTTTCTTCTTTGTCTCTACCAACTTGCCCTTTCCTTTATCTTTTGGATCAATAACTTGTTGAGAAGCTCTTGGTTGTTCCTCTTCTTGCACTCTGGAATGCTAACACCCCTTGGTTTAGATAAATCATGCAAAATTTCAAGAATGGTTTCATCATCACTTGTCGTATGTATAGGTTTAGGTGTATCGACTTCCTTTCTCGGTATAATCATTGAAGGACCGACTTCTTCTTCATGTAACACAGTTGAAGGACCGCCTCTTCAAAATCTAATACCCTTGGCGTAATCAATTCCACGCCTATAGGTTCCTTGTTGTTGAAAAGATGATTTGATCTTTAGTACCTTGATCATCGATTTTGAACCTTAATTCTTTCTTCCTCGCACTTTCAATGTTGAGTTGCTCTTGATTACCTTGAGGTTCATTCTCCTTTTCTTCATGAAATTGAGCATCTTCTTTCAAATTCTCTTCTTCTATGAACCCTAGCAGTTGCCCAAAATTGTTGAATCCAGGGCTCAATGATATCTGTTCTACTAACAGCGCATAACTAATCGGCGATCCAGTGAGAAAATCAATGATATCATGAAAGATAACATTAGCTTCAGTCTTGTCTAAATTCGCCACCATGTTGTATTTTGAAACTGTATTACAATTTGCCATTTATGATATAGGTTCACAAAAAGTGAGATAGCAAATAATATGGGTGAAAGAGAGTGAGATATGGAAAAGATTATAAGTTATCAATATGAGAGGAAATTAGGAGTAGTTATTTATAGGTGAGATTTAAAAATCACATCCCTTAATAACAAAGTTACCGTTAGTAGTAGTTACCCTCAATATTACCGTTGAACATTGATTTGATACGACACGTGTGCAAGACTTCCAAAAGCGAGACTTTCATAAAATCAATAGACAATACTTTCCCATTCTCCTCTTTTCAATAGCAAAACGTGAATATCCTCCCCTCAAACAATGCATAGGACTATACTAACACTAAATAGTCCTCCCCTTAAATGTAGATCAGTAGTTAATCATGCCAATGCTTACCACCAAGTGATTAAATCTTGAAACATCAAAGCCTTTGGTGAGTAAGTCACTACATTATCATCGTGTGAATCTTGACCACATTAATAAGCTTCGTACTCATAACAATCTCGATGAAGTGATGCCTAATCTGAATATGCTTGGTCTTGGAATGATAAGCGGATTCTTCACAATCTGATTGTACTCTCATTATCAATATTGATAGGAGTATTCTTGAAATTGAACCCATAGTCGAAGAGTTGATTACGCATCCACAAAACTTGTCCACAACAAATTGCGAGATCCACATATTACGCTTCAGAGAGGATGTTGTTGCAATTGTTTGTTTCTTACATTGCCATGAGACTAATATTCTTCCAAGATATTGGCATCCACCGTGGTTGATCTTCCATCATAGTTGTCACCGCATAATCACTATCTCAAAAGCTTCCAAGTGAAAAGGTGAATCCTTGGGATACCATAACCCCAACTTAGGTTGTTGTTTCAAATAACTAAAATTATCTTCACCGCATTCATATGAGAGACCTTTGGTGAGACTTGATATCTTGCACATAGACAAACAACAAACATGATATCGTGGACTAGATGCGATGAGATACATAAGACAACCAATCATGGATCCAGATAACTTGATTTCAACAGTTGTCCATCTTCATCTTTTCCCAAAGAGTTGATAGACTTAATAGGTGTTGTTACCGGCTTCACAACATCAAAGTTGAACTTCTTAAGTATGTCGATACATACTTGTCTTGATGATAAAAATACCCTCCTTTTACTGCTTAACTTGAAGTCCTAAAAAGAAAGTTAACTCACCCATTGAACTCATTTGAAATTCATTCTGCATCGGCTGCTCAAACGCCTTGGCCATGGACTGTTTGGTAGCTCCAAATATGATATCATCTACATACACTTGAACAAACATGATATCCTTTTTGTCTCTCTTACTAAACAAAGTCTTGTCAATGGCTCCCCTTCTATAACCATGTTGCAATAAGAAAGTAGAGAGCCTCTCATACCAAGCTCTAGGAGCTTGATGAAGACCATAAAGAGCCTTAACCACCTTGTAGACTTTGTTAGGATGTGTAGGATCTTCAAAACCAAGAGGTTACTTAACATACACCTCCTCTGTGATCTTGCCATATAAAAAGTTACTCTTTACATCTATTTGATAAACCTGAAATCCCATATAGGACGCAAAAGCAAGAAAGATTCGAATAGCTTCAATCCTTGCTATAGGAGCAAATACTTCATCATAATCCACTCCTTCTTCTTGTCTGTAGCCTTGTGCAACTAACCTTGCCTTATTCTTGATGACATTCCCTCTTTCATCTCTCTTGACTCTGAACACCCATCTTGTACCAATTACCTTCTTGCCATCAGGTAGATCACATAGTACCCAAACTTCTTGAAGTTTAAATTGAAGAAGTTCTTCTTGCATAGCTTCAACCCAACTCTACTTAGTTAATTCTTGAGCTATGTTTTTGGGATCTTCTTGAGAGATAAAGCAAGTGAACAGGCATGTTTGATGATCTTTGTGATTCAGCCTGTTTTGTTTATAAACAAAGCTAAGTAAAGCATTGTGAGGTGTAGAAAAACCCTTAGCTTTGTTTCTTGTAAGCACGCCTTGAGAAGAAGGTCCAATGATTTGACCAAGAGGATGATCTTTATGAACTTTTAAGGTAGGAGTCTCAGGAACTTCATAACCGCCATCCGTGTTTGTGTAATCATCATCTTCATTGGGATCCGAGAAAATACCTTCATCTTCAAACTCATCATCGTATCTTCTAAGCCGTGCATGGTTGGATCATCCAAATCATGCAAAGTGTCATCAACAGTCGAAGATTTTGATCGAAAGCATCTTGTCAACCAAAGCACGTGAGTGAACTCTGCAGATTTATCTTTTCCTTGCTTCCTCATAAGCTCTTCTCTGCTCATCATCATAAGAATGTGCTAAAACATCTTGAAAAAGCATCCGATTTAGTTCATCTTGAATAGATTGATCCTCGTGAGACAATGAGGATTTTGGTGCATCAATACTTTTCTTTGGTTCAACAGATATTGGTTCTTCATCGTGAACAACATCGGGTCTAATGTGGACTCCATGAACAACATAATCGTAAATCTTCTCCATTGTATGCGGGTTGATTTTCTTCTCTAACAGTGTACATAGTTCATAGAAGGAGTCAAAACTTCAAGATCAAACATCCAATCGGGACCTTTACCTTTCTCGATTGTCTTGATCTTCTAAAATTCAACATGAAGACAATCTTGAACCTTCTTAGTGACTGTTGTATACTCAAGCCTTTGTTTGTTGGTGCGATACCCTAATAGATATCCTTCTTCCGACTTGCCATCAAACTTGCCCAAATTATCAATAGTATTTAGAATAGTGAGAGGACATCCAAAAGGCTTCTAAATCGTATGTTGGGTTTAATTCCCATCAAGAACTCATAAGGTGTCTTCATCCGGGGTTGTGTGACCGACTCATCATACAGCATATAAGCAAGACTTACACTTCACCCATAATTGAATACGTAAAAGTGAATGCAAGCATAGTTCGCCGCTTCAATCAAAGTCCTATTCTTTCTCTCGCAACACCATTACATTGTGGTGTTCTTGCAATGCTAAACTCCTCTTGATCCCTTTGTTAGCACAAAACTCATCCATAAGTTTGTTCTTGAATTCGGTTCCATTATCACATCTAATACCTCTAACCTTGAGTCTCAGTTGGTTTTCAAGTGCTATGATAAGATTATGGATAGCATCAAAAGTATCATCTTTAAATCCTAAGAAAATACCCAATCAATCTCTCGCAATCATCATCGTCACAACCAAGCGGTACTTTTTCTTGTTAATGCTTGCAATTGCAACAGTCCAAATAAATCCATATGTAACAACTCCAATGGTTCTCTATGATCCTGTCCTCAAGCTTCTTGCATGAAGCTTTGTGTTGTTTACCCTTCTTGCACGCAAGCAGGAGTGATCATTCTTGTAAGTTTTGAAGGTAAACCTCTAACTAAATTTCCTTTAACCGGTTTGTTGATATTCTTGAAATTCACATGGCCCAATATTCTATGCCACCGATGTGCTTCTTCGGATGTTGCTTTTGCCACTAAACATGTAGCTCTCCCGGAAGAGTGAAGACTCTTCATATCCAGATCGTACACATCATTGGTTCTTGGTACTCTAAGTACTACCAAGCTATCATCAATAGGTTTGAATTGAGGAAAGGATGAGACATTCGTGTCGTTGAATAACACATGATGCTTTTATCACGTAATTGAGATACCGACAATAAGTTGAATTTGAGCTCCTTCACATATCTAACATTCTCAAAATCTATGCTCCCTGCTTTGATGGTTCCTTTTGCTAGTTATTCTTCCTCCATTGGGGTCATTCCCAAATGCAACTCTTCCTCCACAAATAGATCTAAAATCGACTGAATCTCCTTGTCTCTGTCATGCTTCGAGCAACCACTATCCACAATAAGATTATCTTTAAGCTCCTCCTGCAGGTTGCCCCGCACAAGATAAAATAGTTAGTGTCTTTTAGGAACCCAAGCCATTGACTTGTGTTCCCTTGTAGAGTAACATACTCAAATTCTTTGAGTATGTAATCTTCAGCTTTTGTAGACGAGAATCAAGCATTATCTTTTGTTTTAAAACTTGTGGTGAATTTTCAAAGAAACTTTCTTTTCAACAAAAATCTCCTTTTCTTTTACCACAAAATCATCTGTTTCACCAAGACTTGTTGAAAGTACCGTTTGTTCATCATCGCATTTTCCTTCTTAACCAATTTAGTTTTAACTTCCGGTGTAGAGTCCCTTGATCTAGCTACTCTTCCGAATTGTAACTCCTTCTAGATTGATAGTAATTAGGTCTCCTAGGACTCCTATTTCAAGAGGTGGTTGGTGAAAACCGAGCAAGACTTTGAGAAAGCATCGATTTTGCTTATCGATACCTTGGAAAGTGTTTGAAGGTCACCGGAGGTTTGAAAAAGGTCTTCTCTGGTGAGGGTGGTGTAGTCCGGTGAGAAGTTTCTATGGTGACCCTATTTGAATGGTTCCAAGTCGGTCTATTTTCTTTTGGTTTTGGTTGATGTGTCCATTCTAGGAAACTTACTTAGGTATTCGAATGTAGGTCACAGTCCTTAATCAAATGATCGGGACTAAAACAAACAAAACAAGAGTTTTGTTCTGTAATCCCAAAATTTCTTCTTCTAAATGTTTTACCAAACCTATCCCGATTTCTAGGTGAATGATTAAAATTGTTTTGACCAAAATTATCCCAAAAGGTTTAGTATGATTGTGAAAAGGTTTTCTTAAAAGTACTCATCGAAGGTGTAGCAAGACTTTGAGTGAAAGTCTTGCTTGACTTTTAGCATAATCTACCTTAGGTGTCTCAACTGTTTCTGTTGGGTTTCGAGACCTAGATTGACCAATAAGCTTCTTTCTAAATTCTAGGTTGTCTACACCAAAACGAGAAACATCAGTCTTATGGGTTGATGACTACCAATGGGATGTGGGACGACATGATAACCTTTGTCTTTGTTATATTCGGAGGTGGTTCACTAAATGAGTCCTCATTCTTTGGATGTGTCAACATAGTTAATAAGCTCATCATCACTAGTGGTTATATCCTCAAAATCAAGGTCATCCTTATCACTAGGTGGTTTTTATCTACACCTTGAAATCCATACCAAAACCTAGACCAAATTCTATTGTATGCCTTCTATATTTTTAACATAAGAAACATGAGAAAGACCAGATTCTTTCTAGGCATCAAACTTAGCTAACAATTCATCTCTCTCCTTAGTCAGTTTCTCAATTTCAGAAATCTTACAATTTAACTTCCGTTCACTTAATTTTAACTGTTAATCCTGTTGTTCATATTTTTCTGCCCAAGCCATTTCATTATTTTCATGTGTTATAATTTTAGCTTCCATAGATTCTAAGGTTATTTGATAACCTGTTACCTCAGACCTAGCTTTTATACAATTATCCCTTTCAATCACATAACTATTAAGGACTTTTTGATAAAAGTCATGACAGTTTGAGCATACCTTAGAGATAGGGGATGAGCTTGTTGAAGTAGCCATCATAGCAAGTAGAACATGATCATCTTCACTCTCCATGCTCCAGTTAAAGCTTCCAAAACCATCTTTAGACTCCATAACAGCATGTCCAGGTTCCTCATCGAAAGCGGTGCTCCAGTCAAACTCTTCCACAGAATTCTACACGGCTACCATCTGGAGGGTTCTTGGGTCATCATCAAACTCAACACTCACCAACCTCGATAAATTCTCTTGAGCAACCAAAGCTTTTGTTTACGTAATATGAATTTCTTTCAACTCTAGCTTTGGTTTCTCGGTCATCCTGCTTGCTTGATATTTAGCAAACCTACATTCCTTGCAAAATGTCCGAGTCTTTTGACAATTAAAGCATTCAATCTTGGATTTGTCAAAAGTGATTCCTGTTTTGGCTTGAAGTTAATGCCTCTTCCCGTCTTCTTCATGAACTTCTTTATCCTTGCGGTGATCATAGCAACTTGCCACCGATATCAATTTCTTCAAGAGCATCCTCTTCAATCTATGAGATCTTCTTCATAAGTGACGGTAGAGAAGCTTGTTGTGCAAAGAAGGAGCATAAACTTCATACGAGTGGATGGTTGGTGGGAACTTCTTTGAGCGGTGGGGTAGAATAGGAAGCAAGACTTTGAGTAGAGAAGCGAGACTTTTGGTGGAAGCATCCCTCTTTTCGAGATGATAAAAGGCAATCTTGTGAGATTTGGGCTGGTTTGGCCATTCATCTCATGCTCATACACCTTCGGATGATTGTAGAGATCATCAAGTCCATAACATCCAAACCAGTTGTCTTCGATCATTCTAGCTATCACATGCCATGTCGATGACTCATAAGAACTTGAGATTAGCATCTTCAACTGAAACCTCTGCTTTGTATAGCTCCAACATCTTTGAGAAGGTTTTGAAATCATCATAAAGACATCAAGGTTTTCTCTTTCTTCAACGATGAATGTTTCAAGCTAACTGCTTCATGATTTTGTGCATCTTTTGAAGCATCATTACCTCCAAACCTTGTTTTGAGAGCACCCGAGTTGCTTTGCATCTTTAGCATCATGGAACTTGAGAAGATGACCATCTAGAATGGCGCATAAGAGAATGTTGAGTGCCTTCTCTTGATTCCTTAATGTTCTTCTTTGGTAAGACCGCCTTAGGTGCTTTAGGTTGTCTAGAAATGTCAATAGGTTAAGAACGACTTCATTACCATTGACAATTATATTCCATAGTGGTTGGTGCAGAATTGCAATGTCTTGCCTCATCTTCATGCTCCATAGATCGTATTCTCCTTCTTAATGATGTATCCTCATTGAGGTGATGGAAGGTGGTGGAGCGACATCGGTCGACATCTTTAGGTTTTAGGGTTTCTTCTTAGTTAGGTTTCCACACAAGCTCGATACCACTTGTTGGATCAATGTACTCTAACCAAACTAACTTAAATAGCTTGTTAAGGTTTAATAACCTCGGATAAATCCTAAGTTATTAACAATGAAACACTTGAGTAATCTTTATTAATTACTGAATTTACTTAACAAATCTAAGAAGAATATAACTTTAACTTTTATTAATAACTCTAAATCGCTTGTTATGCACTCTTCAACAACTCTAAAACTCTAATAATAATCGTACTTTATGAATACTAAAACTCTTCTCTAAACTCGTACTTCTAATACCAATCTAGGGTCCTTTTATAGGCCAAGGATAACCCTAGTCGATTTACAATTTGTATCATGTCGACAAGTAATCTAAACATAGAATAAACAAAGCTTTCCATAAACGAATATAACAGTTCTTTAGCTTTAAAGACTTGACTTCGACAAAGATTTTGAGTTTATCTTTAGCAAGACTGACTTTTCCAAGACTTTAACATTCTTCAAGACTTTCATATCCCAACAACATCACAACTATATTAGAAGTGACGCGACTTATACTACCACCGGTTTGTCTATTCCGACATTCTATTTTATCCGCTGGCTTTCCCGGTGCGGGTCTTTTGCCTTTATCCTTTTCTTGATGGAGTTCCGGTGGCTTGCTTCCTCGTGGGGCCGCCGTATTCACCCCATGAGATTCTTTGAGAAGTTCGATAGGCCTTTCAAGGGTTTTCCCGTCTAATACACCCTTCTGCGCAGACAGGAAGGGCTTTTGGTAATGTAGCTTTTCCACCAATGCAGCTTTTTATTTTATCCCGCTCCATGGTCGGTCATTTATTCCTTAGACCCAGTCTATCCAACCGATATGCACGGATTAGTAGGCGCATAGTTGATTGGGGTAGGGATGCACAACAGAGGAAGGAAGGCATAGTTTTCATCCTCTGTTGTTTGCCTTTCTTAGGGAAGTTTCACAGTTAATTGGGGTCGCTTTCGTGTTGCGTTGCCTAACTTCCTTTGTCATTTGTTCCCCACGGGACCAGTCCGAACACATTCTATCACTCCCATGACCCAATTCCCATGATTTATTTCCTTCTTCCGCTCGGGAACGCCGAGGTTAAGAAGGAAATGTCTGCACTTTCAAGATCCCACATGGCTAATGAGAGTCTAATAGGTTTAAACTTCCACCTTTGGTATGACATATGGTCCTGGTAGACTACCACAACTTCAATGGACATGGGTTTTGGGTGAAGGTGTGTTGTGAATGGTCGCGGAGATGGGTTATTAGTCGTCATTTTAGAACGACTAATTGTTATTAGTAGTCATTTAAGAACATGTTTCAGTTATCGCATCATCATCTTTGCGCTTATTTTTACGGGGGTAAAGGTTTAGGCTATGTATGGGCTTTTTGGAAGCGATCGATGCGTGGGCAACGCATTGTTGTTGACGTCCAGATGTATTCTTTTTGTCTTGTGTACCATCGTGTTCTTTTCTCGAATAACATCTTCAACTTCTCTTGTGTTTCTAAAAATTTTATGTTGCACGATGTGCGGTTTAAATCTTTTGTTGGTGAAGGAATGGTTCCTTTTTGCTTTTGGACTTTCCCTTGATTTACGTCGGCGTATTTATAGAGAGGATTTTCTTGTTCGTGCACGCGCTTATCATTAATTTTCATTAAGCTGCTTTTGTGGGTAGGCACGTGCCTAGGCTCCTTGTTGCCATCTATTTTAGTGCTATATTTGACATAAAATTACTTGGGAAGGAGCGTGAATCTTTACATGCGATTTTCTCTCCTTTTGGTATTTGAATAATCCTTATGCATAATTATAAGCAGTTTGAATTTATCGGTTTATTCACATAGTGTTTGTAGTTTTATGTATGGGTTGAATGCCCTATGTCAATTAAGTTTTGTACATAAAGTTTGCTATGTCGTATATACATTATTTTGGTAAAATCGACTTCACATATGTTTTTGCTTTTGGAAATGTTGCTTATGCACGTTTGACAAGCGTAGTCAAACATTCATATGGTCGCTTTAAATTTAACTTTTAAAATTTAAACGCAACTAGTCCACTTTTAATTACATATTACCATTTTGTACTTTATGGACTTTTGAATATAAATGATTAGGTAAACACAAACAAATATGATTTTTAACGTCGACACTAGCGGTGGTTTCTGCGACACTAGCGATGGTTGTAGCGACGATGGCGATGGTTGCGCATTTACATATGAACATACTTAAGAATTTGTTCAAACCACAGAGCCTCGTTTGGTTTTCCAAAAAGCAACCATGTTGTGAGTTCGACAAAAGACTTGGGCACCATTAATTTTATTTGAAACGGTTGCAACATATTGTTGGGGGTTGCAATTATCTTTGTGTGTGGGTCTAAACTATGTTTCGCGCTGTGATTGTAACTCTTAATTGAGTTTTATCCCAATTGAATCCAAATTAATATGTACTAAAAGTAGCAGTTTTAACACTTGTAGCGATTATTACTAATTTTTGGCGCATTTATCCCCAATTGTCTTTGTTCTAATTATGTCTTTTTTATGATATAATAAGGTTATTATTCTAATACATAAATAAGCATGCAACTCAACACGTCATCATCTTCTATTATCGAGACACAAAAATTCTTGCTACCAGATTATTAGAATTGTCTCATTGGCATGCATTGACAAGCTGGTCAAAACCCCAAACAAGTACCCACCCACATTATGACTTTTTTTAACTAAAGAAAAATTCATCTACATATTACTACTTTATTAATAAGTTTTATTATTTTTGTAACGTGACTTACTATCTCTCACACAGTTGAATAACTACGCAAAAAAATATATATTAGTAAAATTCTACAAATATTGTAACACCCCAACCCGACAAGGGTAAAGATATCACAAATACGGTTTCATATCAGAACCTTAAGTACTATACAAATAGCGGAAGCCTTTACAAAACATACAAAAGAAAATATAAATAACTTAATAATCAAAATAAATCTAAGATCCCTATTTTCAAATCTTGCTCTCATCTCTACTCTCAACCCGGATCGGCTATCCCATAAGCTCATCTTGAATGCTTAATACCGCCATGGGAAAAGAAAATGCGGTGAGCTTACAAAGCCCAAGTGAACAGATATAACAAAACGAAAACTAAACAAAAGCAAAATACGAAATGAAATAAAGAAACGAATAATGAAGTCACGTGGAATGAGGATAATGAATCATCGAGGATTCTCATGGAAACACAACATACGTAAATCCGGAAGAACAAACAACAAATAAGAACAAACACATAGCATATTGATGACACAAACACAAACACATCAAGAAAATAGAGTGCATATAAGCCAAGCGAAAAGTCTAAAGACTAACGGAAACAATTCTAGAAAATAAACATGGCATTCATACAAGTCAATTAATCTACATTTAACACACTTAATCCAATATTGTAGCGTCGAAAATAGCAGTCAAATCATGGCAGTCACACATACAGATAGAAAACACAGTAGACAAACTATAACCAAATAGACAAAAGACATAGCATAGCAATTAGCAAGTTATCAAGTCAGATATCATAAGTTAAACCATTTCCTAGATCAAACTTTAGTATAGACAGAATTTAAACATGGCAGATCAAACATAAGCAGATACGAACACCAACGGATAATCAAAGTTCACGAATTATCTGAACAATTATACATAATGAACTTACAGAACAATCAATTATACACTAGCATAATCATCATACGGATCAACAAGGTCACATAATGGTAAACTAACATATAATCGAGATGACAACATGCGAATCACATTTAAGCATATTAATCATATCCTAGCATGGCAAGCGGTAGTCACATAAACATGTCAAAGCATAAACACATTCAATAAACATATAATAATTCAGTATGTAAATGGAAACATTGACAAATACGGAATCATAAACCGAATATCTAACACGAAATAACGAATCTGATTTAGTTATCTACCACGAGCCCGAACATATCATATCGAGTAACTTTCTTATTCGGAGGGTGACCTCGGAATACCTTATATAATATGAGGGAGACCTCAATAACAAATGGAGTAGCTAGCTCCCGAATTTTGTGAAGACGCAGATTGCACACGACATCATTCACCGACAAATCATATCGATAACATATCGGATCTAGGATGCATCCATACGCCCCAATGATAGATAGTGGCCATACTATCAATAAGCAGATATATGAAAGGGACGTGGCGAACATCACTCTCGCCTAGAGTCATGTCGGTGGTGTATCAACGACACGGACATGGAACCCCATGACTAGTGAAATATTGGCTCGGGTGTCAAACTAACTTAGGTCAAACAGAATGTCATAAATGACACGATCATAATTCATCATAAAGGTCAAACAGATATACAAATCAAAGTTTTCATATCATAAGTTCAAATCGGATGTTTCATGGTTCAATAAATGTAGATTTCGGATAAACAACGGATCAAACAAATCGAAAGGGTTCATATCAAATGTTCGAAATCAAAGGTTCATATCTCGGTCATATATCATAAGTTCATAATCGAGAAGTTCATAATCAAATGTTCATAATCGAAGTTCATAATCGAAATTCAAATCGAGATCTAGCAAGATTCAACGTCTGAGGTTCGATACAAGAGATTCACATAAATGTAAGGAATCATAGCAATGGCATAGGAAATCCTAATAAGCAAATGAAAGGAAAGAAATCATGAGAAACCTTTACTAAAAAGGTCGAATATCTCGTACCTTAACGCAAATGAGGAAAAGCAAATGAATGAGCGAACACGAAGATACGATGCCACGTCTTCTTCAATGAATCTACATGGATTACGATTAGTATAATACTTATTAGCTCTTTTATAAGCTTCATGCCTTTGTAAGTGTGTTACTTATTGATATCATGTTTTATCTTTCATTTTCTTAAACTCATATTTGGACCAGACTTTAACGATTTTTATAAAATACTTACTTAGCTCAAATGAAATCAAGTAAAATCCTGGGGTTCCCATAAGAGTTAAAAGACTCTCCAAAATTGAGGGTTCTATTTCCAAGTAAAATGGCCTATGGAAAATCATAAGTCCGCACCTTGATAGTGATCGGAAAATACACCTTAAAGTTTACGCTTATTAGACTGTTTAGCCACCTTAGAAAAATTCCCAAAACTCCCAAAATTCATTTATAACCTAAATGTCACTTCGTAAAGGAGAGCTCCCAATTCCTTATGGTTTGAAAATGAAAATCAAACAATACAACTAAATTTCGCACCCGTTTTCTCAGCTTTGACACTTGATCTTGTAAAATTCAAAATACGACTTAGACAACTCCAAATTTGACCAAACCACTTGGAAAACTTAACTAAGACATAAAATAAACTTTTCCAACAAAAAACCAGATTATTACACCTATAAAATTTGATCTATGACACTCACAAATTCGACATATGATGCTGTCCAGTTTTAGGGTCCATTAAAACCATTATAAGCACATGTTTTACCTATCCAAACGCACCCATAACCCATGTAAGCTACACAACCTGATTTAATATCGTCATAGTAAGTTTATCATTCCATATTTTCTGTCTTACAAAATTATATACACCCTTTAAACAACCCATGCGACACATTAATTAACCAAACGAAACCCTAGTTTTTATGTTATCCGACTCAATTAATACCAATCATGTACGTTCGTTTTAAGGCATGAAAGTCGACATAAATAAGAGAGAAACATGTCATTTGAGAGGGTCAAAAATCATATTCGAGGACATAATATGGGTTACACCTTATTCGACACATATATAGATTATTCCATGATTTTATGTAGCTTTATAACTAGATTTTACATAGCCTTGTTTTATGATTTTATGGGACATGTTATATTGAGTAACAAAACATGCGCATGAGGGCCATAAACACGGCCAGAACTCAGAAATCACACGAGACAAAAGATGATTACGAAGGTACCTTAGTAGCGTGAGACGAAGAGAAGATAACATGATCAAAAACAAGTAATACACGACCCTATGATGCCTAGAAGGCCACGACCAGCAGACCTTGACTAATAAGAACCCACGACATCTCCATGACCAAGAGCAAACCAAGATAGCCCCCACCTTCAGGCTAGAACCACTACCAACCACCCTTTGACGCCTCACAAAGCCCCTTTGTTGCCTCTTGTTGTCGATGAAAAGGTGAAAGAGAAGACAAGCCGTTATTCTTTTTATCTAGGGTTTAGAAGTGTTTTAATGAAGCGTATGGTAAAAAAGAAGGGACCGATTCAAGAGGGTCGGTTTGAAGAGCCAAGGGATGGGCCAAGCCTAAATTCAAGTTACAAATTAGATGGGCTCTTGTTTTAGGTGTTGGGTGCTTGCAAACTTCCGACCCATGCACATTAAAGAAAACGTATAAGGTTTATGGCGTAAGGTGAAAGTCGATCTCGTATATTAGTTTTGGTCATCATTTACAAGATAGGTTAAGTTTCATTTAATGAGCTTGGTGCATTTCGTATTTTATAAATTCTAAATTGAGGGTAAATTAGTCTTTCACGTTTTTATTTTTAGGGTTTTACAACTCTTCCCTCTAAAAGAAAATTTTTCGTCCTCGAAAATTGAACAAGACAGACGAACAAAAAGCGAATCGGACTTGAATTTCAAGGAATAGAGCAAGCGCGAAACTTATTTTAGAACAAGCAGTTCTTGTCGAACATTCATACTTATACTTTTCGAAATCAATTCAACAATCAAATACTTATAACAGATAATCATATACTTATCAAAGTAATGGCGGATAACGGATGAGATGCGAAAAATCAAACAACACACTCTAACTTATTCGTATCTAATGATGAAAACAACATATGCATAGACGTAACGAATCCTAACGGTCTTACTAATCACAGTATGCGTGGAGACATACAAACTTAGAAATGAGACATAGCAATCTATGGGTTCACACGGATCATAACGATTTGGATTCCAAGCGTACAAAACTTATATATAACAGCTTGTCAATGAGAATCTCGCAAAGAGGTAAAAATTTCAATCGAACATGAGGAGCGACAAATAATGATACAAGTCAAAGTCCATTCACGTATCAACCACGGGCATTTCCCAGACGTCATATGATTTCAATAAGTTCAAATTATATGATCTCGGTATTATCACGTTGATCAAAGGTCATAATACTTGCATCACATAACAAGTCCTTATTATCATCATATTACATCTCGGGTCATGACAACTCACATAACTAATATCAAAACAAAACATATCACATACGATAACAAGCAACATAATTTAAAGCAGGCGGATCACATACATACCACATATATTACATCACACAACTTACCATATTACCAAACAAATGAGGCCACCAACTTGCATAAAACGGTTCCTCATGACTCATTCTTGTCGGTCCAAAAGAAAAAGCGAGATATACCGAATGCTAAACGATAAAACTTCACGATTCAAACCGAGTTCGAGCGAATCAAAGAAAAGTAATGCCGATCAAAATCACGTAGCAAGATATCAAACCGCCTCAAAATGCGTGACAAACGAATCGAGTAACACACGTCGCGCCCAAATCATATGAAGTAGATGAAAATTCCGACCACCGGTTGAATCATGTCTTCGTCGTTGCGTCTTTGGTTGATTCGTCCGACTTCCTCCAAAGAGCATCCCGATGTCTCCAAAGAAGACGGCGATCGGGCGTGGCTTCGCTTCACGAACCTCTCCAAAGACAGGGCACATTGCGGCAATGTAGGGTCGGCACCTCTTCTTCGGCTCCACGGGTAGTCTCCATCTAACGATCGACAAACGGACGAGCGAAAACAAAATAACAAAATTCGATGCGAAAAGAGGAGGCCAACTCGGTGAAGACAAAAGAATATCAAGTCAAATCGAAATGACGGTCAAAAGGAATCGAAGATATCGAGCGATGGAAACCTAATGTCTACCCAATCCTCACGGTCATAGCCTAAGCTCTAAGGGTCCTAAAACAGGCTCGATACCATAAATTGTAACACCCCAACCCGACAAGGGTAAAGATATCACAAATACGGTTTCATATCGAACCTTAAGTACTATACAATAGCGGAAGCCTTTACAAAATTTACAAAAGAAAATATAAATAACTTAATAATCAAAATAAATCTAAGATCCCTATTTTCAAATCTTGCTCTCATCTCTACTCTCAACCCGGATTAGCTATCTCATAAGCTCATCTTGAATGCCTAATACACCCGCAGAAAAGAAATGCGGTGAGCTTACAAAGCCTAGTGAGCAGATATAACAAAACGAAAACTAAACAAAAAGCAAATACGAAATGAAATAAAGAAACGAATAACGAAGTCACGTGGAATGAGGATAATGAATCATCGAGGATTCTGCGAAACACGTATACTACGTAAATCCGGAAGAACAAACAACAAATAAGAACAAACACATAGCATATTGATGACACAATCAAACACATCATAATCAACAGCAATTAATGAATCGAATTTAAGTACATATAAGTCAAACGAAAAGTCTAAAGCTAACGTAAAACAACTACTAGAAGTAAACATGTCCTCTACACAAGTCAATTAATCTACATTTAACACACTTATCCAAAATCGTAGCAATGAACAATAGCGGTCAAATCATGGCGGTCACACATACAAATAGAAAACACAAGAGGAAACTATAACTAAATAAGCAAAAGACATAGCATAGCAATTAGCAAGTTATCAAGTCGATATCATAAGTTAAACCATTTCCCGATCAAACTTTAGTATAGACGAATTTAAACATGGATCAAACATAAGCGAATCTGAACACCAACGGATAATAAAAGTTCACGAATTATCTAAACAATTATACATAATGAACTTACGAACAATCAATTATACACTAGCATAATCATCATACGGATCAACAAGGTTACATAATGGTAAACTAACATATAATCGATGACAACATGCGAATCACATTTAAGCATATTAATCATATCCTAGCATGGCAAGCGGTAGTCACATAAACATATCAAAGCATAAACACATTCAAAAACATATAATAATTCGGTATGTAAATGGAAACATTGACAAATACGGAATCATAAACCGAATATCTAACACGAAATAACAGATCTGATTTAGTTATCTACCACGAGCCCGAACATATCATATCGAAAGTAACTTTCTTATTCGGAGGGTGACCTCGGAATACCTTATATAATATGAGGAGACCTCAATAACAAATGGAGTAACTAGCTCCCGAATTTTATGAAGACGCGTATTGCACGACATCATTCACCGGACAAATCATATCGATAACGATCGGATCTAGGATGCATCCATACGCCCCAGCAGACGAGATAGTGGCCATACTATCAACAAACAGATAACGAAAGGGGCGTGGCGAAACATCACTCTCTCGCCCTAGAGTCATGTCGGCGGTGCATCAACGACACGGACATGGAACCCCATGACTAGTGAAATATTTTGCTCGGGTGTCAAACTATCTTAGGTGAAATCAGATTGTCATAAATGACACAGATCATAATTTATCATAAAGGTCAAACAGATATTTATATCAAAGGCTTCATATCATAAAGTCCAAATCGGATATTTTATGGTTCAATAAATGAGATTTCGGATAAACAACGGATCAAACAAATCGAAAGGGTTCATATCAAATGTTCGAAATCAAAGGTTCATATCACGGTCATATATCATGCATTCATAATCGGAAGTTCATAATCAAATGTTCATAATCGAAGTTCATAATCTTAAATTCAAATCGAATCTGCAAGATTCAACGTCTAGAGGTTCGGACAAACAGAGATTCAC
Source organism: Chrysanthemum lavandulifolium (assembly GCA_022545495.1). Classification (NCBI taxonomy): domain Eukaryota; kingdom Viridiplantae; phylum Streptophyta; class Magnoliopsida; order Asterales; family Asteraceae; genus Chrysanthemum; species Chrysanthemum lavandulifolium. The sequence goes on along the minus strand of CM040241.1, from coordinate 129,323,758 downwards.
ATAAATGTAAGGGAATCATAGCAATGGCATAGGAAATCCTAATAAGCATAAGAGATATGACAAGAAAAGAAATCATGAGAAACCTTTACTAAAAAGGTCGAATATCTCGTACCTTAACACAAATGAGGAAAAGCAAATGAATGAGCGAACACGAAGATACGACACCACGTCTTCTTCAATGAATCTACACGGATTACGATTCATATAATACTTATTAGCTTCTTTTATAAGCTTCTTATGCCTTTGTAAGTGTGTTACTTGTTGATATCATGTTTTATCTTTCATTTTCTTAAACTCATATTTGGACCAGACTTTAACGATTTTTATAAAATACTTACTTAGCTCAAATGAAATCAAGTAAAATCCCAGGGGTTCCTATAAGAGTTAAAAGACTCTCCAAAAATTGAGGGGTTCTATTTCCAATTAAAATGGCCTATGGAAAATCATAAGTCCAGACCTGCCCAGAAAGTGATCAGAGAATACACCTTAAAAGTTTACGCTTATTAGACCTGTTTAGACACCTTAGAAAAATTCCCAAAACTCCCAAAATTCATTTATAACCTAAATGTCACTTATGTAAAGGAGAGCTCCCAATTCCTTATGGTTTGAAAATGAAAATCAAACAATACAACTAAATTTCGCACCCGTTTTCTCAGCTTTGACACTTGATCTTGTAAAATTCAAAATACGACTTAGACAACTCCAAATTCGACCAAACCACTTGGAAAACTTAACTAAGACATAAAATAAACTTTTCCAACAAAACCCAGATTATTACACTTATAAAATTTGATCTATGACACTCACAAATTCGACATATGATGCTGTCCAGTTTTAGGGTCCATTAAAACCATTATAAGCACATGTTTTACCTATCCAAACGCACCCATAACCCATGTAAGCTACACAACCTGATTTAATATCGTCATAGTAAGTTTATCATTCCATATTTTCTGTCTTACAAAATTATATACACCCTTTAAACAACCCATGCGACACATTAATTAACCAAACGAAATCCTAGTTTTTATGTTATCCGACTCAATTAATACCAATCATGTACATTCGTTTTAAGGCATGAAAGTCGACATAAATAAGAGAGAAACATGTCATTGAGAGGGTCAAAAATCATATTCGAGGACATAATATGGGTTACACCTTATTCGACACATATATAGATTATTCCATGATTTTATGTAGCTTTATAACTAGATTTTACATAGCCTTGTTTTATGATTTTATGGGACATGTTATATTGAGTAACAAAACATGGGCATGAGGGCCATAAACACGGCGAACTCGAAAATCACACGAGACAAAAGATGATTACGAAGGTACCTTAGTAGCGTGAGACGAAGAGAAGATAACATGATCAAAAACAAGTAATACACGACCCTATGATGCCTGAAGGCCACGACCAGCAACCTTGACTAATAAGAACCCACGACATCTCCATGACCAAGAGCAAACCAAGATTGCCCCCACCTTCGTGCTAGAACCACGACCACCACCCTTTGAGGCCTCACAAAGCCCCTTTGTTGCCTCTTGTTGTCGACGGAAAGGTGAAAGAGAAGACAAGCCGTTATTTTTTTTATCTAGGGTTTAGAAGTGTTTTAATGAAGCGTATCGTAAAAAAAAGAAGGGGACTGATTCAATAGGGTCGGTTTTGATGAGCCAAGGGATGGGCCAAGCCCAAATTCCAAGTTACAAATTAGATGGGCTCTTGTTTTAGGTGTTGGGTGCTTGCAAACTTCCGACCCATGCACATTAAAGAAAATGTATAAGGTTTATGGCGTAAGGTGAAAGTCGATCTCGTATATTAGTTTTGGTCATCATTTACAAAATAGGTTAAGTTTCATTTAATGAGCTTGGTGCATTTTACGTATTTTATAAATTCTAAATTCGAGGGGTAAATTAGTCTTTCACGCGTTTACGATTTTTAGGTTTTACAACAACATACTATGCATCCTTAGGATGTGATTAATAGTTAACGAACAATCGACCTACATAAAATCTCAACTTCCGCTATCATTAGTTGTCTACAGTTCACTTTGACCGTAATTGCAGCGACTTTCCTCATGTTATACGCTTCATCACATAAAGCAACATCCAATTCACCCAGTAATGCGATCATAATATCTTTTAATAACTTTGAACCACCAACCATTGGTAATTCATCACATAAAACCATGCCGGAGACATTGTTATGTTTGTTTTTCTAAGACTCTAACTAATAGAGATAACAAAAAGTGCTTTTTGTTACATATATAATCGAAAAACGCAACTGTTATCATCATCTATTATATAGACACAAAATTACGACAAACTAGTTATGACAATTATGCATTTCCAATGGACAAGTGGATCACAACCCCAAATAAGTACCCACCCAAAATATGTTTTTTATGGTATCTTCCTATTTTTTTTTAACTATTTTTATGACGACGTTGCTAGTGCATAGCAAGCAAATGGTACTTTGGGAAACTAAATAGTGTACTCATGGCAACTACTATAGTACTTTTAGTCAAGCGGTGATGTATGCAACAAGGGGTGGGGGTTGAATGGATTTAATTTACATCTTTCTATTTTTTTAAACGATTTTTATGACGAGTTTGCTAGTGCATAACTAGCAAATGGTACTTTGGGCAACTGAATAGTGTACTAATGGCAACTACAATAGTATTTTTAGTCCAGTGGTGATGTATGCAAAGAGGGGTAGGAATTGGATGGTTTTATTTTTCCTTCAGTCAAATTTTATTACTAATACGTGTACTCAAGTGGTCAGTACTTTTATTTAGTACTGATTGAGTTAATGAAGCTTGTGTAATACTCAAAATTTTCGTGTGCACACCGCTACATTGTTTTCGGGCAACTAGTTACAAACCTTGAGAAATTTTTTTGGTGCATTTGGCAACAATTTCAAATGTTAACTGGGCAACTGTTCTTCTTTGGGCAATTCCTTTTATACATCAGGCAACCCCTTATGTGGGGAACTGGTTTAGTTAATTGGCCATTAATTTTTGAAACGCAGGCAACGTTTTTTTGTTGTAATAATATTGTCGGACCAGTCGAGTTGCTTAGCATTGTAGGCAAAACGTTTGCATGTAATCTAGGCAACTAGTTTATGTAATTGGCCAATTTCTTTTGAACCTTAGGCCACCTTCTATTTTGCAATCTGGGAAACTAAATGCCATAATTGGTCAATACTTCTTGTACTATCGGGGCAACCTTAATTCTTAACCATATGACCAAAAATGATAGACTTAACAACATTTTTAACGTGTAAAACAAACATACAATATACGTAGCGAACTATTTTTAATGTGTAAACGTTTGGAATAATTTTATGCCATGTTCCCTCTTCTTGTATTCTTATGCCCAAAAAATCAAACCTGTAAAATTCAAGAAAAAAAAAGGAAAAAAAAGAAAAAGAAAAAAGAGTTACATATTGCAAGTAAGCATATAATAAGTGTCATTAAAAAAAAGTAAGGTAAATCATGCAATTCTCATGTTTCCTTTTTTATTTATTTATTTATTAATTACTATTATTATTATTATAATTTTTTGTTTCCTCCTGGTTTCATATATATATACACATAATTTGTTTTACCTGGATTCGTTTTTTTGTTAATAGTAGCAAACTGAAATATATGGAATTGTAAGTGGGAAAACAATGAAAAGGGAAAAAAAGAAAAGGCAAGTATGTGAAAGGTTGGTTATTTAATGCTACTTCTTGTGGAAGACAAAATGCATGATTATTCTCCATTGGCTTTGGTGGCTAGGGTGGCTGTCAACCCAAAGGACGCATCAGTTTTGTACAATGAGGCAACACTAATTATATTATATCTTAAACTAAATCTTCTCTTTAAAACACACACATAGCAATCAAAGGGGGGGGGGGAAATAAAACATACAAAAGAAAACAGAAAAAAAGATGACTACACCTATGCCATTTTGTGAAGAACTTGCTGCTGTTACAGGATCTAGTTTTGTTAGAGATATGATGATTGTTCGTTTTCGAAGGGAGGTGAGTGTTGTCATGGTGGATGAAGCAGAGCTGATGAAAAAGGCACAAGAAATCAGGGCTCGTGTGGCTGAAAGGGATTATGTTATTGGAGAGTTGGAGCTTTTATACCCATTTGATTCTTGTGTGGAAAGTATTTGAAATTAACCAAGCATAACCGAATATCGATGTAAGCAGCGATATTGGTCAATGTTATGAAGAAGCAAAAGTGAACCCACGAGCTTATGTCATTCATAGAAAGTGAAAGGCATGGTGTCTTGATTCGGTTTATTTTGGTGTTTCGGAATCTTTTTGTTTTCTTTTTTAATCTTTCATTAACTAATGAATCTCGATTTATGGTGACATATCATTTTGTTAGAACATAACTTTGTTTGATATATCTTTGTAGATTGTTGTCTTGGTATAGGCGTGTTGTAGTTCTGTGATGTTTAGCATCACATCGATTTGGTTTTAGAATACATCAATAGTCGCGATATAAAATATAGAGAGGAGTTAGTATAGCATAAAGGTAAATTAATCGATAATAATTTCTTAATTTATATAATACCTTATGTTAAAATAGTTTGTTATGATTTGGCATGTCAACTGGCATTAGTGAATCGATACCATCCAATCAAACATAAAATAAAAGACAAGCATGAATTATTTGTGCTAGATACCGTCCAAGCAAATAAAGTAGAAGTCTGAAAAAATAGTATCAATTCTCTGTGATTTGTTTTTATGCAAACAATATTCAATGTGTAAGGATGTCGTAAACATATGGGCATTGTGTTTGTCATTATGCAAAAGACATAGCCTTGTTTTGTTGCTATTTAAGAGAGGCTAAGTGGATATCTATTTGGTCATCACTTGTAATAAAGAAGTAAGCAAACACAATGTCTAGGCGGCCTAAGTGTGATCAGCTTAGAAGTGAAGCAAATTCGAATAAGCTGTGCGATATGCTAGTGTTGTCTTGTCGCCAAGTCATGCGGTCAAGATCTTCAAATGTCACGACAAATTAATGGCCTATCGCTAGCTTGGTCAGTGTTACTCATGAGAGGCTTACTTTTATTCAAGAGCTGGAAACAGTCGGGAATGTTTATGCCCAGAAAACTGCGGAATATCTAAGAGAAGTACAGGCAAGAGATGAACAAAAGCTCATGAAAATGCGCATTCTGGCAGGTGAACTCGAACTAAACGATCATAACAATGATTTGTATATCCAGAAACTTTAGGGCTTAATGGATTGGTAAGCGTGTGTGCACAGATCGTCGACTCTTATGGTGGTGATGATGTCTGATAACGCTCAAATTGTGTATGTTTCTAGTAGCGTTATGTGTGCTTTTATATATGTTCTTTGGTTATATTTGCGTGATTTCAGTGCTTAATTACATCAAAAGATGTTTGTCTAGTGTTTATAACCAAGTGCAGGGAAACGGAAGAAAAAGTAAAGTAATGTTCAACATATAGAAGATTCCCGTTTGATGAAGCAGGTCAAGCAAAATTAGTATCTCAAGTACCTTTGAAGACCATAGTGATCAAGAACCAAGTTCTACAAGGCAAAAAGTAATGATCAATTTTCCGTAACTCGGGGAACTGACGGATCGGTTGCAGTGCAACCGAATCGGTTGGAATCGACCAAACGATGCTGTTACCATCACCAACCGTTTGGTCGCCACCCGCAACCGAAACGGTTAGCCCAGTTGTAGAAGACCAACCGGATCGGTTGGTCATGTAACCGATCCGGTTAGAGGAGTTGTATCTGCTAAATCTTCATCACTAAGTTTCCCCTTTGCATCCAAACGATTCTAGGTCCTTCTCTTGGTGTATTCTAGTCCCTTCCTTACTCCTTAGAGGCCAAGTTCAGCAATTAATACCCTAGGCTTTGGAATTAGTATAAATAGAGGCCATTTGTGAGCATATGAGACACACACCTCAATACTACTCTCTCTACTCATCAAACAAAGCTCTCTAGCTCTGAAATTCGTCCTTAGAAGTCCAGGAAAGTTTGGAGTTCCAGAAGTTCCACATTTGGAGGCCAAATCACCAAGAAGTCTACCTCAATACTCAGGGAATCATTACTTCACTATTTGTAATCCTATTCCAAGCATTGTAAGACTTTTTAATCATGTTTTCTAATGTTCAAAGTTACGAGTTTATGTTCATGTTTGCTATGGTGGCTAGTTTCTTTATGCACTTGCTTAAATGATGTTGATTATCATATGATTAGTTAGTGATTGTGTTAACATGTTTTAATTCAATTTCAAGTTGATTCTAAGATCCAATTGTGCTAAAGTTTCATAGTGACATTTGTTAATCAAGTTTGACTAGATGATAGTAATCGTAGAGGTCGAAAGAACTTATTGTTATTCAACTAGTTATAATCATTTTGTCTATGGATGATTGTTTTTACCCATTATTCTTGATTATACAAAGGAACTAAGGTGTGGTTGTAATAAAAACACTTTTTGATTATCAAATTGGATTGGTTGGAAACATCTAAAAGGTTGAAAGATTAGTTGTTGAGAATCAATTGTAGCCTTTTGTCAATGATCGGTTACCTTTTGTATTGACCATTTCTTAAGCAATTTGATGAAACAAGTGGATGTTTTTGTGTTTAAGTTTATGCAAGTAAACTTATGAAACTTAATTGATCTTGAATTGATTGGTTAAGCGTAATGCTTGTTTTATGAACTAAAATCTTGTGAAGGTTTAACTTGTAAGAACAATAGATTAGTACACCAACTAATTATCATAACCAACATGTTAAGAGGTTAACACAATCACATTAATCTAGGATATGAAACTAGTTTAAGCAAGTGTAGTTTTAATCATCCGAATTTCATTATATCTATTTGCTTTGTTATATGTTTTGGATAGACTCTGTTGATTCAAACTTGTGCTTAGATTCACTCAAATCCTGCGAACGATCGACTTACCTTCATAATCTTGCTATAACAGACGAGTATACTTGCTCGTATGTGTTATTGGTAATATTGGTAATTCACCTTTTATAAATTTAAAACTTGTACACACGTAGCACATCAAGTTTTTGGCGCCGTTGTCGGGGATGTGATTGTTTTTCAGCAATTTTTTGAATTCCCATCAGTCGATTCATCCCAATATTTTTCTCTCAGAAACTTCAACTGGATCCGGTTTCCATTAAACCGACCAGTTACGTTTTTAACCATACTAAACTGATCTAACCGATCGGTCGCAATCCGCAAACGATCCGGTTACCCCATCTGTCTCAGGAAAACTGTTTTCGTTGTTTGTTCGTATGTTTAGATATTGCCTGGATTCTCTAGGGCATTGTATGAACACTCGTGCAGCGGGAATAGAACCAATTACACCCCTTACCAACCCCGAACGTTTGATTCGAAGAATAAGAAGAACACCTTTCATACCATTGGAAAATCGTATACCAAGAGTACCAAACCCACCATTTGATAACCTCGTAGAAGCCAAAGTTTTTTACAACCCTTTCACCAATTTACCTTTTCCCATGGCGGACGATCAACCATGTGGGGAACCAACCGAGCCGTAGCACCAACCCCGAAAGTGCTATTTTTACTGTCAACCTTGGTGACAACTTCACCGTAAAGGGTCATCACCTTTCTATGATCAAAGACCGTCGATTCGATGGCGTGCGGTTGATCGCATAAGCACATTTCGAATTCATCGAAATTTGCGGCATCTTCCGTTATGGCGACGATGTCAATGCCATTAAACTCAAGCTTTTTCCATCATCACTGCGGAGATGCTAAAGTATGGTACAATGAATTAACCCGTGAATTATCAATACTTAGGAGGAGATGAGGCAAGCTTTTGTGTTTCGATTCTTTCCACCTACCATGTTTGATCGATTAATGGGAGAAATTCGTGCTTTCACACAAAATCCAAACGAATCACTTGTCGAAGTTGTCATCGACATGGACTATCCAAAGGGACCATTATCCAAATCTTTTACCGTGGACTAGATGAAATCTCTCAAGGCATCCTTGATGCTGGAGGAATTTTTCTCTATAAGACTCCTAACGATGCACACCAATTGCTTGAAGATCGAGTACTTCTCAAACTCGATTGGTCCAAAGATTCCAAAACCAAACCTCTCCGAAAAACTGTAGCTTTTGTCGAAAACACCGATACCTCAAAACTCATGGAGAAGATGGAAGTCTTAACCTCAAAAATCAACTCGCGATACAAAGATATCAAGGATGAAATGAAGGAAATGCGAGACGGATGCAACAATTGTGGAGGAAATCATCTATCGTCCGAGTGCGACGATAAGCCTATGGGTGGACCTAATGAAGGAGAAGCGAATTACACCCAAGGAGGATACCGTGGAGGAGGATATCGTAGTAACTATTACGGTCGAAATTCTGGAAATTGGCAAGATCGGCGACCAAGGGATGACAACCGTGATTCTCAACCACGAACTGACAACCCACCACCACAAAACCCCGACAAAAGATGGAAGAAACCAAATTTAAGAAAACCATGAGAGAATTCGTGGCTAATCAAAAATCTGCAAATGATTTTATCAAAAATCAATTTTCAATCTCAAAGCCAAAGTTGAGCAAGGACATAAAAATCATCAAGCATCTATCCAAGATCTTGAAAACAAGTTTGGCAAACTTTCTGACTAACATTCCTCCAGACCCTCTGGTTCATTGCCAAGTAACACCCAATCCAACCCAAAGCCATCAAATGACAAGACGTACCGTCCACCACAAACAAGAAATGAGCATATCAATGATGTCTTCACAAGAAGTGGTCTCTCGTACGACCCACCACCAAATCCGAATGAAAATACTCCTATCACCAATGATAGTGAGGATGAAGCCGAGGAACCAATCACAACTCACACCACCAAAAAGAAAACCACCGCATCTGTCAAAGCGTATACACCAAAAATTCCTTATCCTCAATGCCTGAAGAAAGAAAAAATGGAAGAGTGTTATAAGAAGTTCATTAAAATAATCAAAGAGGTTAGACTCAATGTTCCTCTCATTGATGTCTTAGCCGGAATGCCCAATTACGGGAAATTCTTGAAAGAACTTGTTAATAACAAAAGCAAGCTAGAGCAAATATCAGCCACTTTCCTCAATGAAGAATGCTCAGCTATTGTCCAAAACAAGATCCCACCAAAGCTTGGAGATCCTAGGAGCTTTCTTATTCCATGTACTTTTGGGAATAATATTAAATGAGATGCTTTAGCCGATCTTGAAGCGAGTATCAATTTGATGCATTATTCGCTGTATTTCAAGGTGTGCAACAATAGCCTCAAACCAACGAAAATGAGCATTCGATTAGCAAATCATTCTGATCAATATCCTGTGGGTATTGCCGAGAATATGCTTGTTCAAGTCGGTAAATTCATTTTTCCCGTGGACTTTGTAATCTTAGAAATGGAAGAGGATACTAAAGTCCCACTCATCTTAGGAAGACCCTTCCTAAATACCGCCGATGCAATCATCAAAGTGAAAGGAAAAGAACTCAACCTTGGAGTTGGAGAAGATCGAATCACCTTTCTAATCGATAAGGCGATGCGCTAGCCACATTCCAGTGATGACACTTGTTTAACATCGATGTTATTGATGAAGTCACTGAGGAAGAATTAGATGTATTACTTAACGAATCCGATCCATTCATGACTACTTCTGAAAAAATCAATGAAACAGACTTTGACAAAGAGTTTGATGATTTCATGAAAGTAGAGTTCGAATGAGATAAAATGGAAGAAGAAGAAGAGAATTTTGAAGAAATAGCTTTCAATGACGAGATGCGAATTAAATCCTCTATCGAAGAACCACCCCCAGATCTCGAACTCAAACCTCTCCCAGATCATCTTGAATATGCTTACTTGGAGGAAAACTCACTTCTTCCAAGAGTCATATCTTCATTGCTCGAGGACGTGAGAAAGAAAGTTTAATTCTGCTCAAAATCACAAACAAGCCTTTGCTTGAAAACATCCGACATCCGTGAATTAGTCCCAATTTACGCAAACACAAAATCAATTTTGAAGAAGAGATTAAACACGTGGTAGAACGTCAACGCCGACTCAACCCCAACATGAAGGAAGTTGTTAAAAAATCACAAAACTTCTCGATCTTTGGTATCATTTATCCAATTGAGGATAGCCCTTGGGTAAGTCCTGTTCATTGTGTTCCCAAGAAAGGAGGAATGACGGTTGTAACTAATGAACGGAATGAACTCGGTTCCAACTAGAATCATCACCGGGTCAGCGTTTGTATTGACTATCGGAAATTAAACAAAGCCACGGTAAAGATCACTTTCCACTCCCTGTTCATGGATCAAATGCTAGAAAGACTAGCAGGAAATAAATTATTTTGTTTCCTCGACGGATTTTCAGGATATTTCCAGATTCCAATCGATCCTAACAATCAAGAAAAGACCACTTTCACTTGTCCTTTTGGAACCTACGCATATCGGCGTATGCCCTTTGGTCTTTGCAATGCACCTGCGACTTTTCAAAGGTGTATGATCGCAATATTCCAAGACATGCTTGAAACCTCCATGGAAGTTTTCATGGATGACTTTTCAGTCTTTGGAGACTTATTTGAAGCTTGTCTTTCCAATTTTGATAAAATGCTCGAAAGATGCAAAGATGCACATCTTGTCCTTAACTGGGAAAAATGTCACTTCATGGTGACCGAAGGAATTGTGCTTGGCCACAAAATCTCCAGTGCAGGCATGGAAGTAGACAAAGCAAAATTCGATGTTATCTCGAAACATCCACCACCTACTAACGTCAAAGCCGTTAGAAGTTTTTTAGGACATGCTGGTTTTTACCACCGATTCATCAAAGATTTTTCAAAAATATCTCCTCCGATGACAAAACTTCTTGAGAAAGAATCTATCTTTGACTTCAATGATGATTGCATTAAAGCTTTTGAAACATTGAAATCTCAACTAACTAGTGCTCGATCATGGTTTCACCTAATTGGTCACTACCTTTTGAGCTTATGTACTTTCTGCAGCGATTTTCTTTGTTGGAGCCGTTTTAGGCCAACGTGAAGGAAACCACTTTAAACCTATATATTTTGCTAGCAAGACATTTGAATAGTGCTCGGCAAAATTATACCGATCACCAAAAGGAATTCTTGTCGTCATTTTCGTGATTCGACAAATTCGATCCTACCTTGTGCTCTCAAAAGCAATCGTTTTCACCGATCATTCAACACTCAAATACCTTTTCACCAAGCAAGATGCTAAACCACGTCTTATTCTATGGATTTTGCTACTCCAAGAATTTGACATCGAAATCAAAGATAAGAAAGGAGCAGAAAATCTTGCTGCTGATCACTTATCTCGTCTTGAAAACCCCGATCTTGAGGAGTTAAAAGAAGAAGAAATCGATGATTACTTCCCAGATGAAACTCTCATGACCATCGATGAAACTGACAATCCTTGGTTTGCTGATTTTGCAAACTATCTCGCTGGAGGAATTCTCAGAAACGGTTTAACTCATGCTCAAAGAAGTAAATTCTTTTGAACTTAAATACTATTTTGGGAAGAGCCATATCTTTTCAAAATGTGTCTGACGGAATGATCCGAAGATGCGTTTACGGTTCGAAACCCGTAAGATTCTTGACGAATGTCATCATGGCCCAACTGGGGACATTATGGTCCTTCCACCACTAAGAAAGTTTTGATCTTTGGATTCTATTGTGACAATATTCAAAAAGCACATACACTTGTCCAAATTGTGGCGCTTGCCAAAGAACCACCAATCTTTCACGAAGAGATGAAAGGCCATTGACAAGCATCCAAGTGTGTGAAATATTCGATATTTGGGGAATTGATTTCATGGGACCCTTTCCTAAATCTCACAAATACGAATACATTCTCGTTGCTATAGATTATGTGTCCAAATGGGCAGTGTTGGATCGATATACTTTAATCAAACTAACTTTAACTAGCTTGTTAAGGTTTAATAACCTCGGATAAATCCTAAGTTATTAACAAAGAAACACCGAGCAATCTTTATCAAGTGCGCGAATTTACTTAACAAAACTAAGAAGAATAACTTTTATTATAAACTCTAAATCGCTTATTATGCGGATACTCTAAACAACTCTAAGATTATCGAACTTCTCTTTAAAACACTAAATAACTTGTGAATTCGTAAACTCTAAAACTCATAAACTCGTACCTCTAATACCAATCTAGGAGTCCTTTTATAGGCTCAAGGATATCCTAGTCTGTTTACAATTTGTATCCTTGTACGACAAGTAATCTAAACATAGAATATTCTAGAGTTACAATACTTTCCATAAGCGAATATAACAGCTTCTTTGTTCTTGCGGTACTTTGACTTAGTAGTGCGGTACTTTGACTTTGTCTTTAGTAGTACTTTGACTCTTTGACTCTTTATAGTACTTTGCGACACAAGATTTTTCATATCTTCATTACTTTCATATCTTCAACACTTTCATATCCAACAATCCTCCCCAACTTGAATTCTACCGCTAGACTTTAAGTTCCTTTTGTGAATATATCTTTAACAACTTCATCTTTAAGACGATTGTTTCTTAGTCTTTGGATTGTATCTTTGTAGTGTCTGTGCTTGTCAAAGTATCTTTTAGAATTATTCTTTCACAAAGACATCTAGCAAGCTCCGTCTTTTCAAAGAACACAAACAACATATGACAATTTTGTACATTAATTAGGTTTAAAGTTGCATACTATTCTCATCACTTCCAGGTGTGTTAACTCCTGTGAGAGGTGAATCATTGAAAACTTAATGGATTTAGATCTCTTTACCAAAGCCATTATCTCTGGAGTAGCCAAATGTTTTGGTGTGTAAGACCATGGTACATTGATAACCATATGATTTTTAGCAAATCATCAGCTATCAACAGATTTGATTTGTCTTTACCAAAAGTTATACCCTTCTCGACTAGTTAGTTCTTCTATCTAATGGTGAACTAATTACCAATAATGGTTTTTCCACAGCCTTTACCACAAGCCATTTTCTTGTGGGCTAGCCAACTCTTCACATTAACCGATATGGTGAATTGAATACCATACAACTTATTAGCAAGTTGTCAACTAAAAGCAGTTTGATATATCTTTACGAGCCGTTTGCTCATGGATTAGCCAATCCTTTTGTAACCATGGAGGATTGATGACCTATTGTTACCATCTCAAAATCCATTTATTTTACTTAACCTTTGTTTCAAAAATTTGTTACTTAGCAAAGGTTACATTCAAAAATCACTTAAGCGGTTTAAAAAGTCGCAAGCGTACTTTGATTAAAGTCTTGTTTGATCGTGATACTTTGAATATAGTATTGATTTATCAAAATAATTTATTCAAATAAGTTTCATACCGGTTTATTCATCATCTTCAAAGAATGGTAGTCCGGTTGATAAACAAGTTGATAACCATACAAGCGGTTTCATTGTCCTCTTCTACTTCCATTCCATGCTCTAGCATTCTTCTCATGAGCTCAACTGTGAGAGGGTATCTTCTTTACTGCAAACATGTATATCATTGTTCCATTTTCGACTCTAAAACATGAACTCGGACTCTTCAAAGAATCTCCAACAAACAATTTCCGGCTTTCTTGATTCTTCCAAATATCATCAAGCTTTCTTCTTGATTTCCCATGCGGTTATGAGATCACCATGTAAAACTAAACCAATCCCTTCTAATGGATTATGTTCAGTAAGCTTTCACCACATGATATAAATAGAATAGATCTACTCTATCTATAATGTGCAGTAAGTCCCATAGCCTATTAAAAACTTTGAAGCTTTCATCTTCTTTATGAAAAATCATATAATCTCCATCTTTGGATTTCACAACCTCAAAAACACTAATCTGTGATCTGTTTATCTTCATGTCATCATCTTCTTTTGAGTATTCAAAATCTACCACTCTGAGATAATTCCTTAATTCATCACTAGTCTCAGATCTTAATTCAACTTTTTCTTTCTTTAAAAACTGAACATCTGTAACTTTAGTTTTCCTTTTTCTTTTCAAACTCTTCTTTCTTTGAGCTTCAGTCCAAGTAGCTTCTTCTCTAAAATCTTTGATGCCTGCAACATCCTTCTTATAATCCTCCCTAGCGACATCATGCAATCTTTTCATCTCAAAATAATTAAACTTCGCAATCCTTTATACCCTTGACTTTTAAGATAAGCCATCATAGCATTTACATCTTTAGCTTTATTAAGTCTTCTTGGCATAATCGACAGAACAGTGGTTGTAATGGTTCAAAGACTTCACATCCAATTCATCTTGTACCTTTTAGTCGCTTCTCTATTCTAAGCTTCTTGAGCTTCTGAGCTTCTCTATCTTTATCATTTAACTCTTCTTGAATCTTTCTAGCTTCTTGTTCATTCAAAGCATCTTGAGCAGACTCTTAAGCATGCTAAAGTTGGTTTCTTCTTCTTAACTTCTACCAAAACACCCTTTCCTTTATCCTTAGGATCAATTGCGAGTTGAGAAGTTCTTTGTTGTTCTTCTTCTTGGACTTCTCGAATAGTAACACCACCTCTTGGTTGTGATAAATCTCAAAAATTGTAGCAATGAACTCATCATCACTTGCGAATGAATAGGTTTTAGAATAGTCTCCTCCTCTTCTTGTATAAGCTGTTGTAGAAGGACCAGCTTCCTCTTCAAAATCTAATACTCTTGGAGTTATTACCTCTTGTCTGAAAGTACTTTGAAAACCAATGCTTTGTTGTTCAAGACTTGATCATCATCAATGCATTACTTTGAACTTGAACTTGTTCCTCGATATCTTGAATTATCTTTTCTTGGACTTTTAGAACTTTCGGTGCATTTTCTTTAACCACATCTTCTTTCAAATTTCTGTCTAAATTCCTCCCAAGTTGTGTAAGATGGTTTATGAACCTTTTGGTGTTTACTTGTCTTGGGTACGCCTTTGTGCTTTCTTCTTTGATTTGACCCAGATACTAAATTCTTTAATCAAAGGCCGGACAAAAGTTTTAGCCTTCTAAATTTTAACTTCAATTTCTTTATCTGTTTGGCTTGAACACAGAGTAGTCTTTTGCAACTTAACTATCTCCTTGTCAAAGCATAATTATCCAAAGATAAACCTTCACGAGGTAGAGTATGTGGATCATCACCTTGAATTTGTGAATGTTCCTCCGATTGAGAAACAAGAACGAGCGTTGTGGAGATGGAAAGGTGATCCTACAATTTCTTCTTGAACCTCGAGATGCTTGGAAACAAGACCGTGAAGATGCAAGATTTTTTCTTGAAGCGGATTTGCAGATGCGGTACCTTGAGATCGCGATGCAGTGCGGTACCTTTAGATGCGATACTTTCACTTGCGCATCATCTTCAACATCGCTCTAACGGCTGAACAACTTCCATCATACAAGTAGTTAATGGTGTATCGGTCCTCTGAATAAATCACTTCTTCTTGCCATAAAAGTAAAAATCTTTGATTGTTGAACAATAACAGCAATAAGTCCAGAGGCTTAGGGACCTCAACAAGTTGTTTGTTCGAAAAACTTGTACAAACACGGGATACATTAACCATTTTGATCCATGATTGATGTGAGAAAGCATGCCATCAAGAACTAGCCTTGAAAAATTAAAACACGATCTCAGCCAATCCTACCATAGCGGATGCTATATTAGACCCAAATTGCTCCCAAGAAGTACTTTTAGCACTAATACAATGTAACAATACATGTATTAAAAATTTCATTGAGGACAAAATAGTTGTTTCACGAAAAGTTTGTTACATTAAAGAACCTTCATAACCAAGATGCCCAAAAGTTTCCCAAATCAACTCCTTAGTAAAACGAATAGCACCATCATCATCATTAAACAACAAATCTTCTCTAATAGATGCTTGATAATCTTCACAGTTCTTCCAACAATTGTAGCCTCTAATATAAAATTCTTCATTCTCCATATTATCCCTTGCAGTAGCCCAAAATTCTTGAATCCAAGGCTCAATAATATCCGGCTCCACTAAAAGAGCATAACTGATGGGCGACCCAGTAAGATAATCAATAATATCATGAAACGCCTCATTATCTTCAGTCTTGTCTAAATTGGCCACCATATTGTGCTTAGAAACAGTAGGTCAATTCGCCATTGGTGATTATGTAAGCACAATAAGAATTTGAATCGAATAAGAATTAGAGAAATATGGAAACGATGCTAAGGTAGTAATATGAGAGGGAA
Source organism: Chrysanthemum lavandulifolium (assembly GCA_022545495.1). NCBI lineage: Eukaryota > Viridiplantae > Streptophyta > Magnoliopsida > Asterales > Asteraceae > Chrysanthemum > Chrysanthemum lavandulifolium. The sequence continues at coordinate 129,307,554 of CM040241.1, read as the reverse complement.
AATCGGAAAGTAGTTATTTATAGGTGAGATTTAAAAAATCACTGCCCAAAATAAAACAACCGTTAGCATTAATTACCCCTTAATAGAACCGTTGGAACAGTACTTTAATACGTGATGTGCCCGGTTGGTGCAAGTTTTAAATTTATAAAAGGTGAATTACCAATATTACCAATAACACATACGAGCAAGTATACTCGTCCGTTATAGCAAGATTATGAAGGTAAGTCGGGATGGATCGCAGGATTTGAGTGAATCTAAACACAAGTTTGAATTAACGAGTCTATCCAAAACATATAACAAAGCAAATAGATATAATGAAATTTAGATGATTAAAAACTACACTTGCTTAAACTAGTTTCATATCATAGATTAATGTGATTGTGTTAACCTCTTAACATGTTGGTTATGATAATTAGTTGGTAGACTAATCTATTGTTCTTACAAGTCAAACTTTGATCAAGAGTTTAGTTTATAAAACAAGCATTAAGTTTAACCAATCAATTCAAGATCAATTCAAGTTTCATAAGTCTACTTTCATAAACTTAAACACAAAACATCCACTTGTTCATCAAATTGCTTAAGAAATGGTCAATACAAAAGGTAACCGATCATAGACAAAAGGCTACAATTGATTCTCAACAACTAATCTTACGACCATTTAGATGTTTCCAACCAATCCAATTTGATAATCAAAAGCGTTTCTATTACAACCACACCTTAGTTCCTTTGTATAATCAAGAATAATGGGTAAAAACAATCATCCATAGACAAAATGATTATGACTAGTTGAATAACACGAAGTTCTTTCGACCCCAACGATTATTATCAATTAGCCAAACTTGATTAACAAATGTCACTATGAAACTTTAGCACAATTGGATCTTAGAATCGACTTGAAATTGAATTAAAACATGTTAACACAATCACTAACTAATCATATGATAATCAACATCATTTAAGCAAGTGCATAAAGAAACTAGCCACTCATAGCAAACATAAACATAAATTCAATTACTTTGAACATTAGAAAACATGATTAAAGGTCTTACAATGCTTGGAATAAGATTACAAATGATGTAGTAATGATTCCTCAGTATTGGTGATGACTTCTTGATGGTTTGACCTCCAAATGATGACTTCTTGGACCTCCAAAGTTTCCTGGAACTTTATGAACGAATTTAGCCTTTGAGAGAGTAGTAGTGGTGGTAAGATAGGTGTGAGAGAAGATCTCTCAAGTTTTGGTGTATTTTCAATGATGAAAACATACACAAATGAGTCCTATTTATACTACTCTCAAGCCCTAGGGGTTATAAATGCATTTCTTGGTCACCAAGGAGCTTGGAAGGGACTAGAATACATGAAGGAAGGACCTAGAATCGTTTGGAACAAGTTTGGAACCTTAGTAGTGCAAAAATGGCTGAAACAGGACCTCCAACCGGATCCGGTTGAGCTCCAACCGTCCGGTTGGTCTACGTGACAATTCTCCAACCGGATCCGGTTACGGGTCTCGACCGACCGGTTGGAGTAAAAATCATAAAAAGTCATAAACATGAAAGTTGTAGATCTTTCTCTTAGCTTTCCGTGGCCGCGAACGGGGGGTCAAACGGAGTCCGTATGCCAAAGTTATGGCCAAAATGGTGAAGGTGTGTCGGGAACAACGAGTCTTCCAATATATCTTCGTTTAAGCTTCTTTTCTTCATTTCTTTCTCGTTTCCCTTCTTGAACTTTATTCTTGAGTCTTAGGACCACTAACTTGATGACTTTATCTTCTCGAATATACTCCACAAGTCTTGCTTTTGTCGGGAATTCTTCGTATTTGGAGAAATCTTCAGATTTTACTTCTTTTTCGCCTTTTCTCCACTTTCCTGTACTTGGCTACAAATGAACTAGCAAACGCACTTTGATACGATTAAGCAACAAAAGTATATGATTATAGCCAAATAACACACAAAAAGCACGATAACGCTACTAAAACATGCACAATTTGAGCGTTATCAATACGACAAACAAGATTTTCCACGTATGCGATTTTCCCAAAGCGACTTTCCTAAAAATAGTACTTTTCCAAATTCTTCTATATAAACTAAGTATACACCAATATCCTCCCCTCAAACAATGCATAGGACTATACTAACACCTTATAGTCCTCCCCTTAAATGTAGCTCAGTAGTTAATCTTGCCAATGCTCACCACCAAGTGATTGAATCTTGAAACATCAAAGCCTTTGGTGAGTAATTATCATCTGTGTGAACCTTAACCACATTAATGAGCCTGTGCTCATAGCAATCTCTGATTAAGTGATGCCTAATCTGAATATGCTTGGTCTTGGAATGATAAACTGGATTCTTCACAATACAAATGGTACTCTCATTATCAATATTGATAGGAGTATTCTTAAAATTGAACCCATAGTCCAAGAGTTGATTTTGCATCCACAAAACTTGTCCACAACAGTTTTGCAAGCAGCCACATATTCAACTTCGTAGATGATGTTCTTTGCAATTGTCTCCTTCTTGCATTGCCGAGACTAACCTTCTTCCAAGATATTGGCATCCACCAGTTGTTGATCTTCTATCATAATTATCACCGCATAATCACTATCTCGAAAAAGCTTCTAAGTGAAAAGGTGACTCTTTTGGATACCACAACCCCAACTTTGGTTGTTGTTTTAAATAATGAAGATTCTCTTTATCGCATTCATGTGAGAGATCTTTGGTGAGACTTGATATCTTGCACATAAACAAGCCGCAAACATGATATCGTGCCTTGATGCAATAAGATACATAAGAGAGCCAATCATTGATCTCAGATAACTTGACTTCAACAGTCATCCATCTTCATCTTTGCCCAATGAATTGATATATTTAATTGGTGTAGTAATGCCTTCATATCATCAAATTAAACTTCTTAAGTATGTCAAGAACATACTTGTCTTGACCGATAAAAATTCCTTCCTTTGATGCTTAACTCAAGTCCCAAAAGAAAGTTAACTCTCCATTGAACTCATTTGAAATTCCTTCGCATCATTTGCTCAAACACCTTAACCATGGACTGTTTGGTAGCCCCAAAGATGATATCATCAACATAGACTTGAACTAACATGATATCCTTCTTGTCTCTCTGGATAAACAAAGTCTTGTTTATGGCTCCCCTCTTGTATCCATGTTGCAATAAGAATGTAGAGAGCCTATCATACCAAGCTCTAGGTGCCTGATGAAGGCCATAAAGAGCCTTAACCACCTTGTAGACTTTGTTTGGGTGTTTAGGATCTTCAAAACCTGGAGGTTGTTTCACATACACCTCTTCTGTAATAGTGCCATAGAGAAAGGCACTCTTGACATCCATTTGGTAAACACGAAAACCCATGTATGAAGCAAAAGCAAGAAATATTCTAATAGCCTCAATTCTTGCGACAGAGCAAATACTTCATCATAATCTACACCTTCTTCTTGTCTCGTAGCCTTGAGCTACTAACCTTGCCTTGTTTTTGATAACATTGCCTCTTTCATCTCTTTTCACTCAAGACCCATCCGGTTCCAATAACTCTCTTCCCATCCGGAAGATCACATAAACCCAAACTTCTTGAAGTTTAAATTGAAGAACTTCTTCCCGTGCATAGCTTCAACCCAAATTTCTTTAGTCAAAGCTTGAGCAATGTTCTTGGGTTCCTCTTGAGAGATAAAACAAGTAAATAGGCGGTTTGATGGTCCTTATGATTCGCCTATTCTGCTTGTAGACAAAGCTAAGTAAAGCATTATGAGGTTTAGTAAAACTCTTAGTTGTGTGTCTAGTCATCACTCCAAAAGTAGAAGGACCAATGATTTGATCAAGAGGATGATTCTTATGAATCCTTAAGATTGAGACCTGGAACTCCATCGTATCATCCAAGTTAGTTAAATCAACATCTTCATTTGAATCGAGAAAATACCTTCATCTTCAAACTCATCATCGGTTTCCTCTAATCCGGGCATGGTAGGATCATCCAAATCATCTAAAGTCTTGTCATCAGATGCGTGAGACTTTGGTCGAAGCATCTTGTCAAAGTCTTGAGAGTACTCTGCAGATTTGTTCTTCTTCTTTGCCTCTTCATAAGCTCTTCTTTGTTCATCGATGTAAGAATGTGCTAATACATCTTGAAGAAGCATCCGCTTAAGTTCCTCTTGAATAGATTGATCCTCGGCAGATAATGAGGATTGTGGTGCAACAAGATTTTGTTTTGGAGTATCGATTTTGCTTGGGAACATCAAGATTTTGTTTTGGACTTACAGGATCTTCATCGGGAACAACATCCGGTCTAATATGAACTCCATGAACAACATATTGTAAATCTTCTCCATTGTGCACAGTTGATTTTCTTCTCTAACAGTACATAATTCATTGAAGGAGTTAAAACCTCAAGATCAAACATCCAATCAGACCTTTACCTTTCTCATTGTCTTGATCTTCTAAAAACTCAACATGAAGACAATCTTGAATCTTCTTAGTAACTCTGTTGTATACTCTAAAGCCTTTACTATTAGTGCAATAACCCAATAAGTATCCTTCTTCGACTTGCCATCAAACTTCCCAGTTATCAATGGTGTTTAAAATAGTGAGAGGGCATCCAAAAGGCTTCATAAAATGAATGTTGGGTTTATTGCCCATGAGCAATTCATAGGGTGTCTTCATCGTGGTTTGGTGACGAAACTCATAAGTACATAGCATGCAAGACTGCCTTCCGCCTTTAATTGAATAGGTAGATAGGAATCGCTAGCATTGAACTTGCTGCTCAATCAAAGTCCTATTCTTCCTCTCTCAACACCATTTTGTCGTGGTGTTCTTGCAATGCTAAACTCCCTCTTTATACCTTTGTTGGCACAAAATTCATCCATAAGCTTGTTCTTGAATTCAATCCCATTATCACATCTAATACCTCTAACCTTGAGTCTTAATTGGTTTTCAAGTGCTATAATCGGTGTCAATAGCATCAAAGGTATCATCTTTAAAACCCAAAAGAAAACCCAACTGAATCTACTGCAATCATCTCAGAATAACCAAACAAGATTTTCTCTTGTTTAAACTTGCCACAGAGACAGTCCAAACAAATCCATATGTAATACCTCAATGGTTCTCTAATAGTTCTCTCAAGCTTCTTGCAGAAGCTTTGTGTTGTTTACCCTTCTTGCATGCCAAGCATGATTGATCATTCTTGTAAGTCTTTGAAGGTAAACCTCTAACTAAATTGCCTTTGACCAGTTTGTTGATATTTTTGAAATTAACATGGCCCAATCTTCTATGCCATTGATGTGCCTTTTCAGATGTTGTTTTAGCCACCAAACATGTGGCTCTTCCATAAGAATGTAGACTCTTCATGTCTAAACTATACACATCATTTGTCCTTGGTACTCTGAGTACCACCATGTCATCATCAACAGGTTTAAAATCAGAGGAAAGGATGAGACATTACGTGTTAGTGAATAACACAGATGCTTTTATCACAAATTGGAGACCGATAGCAAGTTGAATTTAAGCTCCTTCACATATCTAACATTCTCAAAGTCGATAAGCCCTGCTTTGATAGTTCCTTTTCCATTAATCTTTCCTCCATTGGGATCATTCCCAAATGCAACTCTTCCTCCACTAATATTTCTAAAATCAGACAAGATCTCTTTGTCTCCTGTTGATGAGTGCTTATTCACTCATCGTTTTTACCCACCTAAGACCTCAAAAACGACCAAAAACACCCAAATATGATGAAAATATGTTACAAATATCCTCGGAGTGTGTTTTGTGTCTTGCAGGTACAAAATGATTGAAAACAGAGCAAAAACGAGCAAAATCAAGCCAAATCGTAAAAGTGCTTAATCGACGGAGCCGTGGAGTGATTTTCTACATTTTGAATCCCGGACGCGTTTTTGGAATGAGATTGAGAAAACAAACCCGAAACCAAATTGCCATTTTACCCTCAAAAATATTTTTCACTAAAACAATTATTTTTAACCATTTTATTTTTATTTTACAACAATTATTTATTTTAGTAAAACCAATTTTATTAAATACTTTTCTCTCTTAAAAAAAAAAAAAAAAAAAAAAAAAAAAAAAAACTTTTTATTTTAAAATACACCTTAATCACCCCTTTTATTTTTCCTTCCCCAACCCAGATAACAAAACAAACGCCCCTCTCTTTTTTTCCCTCCTTTCTTCCTCTTTACCCAAAACCCAGGAACCCTAACCTCCCTTTTACCCAGCCAATCCCAAATTCCCAACCCACTCATCCCCTCCCAATGCAATCACAGGATACCCTAGCCACTGAGGCAATCCCAAGCTCACAAAAGCCCCAATGAATGGCCCCGATTGTCGCTCAGCGCCTACCAATTGGATGGTCGAGATTGAAGGAAGAAAGCACAAAGGATGTTTTTGGCTCTTCAACACACAAAAGAAACACAAACAGAAGATAGAGAAAGAAGACAATTTTTAGTCTTTTGTATAAATAGGCATTTGAGGATTAGTGTAAAATTTGTCTAGAATTCTCAAGTTCTAGTCCCATTTTCATTTTTATTGTCATTTTAATTTAAATGTAATCGTTAATTTCAGTTTTATGCAAATTCAGTTTTTAAATTCCATTTTAAGTTTATGTAGTCTAAATTTTCTCTCATGCTCTTTAATTCTGCCATAGCTGTTTAAGTGTGTGCTTCAGTTGTTTTAAGCTCTTGTAAGCTTTAGTTAAAATTGTTAAATCAGTTTTTAAAAATCCCAAAGTCTCAAACCATTTTTTAAAAACAGCTTCATAGTTTTCTGCCCCTAAGGCACTGTTTGGACCAAGCTTTTTCTGGGTCTTAAACTCCCAATTTGACCCATGTTAGTCTCAAAAAGGTGATTGGGTAGATGTAATTTTGTCTATTTTAGCAATTCAAGGTAGTTGTAAGTTGCCACATTAGCTTTAGAAGTAGAATGCAATCAACATTTTTCTTGTCTGGTTTACTGTCAAAACAGCCCCATCATGCCCTTTTCACAAGCATGCAAAAGCTTGTAAAAAGCTCCTTATAAGCTAGATACAGGGGCAAAAGGAAGCCAGCTGGGTGGACTCAAAGTGGGTAGAAGCTCAGGTGCTAATTCTCTTTCGAGCTTATCCCAAATAAGCTCTAAAGTGGACCCCTTGAGCCTGTTTTGCTGAACATCACCAGCAGTTAAGTGTATTTTTTTTGTTTCAAATATTTATTAGTTAGCTTATTTAGGATTTTTACTCCCCTTCAGTATCATTAGTTTAGATTAACTTTTGTTTAGCTTATTAGAGCTTAGTGTACCTTTGTAGATTAGCTTATCTCCAATTGTTCTTAGTTTAGGATCCCCCACTAGTGTAGCTCATTTTCCCAACTGTTCTCCCCCCTCAATTAGGAGTTTTAGTTTATTTTTGATAAATATCTCATGTCGTAGCGTATTCTCCCAATTGCATGCTTGTTCATCTATTTTCTTTAACTTATTTGGTGCAAAAAAAAAAAAAAAAAAAAAGGTGGTTAAAGGGATGTTTGTTTTAGGAGTTGTCACCAACAGGTTCAGGAGCTGTTCATAACAATTTTCTAGCAAGTTTTCTTCAAAAAGTTTTTACAAAACTCTTTCATTCTGATCTGTTCTTTGAGTTCAAAAAAAGAAAAGGGTGTTTGTCTGTTAATCTTTTTGGTTTCACTTTCATAACTTCTTGTGCATAGCTACCGGTAATAATCTGTTTACAGCTTTTCCTAACTTTTCCAAGTTTAAATCTCTGTAACTTAGCTTATTTTGTCCCTTGTTTATTTTGGCAAAAGAAAAAGAATTAAAAAATGGTAATAAAAGCGCATGCATTGTGATTTGAACCTCGTCGTCCGCTTTCGAACACAACAAGCAACTGCACTACCAACTCCCCTACTAGTTGTTTCATGTCATAGGCTCCCATAGTTAATACTTAAAGTAGTTTGTTAGTCAGTTTTTTTATTTTAAGCTTATTTCCTTTTTACAGCTTATTTTAAAAAAAGCAGTTGCAAATTTTTTATTTTTCTTAGATTTAGTTTTATTCAAAGTATTTTATGTAATTTTCTTAGTTTTTTCAAAAAATGTTTAGTATTTTTAATTAATTACTTAGTTTAAAATAGTTTTTAATTCGTAGAAAATAAAATAAAAGTCAAAAAAATATCCGGCTTTTTTCCTAAAATTATTTTTAGTCATGTAGAATGTAGGAAAATTAGTTTTGCACTCGTAGGACTTAAATTGCATATTTTTCCTTTTCGAGGCTCGGGATTAGCTCGGGTTATGCTTAATCTCATTCTCGTTCTTTATTTTGTAGAATAACATAATCAATAACCAAATTCGTTTAACCAATTCAAGTCTTAATCACGAAGCTCATCGAAACCGTCAATTTCACACCTCGTTGGGACACGACCCGGGGAAATCCCTTTCCCGGTATCACTTTTATCACACCTGTAAGATTGGGCACGTTAACCCTTTTCCTAAAAGGTTGATTTGTCGGGTTTTACGGTTAACTTGATATATTGATATTGTGTTATTTTCACCACTCACAAACAACGAATCAAATTTTGGCGCCGCTGCCGGGGAGGTTGTGTTGCGACAATATCGTTACGGTTTGACGATTAGTGACTTGAAGAACCTTCCTCGTGAAGTTATTGCTTTTTAAAAAATTATAAAACACAAAAATATTTTCCTTTTTAATTTGTATATATGTAAAAGATAAAAAAAAAATACAAAAAGATTTTTCTTGTTGTTTTAAATAAAATAGAACACACAATCAATATAACACTTCTCAACTTGAGTGTTATCATAATAAGTTCCCGAACCAAAGATTCAAAACTTGCCTTTGTGTCACTTGCGTGAATACGCTTGTGATTATTGGTTTAAGTTCCTTGTGTTTTGCCTCGGTCTTGTTTTAATTGAAAGTGTTGTTTTAGAAAGTGCATGTGCACTCGTTTTCAAAAATCCAAAAATATTCTTCTCGTTCCTCTTATCCGTATAATTCTATTTCTCTTAACCTCTTTTACCGTTTAATTCTATTCTTCGTATCCTCTCAACCATTTGATTCTATTTCTTTAACCCTCTATATGTTTAATTCTCATGGAGACGATCGATTATCGTCGTTGTTTTCACTGCAAAAGCCGTATGGAAGAGGATCAGCTTTATTGTCAGAATCACGATTGTTTATGTAAGCGGTGTGGAAGGGTTGGTGCAAGCAAATATTGCTATTGGTGCGAATTATCCGATAAAAACTCTCTCGATGATTCTTCAAGTTTTTTCGACCACCCGCCACAAACCGAGATTTGTTCTATTGTTTCTGAGCCTAAACCGTCTAGAGTTGATCAAAATCTTTCGCGATTTACGGTTAAGGTTAAGAGAAAAGAGCAAGAACCGGAGACCAAAACGGAAGTGGTGGAAATTGCTAGCTCTGAGAGCACACCACTTGTCCCACCTCCGGAATCTTCAAAACCTTTCTCGGACGAAATCATGAACATGCTTCAAAATTGCTTGAATGAATTTCGTCAAATTTCAACTTCGGGAAATACCGTTTTAACTAACATTTGTGATGTTGTTGAGCCCTCGATTCCTACTCCCATACCCGAAATATCTTCGTTCGATCAAGAGTATTGCTACGGTTGTGGAGACGTGTTACCGAAAGCTTTTCGTTGTTACAAATGTATGTGCGAGTGGTGTGGAAACTATCTTGTCAATGGATGTTGTTCGATTTGTGCCGAGAATTCATTCACCTATGATTCTGACCCGAACTCTTTCAATTATCCTCAAAACGATTTCAACTACCCTCCACAAAATTCATTCGAGCCACAACCGTACTATCAAGATTTCAATGATTCATCATTTCAGAACTTCTCTCCTCAATACCTTTCTTGTGCAAATTGTGGGGGTCCTCATTTTGATTATCAATGTCAATCATGGAATCAAAACTATGGGCCTGACCCTTGTTATAACACTCCTTGTTTTGACAATTTTCAACCCCACAACTTCCTCATTATTGATCAATTTCCTCGTATAATTCTTGAGGAACTTTCCGAGGAACAAGTCGTCAGAATGAAAGATTTCTAGCCGATGAGCGAGCAACTCAAAAGCTTCTCCTATTTAACGGTCGCCAACATCGCCTCCTATTTAACGAAGCTTGCCGCCTCGATGACGAGGAGGAGGAAGACTGGGAGATGACAAAGGACAAGGTGCATATCTCTAGCCCACAAAGTACCGCACATGTCCACTCTCCGCCCTCATATTGCCTATCTACCATAGAACCTTTGGATGACCTTTTAATGGGGGACGAGCATCTTAGCACCATTCCGGAAACGGAACCGTCTAGTGTTGAGAGCCTTGTCCCAACCCCAAGTGAATCCGAGGTTATCTCTGGTGATATGTGTGATGAGCCTCTCGATGATGATTCTTCTCCCACCCCGAAAGAACCTATTGAGGTGATCTCCGAGTCTGAAAATGATTATACATCGTTTGATGATTCCTTATCGTGTGGAGACATCGAGTATGTTGAGGAAATTCCTTCTGAGCTCGTCAGCTTGGAAGAAGTGAGAGATGTTGATCCCGATGATCATGATATGGACACTGATTTTGATGCGGATGATGAAGATATTCTCGTTGTGTCCGAGAAACCTTTTACTATGGCGTTCGCTAATCCTCTATTTGAATTTGATTCTGAAGTCAATCTAGTTTCGGATAACCCCATCTTTGATATTCAGAATGAGGATAGTGACGTTTCTACATCTCCTTCTTTACCCGAAGAAAAGAATAGTGGCTATCCCACCTCGATGTTAGACCTTCTTGAAGAGTTCGCCGATGAACTCGCTCTCTTTGATCATTCTCCACCGGGAGATGATGATGCTCACTTCGACTTTGAAGCCGACCTTACCGAATTGGAAAATCTTCTTTACAATTGGTCTTCTGATAATTCGTCAAGTGACACCCTTATTGGAGAGGTCGACCTTCTTTCTCCGGATGACTCGATACCTTCGAGTTTTCAGAGTGATGATTATGGCTTAGGACCATCATCAACTCGTCCGCCTGCTAAGCCGCCGGATGATGGAACCTCTTCTAAGCCCGACACAGATGTTTTCATTGCTTCAATGGTGGATAAGATTTCTGAACATTCGCTCAATGTTCCTCAATCTTATCTTTTGCCCACCCGTCCCACCCGTTGTCATGTCATTGCCACTTTGCCTTCTCATACCATTTCTTCTCCATGTCTTAACTCCTACGGGAGTGAAGATACCATCTTTGACCCCGGCATTTCTCTTTCTCTTGAGCCGGTTGTATCTCATCGGAGTGGAACTTTCATCACATCCAATGGTTATCCAAACCACTTGAATGAAAGTCCGATGGAGATTTTCTCTTCCACTTGCTCCCCCATGGACCAATGAATTCGGGGTCGAGTCAAGCTAGCGACTCGGTTAACAAAAATAGTAGCATTCCATGGGTTTTCACCCATGTTTCGACTTCTTTCTATTTTCTAACAACTAAGTGTGGAAACCTCCACGTTGTTTGCTTCTTGTGTGTTTGCTCATGTTTTCGGTATCCTTTGATCGTGATGATTGATGCTTTGCTTTCAATCCAAAGCCCAATATCCGATCAATTTTACTAACGCTTATCCGGGATATGTTTTCAAATTCTTTTTATGTTAAATGATAGATTTCGTCCCACACACTTGGTTAGTGGTATTACCTTTTTCCGCTTCAATAGTATCGGCCGTCGGACTTTGAATATTGAGGGCAATATTCAGTTCTAAGTGTGGGGGGGAATTCTGTCGAATTTTGTCACATTTGTACCCTTTAGTCCCTAGTACCCCCGTTTTGACCCAAATTTAAAAAATTTTGCACGAAAATAAAATGTTAATACTTCGGTATTAATGAAAGTTTAGTCTTGATTAGGTTAGAACAAAGGGAATCCCGACTCTGCTAGAGTGTTGATCTAGCTGCTCTCTTAACAATTAGGCTAAGTTTTTACGAGTTGTGAAAATGAAAATGCTAAGCGTGGAGTAGTTGGTTCTCTTTAGAGCTTATATAAGTAATCTATGGCTTTTTCTCCCAGAAGATCACTAATTGAACCTAAAATACGTGCTCGTTGTCAAACTTTTGAACATTCAAATCGTCTTGTTATAACAAAAAGTTTTTAAGCAAAATTGATATAGAGCTCAAGTTTAACTTTTTATTTAAATTTTTGGAAAAGCATACTTTCTTAAAATCGGAATAATATTGCAAAATGAAAAGTATCGTAAAAGTGCTTGAATGATGCAAAAATAAATTGCAAGTTAAAGTCAAAAAAAAAAAAAAAAGTGAAAAAATGAAAAAAATGAAAAAATGAAAAAAGAATTGAAAAATGAAAAATGAAAAAATATGAGTTCCTCGAATAAAAGTACTATGTTGCTTATGAATAAATGTGCGAAACTTGATTTTTCTTGAATTTAAATCGGAAGTTGAACTAGGATTCGTCAAGGTTATCTAAAAGCTTGACGGTGATTTAGAAATTCTTGAAGTCAAAGACCCCGAAAGCTCCGATACTATTCTCGAGGGTGAAAACCTAGCCTCCTTAAATGGACAAGCTGAGAAGAAAGTCGCAACATGGAGTGATCTCACCTTTGAATCTCGAATTTATAAATTATCGTCGGTTGTTGTCCATTTAGTTATAATTTTAACTTAACGGTAGCCTCAGAATCTTTGGAATCAATTCCGCTAATTCGGACTATTCTCCGTGAGGTGTCAAAAGCCGGTCACCTAAAGCCAACCGGTTTGGGATGTGCCGAGAAGAAAGCCGCTACATGGAAAAGGCCCTTTCGATCCTTAGACTTTCGTAGTTTCCGGGAAGTTAAGATTTTAGTTAAGTGAATATCAACCATAACAAGGTCGGTTTCAATGGTCAAACTTTTGAAAATGAGCACACGAACTTAAATTGTATAAATTGCGGGAGTAAAAAGTTAAGTCTCGACTTACATAGATTATTTGTATAAGTAGTGTTAGCATTTTACAAAAACATTTGCACAATAAGTTTAGACTTAGTTTGAGAGTATAAAAAAGAGGATGACGATCACAATTCCCTGGAGACACCCATTTTGTGTGAATCCCGTTCCATGATACCACTTTTTGTTAATCAAGCATGTTGTTTACTTTTAGTCTAGTTTAAATTTTTCGCATCAAATAAAAAGTCGAAACGGGGTATTCTTGGTAATCTTGATTCTTTCATTACTTCATATGATTGATTGCTAGGGACTAGCAATTGCCTAGTGTGGGGGGATTTGATGAGTGCTTATTCACTCATCGTTTTTACCCACCTAAGACCTCAAAAACGACCAAAAACACCCAAATATGATGAAAATATGTTACAAATATCCTCGGAGTGTGTTTTGTGTCTTGCAGGTACAAAATGATTGAAAACAGAGCAAAAACGAGCAAAATCAAGCCGAAATCAGAAAAGTGCTTAATCAGACGGAGCCGTGGAGTGATTTTCTACATTTTTGAATCCCGGGACGCGTTTTTGGAATGAGATTGAGAAAACAAACCCGAAACCAAATTGCTATTTTACCCTCAAAAACATTTTTCACTAAAAACAATTATTTTTAACCATTTTTATTTTTATTTTACAACAATTATTTATTTTAGTAAACCAATTTTATTAAATACTTTTCTCTCTAAAAAAAAAAAAAAAAAAAAAAAAAAAAACCTTTTATTTTAAAATACACCTTAATCACCCTTTTATTTTTCCTTCCCAACCCGGATAACAAAACAAACGCCTCTCTTTTTTTCCTCCTTTCTTCCTCTTTACCCAAAACCTGTGAACCCTAACCTCCCTTTTACCCACCAATCCCAAATTCCCAACCCACTCATCCCTTCCCAATGCAACACAGGATACCCTAGCCAACTGTGGCAATCCCAAGCTCACAAAAGCCCCAATGAATGGCCCTGATTGCTGCTCAAGCGTACCTACCAATTGGATGGCTGAGATTGAAGGAAGAAAGCACAAAGGATGTTTTTTGGCTCTTTCAACACACAAAAGAAACACAAACAGGAAGATAGAGAAAGAAGACAATTTTTTAGTCTTTTGTATAAATAGGCATTTGAGGATTAGTGTAAAATTTGTCTAGAATTCTCAAGTTCTAGTCCCATTTTCATTTTTATTGTCATTTTAATTTAAATGTAATCGTTAATTTCAGTTTTATGCAAATTCAGTTTTTAAATTCCATTTTAAGTTTATGTAGTCTAAATTTTCATTCATGCTCTTTAATTCTGCCATAGCTGTTTAAGTGTGTGCTTCAGTTGTTTTAAGCTCTTGTAAGCTTTAGTTAAAATTGTTAAATCGGTTTTAAAAATCCCAAAGTCTCAAACCATTTTTAAAAACGACTTCATAGTTTTCTCTTAAAGGCAATCGCTTTTGGAACAAGCTTTTTCTGGTCTTAAACTCCCAATTTGACCCATGTTAGTCTCAAAAGGTGATTGGGTAGATGTAATTTTGTCTATTTTAGCAATTCAAGGTAGTTGTAAGTTGCCACATTAGCTTTAGAAGTAGAATGCAATCAACATTTTTCTTTACGGTTTCTCATCAAACAAATTTCATCATGCCCTTTTCACAAGCATGCAAAGCTTGTAAAAGCTCCTTATAAGCTAGATACAGGGCAAAAGGAAGCCACCGGGTGGACTCAAAGTGGGTGAAGCTCGGTCTAATTCTCTTTCGAGCTTATCCCAAATAAGCTCTAAAGTGGACCCTCGAGCTGCTTTTATTGAACATCACCAAATAGCTAAGTGTATTTTTTTTGTTTCAAATATTTATTAGTTAGCTTATTTAGGATTTTTACTCCCCTTCAGTATCATTAGTTTAGATTAACTTTTGTTTAGCTTATTAGAGCTTAGTGTACCTTTGTAGGTTAGCTTATCTCCAATTGTTCTTAGTTTAGGATCCCCCACTAGTGTAGCTCATTTTCCCAACTGTTCTCCCCCCTCAATTAGGAGTTTTAGCTTATTTTTGATAAATATCTCATGTCGTAGCGTATTCTCCCAATTGCATGCTTGTTCATCTATTTTCTTTAACTTATTTGGTGCAAAAAAAAAAAAAAAAAAAAAAAAAAAAAGATTGTTAAAGGGATGTTTGTTGTAGGAGTTGTCACCAATGAGTTCGGGAGTCGTTCATAACAATTTTCTAGCAAGTTTTCTTCAAAAGTTTTACAAAACTCTTTCATTCGATCGTTCTTTGAGTTCAAAAAAGAAAAGGGTGTTTGTCTCATTAATCTTTTGGTTTCACTTTCATAACTTCTTGTGCATAGCTACCTAGGTAATAACTGCTTACTTTTCCTAACTTTTCCAAGTTTAAATCTCTGTAACTTAGCTTATTTTGTCCCTTGTTTATTTTTGGCAAAAGAAAAAGAATTAAAAAAAAATGGTAACAAAAACGCACAGACAGGATTTGAACCTGCGTTTGTCCGCTCAGAACACAACAAGCAACTGCACTACCAACTCCCCTACTAGTTGTTTCATGTCATAGGCTCCCATAGTTAATACTTAAAGTAGTTTGTTAGTCAGTTTTTTTATTTTAAGCTTATTTCCTTTTTACAGCTTATTTTAAAAAAAGCAGTTGCAAATTTTTTATTTTTCTTAGATTTAGTTTTATTCAAAGTATTTTATGTAATTTTCTTAGTTTTTCCAAAAAATGTTTAGTATTTTTAATTAATTACTTAGTTTAAAATAGTTTTAATTAGTAGAAAATAAAATAAAAGTCAAAAAATATCCGCTTTTTCTAAAATTATTTTTAGTCATGTAGAATGTAGGAAAATTAGTTTTGCACTCGTAGGACTTAAATTGCATTTTTTTTTACTTTCGGGGATCGGTGCGTTCCCGGTTTCTCGCGTTTTTGCATTTTAACACCCTAGGATGTAGTTTAGCTTAGTTTTATTGTTCCTTAGGCTAAGTAGTAGTTAATTTAGTGTTTACTTTGTTTTACATGCTTAATCTCATTCTCGTTCTTTATTTTGTAGAATAACATAATCAATAACCAAATTCGTTTAACCAATTCAAGTCTTAATCACGAAGCTCATCGAAACCGTCAATTTCACACCTCGTTGGGACACGACCCGGGGAAATCCCTTTCCCGGTATCACTTTTATCACACCCGTAAGATTGGGCACGTTAACCCTTTTCCTAAAAGGTTGATTTGTCGGGTTTTACGGTTAACTTGATATATTGATATTGTGTTATTTTCACCACTCACAAACAACGAATCACCTGTCATGCTTCCAGAGCAACCACTATCCACAATTAGATGATCTTTAAGCTCCTCTTCTGGGTTGCCCTGCACACAAAGAAAAGAGTTAGTGATTTTAGGAACCCAAGCCATTCTTGACTTGTGTTCCCTTGTGGAGTTACAAACTCAAATTCTTTGAGTATGTAATTCACACTATCTTTCAAATGATGATCCATAATTATCTTTTGATCTTTAGCAAGTGGATTTTCAAAACTTTCT
Organism: Chrysanthemum lavandulifolium; assembly: GCA_022545495.1. Classification (NCBI taxonomy): domain Eukaryota; kingdom Viridiplantae; phylum Streptophyta; class Magnoliopsida; order Asterales; family Asteraceae; genus Chrysanthemum; species Chrysanthemum lavandulifolium. Next base: position 129,291,090 of record CM040241.1, on the reverse strand, counting down.
AATTTTTCAACATAAATCTCTTTACATGATTATTAGCTTTTTCTTGTGTCACAAAACATCGATTCACTTTTGTTGAAAGTATGTGTGTCCTCAACAAGACCTTCCTCTTAACCCATTCTCGTTTAACACGTGGTTCCCGTGATTTAGATCTCGTGTGAATTGGATTACCTTCACGTTGATAGTGAGATCTCCTAGGAATCCTATTCCAAGTAGTGTGATCAAGACTTGTTTCGAAAGCGACTTTGGAAAGTCTTGTGAGATACTAAAGGTTTTGAAAAAGGTCTTCTCCGATGCGGTATCTATGATCTAGTGTGAAGTTTCGTGATTAACCCTATTTGAATTATTCCAAACCTGGTTTGTTCTCTCTAGGTTTCGGTTAACAATCCTATTCTTTGAAAATTTCCTAAGGTATTCTCGAATGATGTTCACAATCCTTGATTAAATGATTAGGACTAAAACACACAAAACACGCTTTTCACCCATACTCCCAATATGACTTCTTCTATGTCTATGACCAAAACTATTATGCCTTCTAGGTGAATGATTAAACTGTTTTGACCAAAATTATCCCAAAAGGTTTAGCAAGACTGCTTTGAAAATATTTTGCGTAAGTATCGCTTGTGGAGCAAGATTTTGATTTGAAGGTACCGCTGATTTTGAACATTATTTTCAATGACTTCTTTGGGTTTTTCGGACCTAATTTGAGCAACAAGCTTCTTCCTAAACTCTAGGTCATCAACTCCAAATCGAGAAACATCAGCCTCATGGGTTGATGACTAATGGGATGTGGGACAACATTATATCCCTTGTCTTTCTTATACTCGGGAGGTGGTTCACTTATTGAGCCCTCATTACTAGATGTATCTACATAGTTAATCGTTCATCATCACTAGTGGTTATGTCCTCAAAATCGCCTACATCCCGATCACTAGTTTGGTTTTCTTCTATGTTATCAAAGTTCATACCAAAACCTAATCCAGTTCTAATGTATGCTCTTCTTTGTTTTTCAACATAAGTAACATGGGACATACCGATTCATTCCAGACGACAAACATTTCTAATGATCATCTCTCTCGTTAATTTCTCAATTTCAAAGAATTTTACGCTTTAGTTTCCATTCACTAAGTTTTAACTGGTAATCCTGTTGTTCATACTTTTCAGCCCAAGCCATTTCATTATTTTCATGTGTTATTATTTTAGCTTCCATGGACTCTAAAGTAATTTGATAACTAGCCACTTCAGATCTAGCCTTAACACAATTATCTCTTTTAATCACATAATTGTTAAGTAATTTATGATAAAAATCATAACAGTTGGAGCATACCTCGAGATAGGAGACGAGATGGTGAAGTAGCCACCATTGCAAGAAGAACAGATCATCTTCACTTTCTTTGCTCCAATCAAATCCTCCAAAGCCATCATCGATTCCAAAGCAAGATGTTCGGGTTCTTCATCAAAAGCGAGTGCTCTGGTCCAATGCTTCCACCGTGTCTTCAATCGCATCTTCCATCGCTACCATACAAGAAGTCATCGGTTCATCATCAAACTCTTCACTCCAATCAACTTCGATAACTTCTCTTGAGCAACCAAAGCCTTTATTTCGAAGAATTGGAATTTCTTTGAGCTCAAGTTTTGGCGTCTCGGATGTTCTGTTTGCTTGATACTTAGCAAATCGCACTCCCTTGCAAAGTGACCATCTTTTGACAATTGAAGCATTCAATTTTGGATTTGTCAAAAGTTATTCCTGCTTTGGTTTGAAATCAATGCTTTTTACTGTCTTCTTCATGTACTTTTGATCCTTGCGTTGATCATAGCAACTTGCCACCGATATCAATTTCTTCAAGGGCATCTTCTTCAACTGTGCTAGATCTTCTTCATAAGTGATGTAAATTGGCTTGTTGTGCAAGAAGAAGCACACAACTTCATCCGAGTGCATAGTGGTAGGTGGCGGGCATGCCGAGCATATGAAGGGGTTGTAAACAGCGATGCTTGAGAAACAAAGATTTGAGGAGCAAGATTTTGATTGAAGTAACGCTTCTTTCGATGATAGAAAAGCAACACTGTGAGACTTGGAATTTGTTTGACCACTCATCTCATGCTCATACACCTTCAGTTGATGATAGAGATCATCAAAGTCCATGACATCCAAACCTTGTTGTCCTCTGATCAATGTAGCAATCACATGCCATGTAGATGGCAAAATCCTTAGAAACTTTAGATTAGCATCCTCAATTGACACTTCTGCCTTGTATAACTCCAACATGTTGAGGAGATTTTGAAACCTATCATATGCAGCATCAAGACTCTCTCTTTCACCCACTGTGAAAGTTTCAAACTGCTGCTTCAAAGAAATTACGTGCATCTTCTTAGAGGCTTCATTCCTCCAACTGGTCTTGAGAGCGACCCAGCCGCTTAGCATCTTTAGCATCATGAAATTTGAGAAGATGACCATCCGAATGGCGATAAGAGAATGTTTAGTGCCTTTCTTGATTCCTTAGGGTTGCTTCTTGGTAAGACCGCCTTTGGTACGATTGGTTGTCCAGAACATTAATAGGTTCTGAACTACTTGCTGCCATTAACAATTACATTCCATAAAGCATGGTCTCAGAATGGCAATATAACGCCTCATCTCCATGCACCGTAGATCATATTCTCCTTCTTGATTATTGGAATTCGAGTGAGGTGATTGAGGTGGTGGAACGACTTTAGTCGACATCTTGAATATTGTTGAAGTAGGTTTTCTTCCTAGTCGAGTTTCACACAAGCTCGATACCACTTGTTGGATCGATATACTTTAATCAAACTAACTTTAACTAGCTTGTTAAGGTTTAATAACCTCGGATAAATCCTAAGTTATTAACAAAGAAACACCGAGCAATCTTTATCAAGTACGCGAATTTACTTAACAAAGCTAAGAAGAATAACTTTTATTATAAACACTAAATCGCTTATTATGCGATACTCTAAACAACTCTAAGATTATCGAACTTCTCTCTAAAACACTAAATAACTTGTGAATTGTAAACTCTAAAACTCATAAACTCGTACCTCTAATACCAATCTAGGAGTCCTTTTATAGGCTCAAGGATATCCTAGTCGGTTTACAATTTGTATCCTTGTACGACAAGTAATATAAACATAGAATATTCTAGAGTTACAATACTTTCCATAAACGAATATAACAGCTTCTTTGTTCTTGCGAAGACTTTGACTTCAGAGTGCAAGATTTTGACTTTGTCTTTAGCAAGATTTTGACTCTTTCCAAGATTTCTGCGACCACAAGATTTCATATCTTCAAGATTTCATATCTTCAACACTTTCATATCCCAACAAAGTGATGAAGCTTTACCAACGAACGATGCTCGTGTCGTCGTTAATTTTCTCAAAAGCTTTTGCTCGTTATGGAATTCCCAAAGCCACGATAAGCGATCGAGGAACCCATTTCTATAACCAAAGAAATGGAGAAACCATGAAAAGATATGGAGTCCATCATCGATTCGCAATCGCTTATCATCCACAAACCAAGGGCAAGTTGAAAACATCAACAGAGCTCTCAAAAGAATACTCGAAAAAAAGGAAGGACAATCCTTCAAAGTGGGCAAAGAAACTTAGACGATGCTCGGGCATTTCGTACGGCTTATAAAACTCCAATTGGCACAACTCTTACAGACTCGTATGGGAAGACTTTTCAATTGCCGCTCAAGTTGAACATCGTGCTTCGGGCTCTCGAAACCGCAACACCGATCTCAAAATAGTCGGAGAAAAGAGATTCCGCAATTGCACGAACTCGATGAATTAAGACTCGAGCTTATGAAAATTCCAAACTTTATAAAGCTTGAACAAAAGCTTATCAGGACAAAAAGCTAAGAGTTCGAAAAGAATTCAAAGCCGGAGATAAAGTTCTACTCTTCAAGATGAAATTCAAATTCAAAGCTCCCAAATTACAACCAAAATGGTTTGGACCATATATCGTTAAACATGGATATCCATCCGGGTATGTCGAACTCTATGACAAACAAGGTGGAAGTTTCATTGTTAATGGGCACCGAATCAAGTTATATTATGACAAGGAGCAAATGAATGAAGTTTCAGTTGCAATAGTTTCCCCTGAAAATGAATTCGAAACAATCACCTTCGTAGCACCTTTTCCAGGAAGAATCCCACAAATTGTTCCTTGGAAACCATCTGCTGAGTTCACTTGGAACGATATTGAAGCTACTGGTGAAGAATTCATGTATATTCCCGAACTTTTCAAAATGTTCAAGGCTGCTTCTGTGGCCAAGTGAATTCGAGAAGATTCGAGTCAGGCTGATGACTCGATAATAAAACAAGCGCTTCTCGGGAGGCAACCCGTGTGTCTCAGATTTGATTTTCTATGGTCACTCCCCAACGTTTTAACCTTTGGTTGAACTTAAGTGTGGGGGGTGCCACCTTTTAATAAAACCTTTTGTTTGTTTATAATATTTTGTGCAGGTAATGATTTTTCCAGTGGACGCTAGGAATGATGAAAATCTTTAAGCTGACAAACTCATTGGCATATCTGGTTTCATCTCTATTTTCCCTTTTTCTATACTTTGAAGTTTGAAGTTTTTTTTTTCACATTGAGGACAATGTCTAACTTAAGTGTGGGGGGTGAATAGGAAAAATTAGTGTTTTCATGCCTAAATTTAAATTTTTGTTTGCCCTTGTGATCTAGTTGTTTTCATGCTTTTAGGATAATATATTAGAATAACTGGATCAAACCACTCGTAAAACTGGTAATATTTGTAAACTTCGAGATGTGTTCCGATTGCTATTGCAATCCATTCTGGGATCGATAAACATTTGCCAGCACATATTATAACCCTTTTTGTGAGGATTTGAAGCCTGTACTATAAAATCATACATCTTTTATGATTGGATCTTTTGCTATGAGTGTGCCGGTGATTTTATTTATTCTAGAACTTGTACTTGTAAATCATGACCAGACCGCAGTGAGATCGCATTCGTGCGGTATAAGTGAATTCACGTGATAAAGAGGCACCTTAGGATTTAACCCAAATGGCCTTCCATTTTACATCTAATGATATATTAGCTAGCCACATCGGTTAGCTAACCACCCACATGGACCCATTTGTAGTGCTCATTTTAGCACTAGATACCCTAGTTACACCCTCCGAGCCATCCTTTTCATTTTGCTTCACCGGAAAATACAAAAGATTTTACACTTTAAACCTTAGCCTAACCCTTATCAATGTCTAAACGGTTGGTTGCTAGTCACCTGGAAAGTGAATATTGTTCAAATGATTATGAGTACCACATCTTGTGAGATTGATTGAGCCATGTCTTAAGTTCATGTCTGAGTTTATGTTGAAAAAAAAAAGTTGAAAGTATGGATATAATAGTCAATGTGCTATGCTAGAAGAAAAGGGTCTTGGTGAAGCAAAGCAAAAAGCTGTGGAAAGCCGAAAAGAAGAAATTGAAGCTCTAATCATTTATTGGTTTGTGGATTGTTTGGTAGCTAGCAACACGGGTATTAGACTTGATTTTATTTTTATTTTTAACACCAATTTCATAAAACATTTCCATGCCTTATCCATACCCTTAACCCGAAGCCATATCATTATAACCCGAATAAAAGCCCTCTTTAGATGTTTGTACTTGGTGCTCACGCTACGTCGGTGGAGTTTTGTTTCTTGTACAAGCTTATGGTAATAATCTGATCATGACTTAGAAATGAGTGTGATTTATCTTGTTACTCCACTAAAATGAGTGATTGAGTGAATTATATTTTGTTCCTATTTCGTGAGGTGTTTTGAAATGTTAATCATGCAAGATAATCTTTGGATATTGTCAAACACCTTGAATGTTTCACCTTTATAAAGCATAATTGATGAATCTTCTCTCGTATTTTTACTTGGTTGTTTTGCATCACATTTATCATAATCACGTTCTTGTACCAGTGGATGTTTTTCCTAGATTTGCTTGAGGGCAAGCAAAGTTTAAGTGTGGGGGAATTTGATAACGCTCAGATTGTGCATGTTTCTAGTAGCGTTATGTGTGCTTTTATATATGTTATTTGGTTATATTTGCGTGATTCAGTGCTTAATTACATCAAAGGATTTTTGTTTAGTGTTTATAACCAAGTGCAGGAAAACAGAAGAAAAAGTAAAGTAATGTTCAACATATAGAAGATTCCCGTTTCAGTGAAGCAGGTCAAGCACAAATCAGTATCTCAAGTACCTTTGAAGACCATAGTGACTGAAGAACCAAGTTCTACAAGGAAAAAAGAAGTAATGATCAATTTTCCGTAACTCAGGAAACCCAACCGGATCGGTTGCGAGTGCAACCGGATCGGTTGGAATCGACCAAACAATGCCAAGTTACCATCACCAACCGTTTGGTCGCCACCGCAACCGGAGCGGTTGGCCCGTTATGAAGACCAACCGGATCGGTTGGTCAAGTAACCGATCCGGTTGGAGGAGCAGATTCGCCAAATCTTCATCACTAAGTTTCCCTTTGTATCCAAACGATTCTAGGTCCTTCTCTTGGTGTATTCTAGTCCTTCCTTACTCCTTGGAGGCCAAGTTCAGAATTAATACCATAGGCTTTGGAATTAGTATAAATAGAGGCCATTTGTGAGCATATGAGACACACACCTCAATACTACTCTCTACTCATCAAACAAAGCTCTAGCTCTAAAATTCGTCCTTAGAAGTCCGGAAAGTTTGAGTTCGAAGTTCCACATTTGGAGGCCAAATCACCAAGAAGTCTACCTCAATACTTAGGAATCATTACTTCACTATTTGTAATCCTATTCCAAGCATTGTAAGACTTTTTAATCATGTTTTCTAATGTTCAAAGTTCTGATTTTATGTTCATGTTTGCTATGAGTGGCTAGTTTCTTTATGCACTTGCTTAAATGATGTTGATTATCATATGATTAGTTAGTGATTGTGTTAACATGTTTTAATTCAATTTCAAGTTGATTCTAAGATCCAATTGTGCTAAAGTTTCCTAGTGACATTTGTTAATCAAGTTTGACTAGTTGATAGTAATCGTAGAGGCCGAAAGAACTTATTGTTATTCAACTAGTTATAATCATTTTGTCTATGGATGATTGTTTTTACCCATTATTCTTGATTATACAAAGGAACTAAGGTGTGGTTGTAATAAAACACTTTTGATTATCAAATTGGATTGGTTGGAAACATCTAAAAGGTTGAAAGATTAGTTGTTGAGAATCAATTGTAGCCTTTTGTCTATGATCGGTTACCTTTTGTATTGACCATTTCTTAAGCAATTTGATGAAACAAGTGGATTTTGTGTTTAAGTTTATGCAAGTAAACTTATGAAACTTGAATTGATCTTGAATTGATTGGTTAAACGTAATGCTTGTTTTTATGAACTAAAATCTTGACGAAGGTTTAACTTGTAAGAACAATAGATTAGTACACCAACTAATTATCATAACAAACATGTTAAGAGGTTAACACAATCACATTAATCTAGGATATGAAACTAGTTTAAGCAAGTGTAGTTTTTAATCATCTGAATTTCATTATATCTATTTGCTTTTTATATGGTTTGGATAGACTCATTGATTCAAACTTGTGCTTAGATTCACTCAAATCCTATGACGATCCATCCCGACTTACCTTCATAATCTTGCTATAACGGACGAGTATACTTGCTCGTATGTGTTATTGGTAATATTGGTAATTCACCTTTTATAAATTTAAAACTTGTACACACGTAGCACATCAATGTCTTGTTTATGTTGGTATTTGTATTTGTAGTCATGTATCTGTGGAGAATTTTAGTTTGAGTGCTGTTGGGAAATGTGGGTCTAGGCTTTGGCAAATGGTTGTAAAATATTTGAATAAATAAACGCCAGGGTTTCTGTTAAATAATTATATGATGGTCACCTTTTATTGTGTCTGCATCTCATGATCCACTCTGAAAGAATACTGCCTCCATTGTTTCAAGACTAAATCTATTTGACTTGTTTACCTGTTAATGCAAGTAAATCGGATGATTAAAATATGCATATGGGAATGTAAATTTTCAAATAAACAAATAATATTCTTTTTATATTGGATATTAGCTATCAATAACAGGTGTGGTTGGAAAAATTACAGTACCTTATTATGATTATTCACAGGAATATATATATATCAGTAGCATAACCAATCGCCGTATAAAATAAAAGATCACACGATTGTTGGTCTATTAAATGCTATTTTATAACACATAGATCTGTATTCTACATAAAGTTGATGTCTTATAAAAAATCATCTAATAGTTCAACAATATGGTTGGTAACAAACTAAAGGCCATGCCAGGTACATCAGGTGCAAAATAAAAAAGGCTCGTATGATGGGGGAATCATCTAAGTTAACTAGTAACAACCAAACCGATACAAACGAAGACTCTAATCATGAGCTGATTAATGCGGCAGTTCACCCCAACTAAAGTCAAACCAGTGAACAACCAATTTCGTCCGCTCCACACAGCTTTTATCTTGTATCTGATTTCCCTACGCCAAGCAGCTTTGAAAAGTAACCGGGAACATGTTTTTTATTAATGCATTAACTACCTACGTCCTACTATACTGTCTTTTTGTGTACGGATAACGCTTGTGTGTATTTGGCTTTGTAATAACTAATGGATATTAAAATTCTACTTATTTGTGTCATGTGGTAGCTATCTAATATCGGTCGTGCATCCGTGTGGTTTAAACATATTCTATGAATATATAAAATGTAGTCAATAAACGTACCAAACCATCATTCCGGCATCCAGGACTTCCATCATGATCGCTTTCCCGTTCTGTATGGCCCTCCTGTAAGTGGTTATAGAAACCCTTTTTCCAGTTCTTGGCACACCCGCTTGCTCAACAACTGGTTCTTTTCGTTTGGCAGTCCCATGCCCTGGCTTACTTTCCTGTACATCCTCATAACAGAGTTTCTCTTTTCCTTTCTCGGCGGTATTTCTAGCTTGGAGTTCCACACCCTCCTGCTGCAACAGTCTTTCATTCCTGTGTGAACTACCCCATTTTTCTCTAATCTCGAACCCTCTTTCAGTTTTCATGATAGAAACACGCTTAGTTAGCTTCCTTCTTTTGAAAGGTGTTGCACTACCGCAACGCATGCCAGCGTCCTCTTCCTTCCATACCATGTTTTTCAAATAAAGCGTGACAAAGCTGTTGCTTGTGCACAATGTAGCGCCCATGGATCCATTCACATCCGCAAGGTCATACATTCGTCGAACATCATTGTCATGTGCAACAATGTTAAACCATCTTCGAGTGCCTTGTTTGGTGCACCATAATATAAAGCCCATTTTTCCCTTCCAATATCTTTGAAAACATGATCAAGCACCCTGGTAAATGCACCCCTGGTGAAACTAAAACACCAGACATCAGCAAGGCGACCGCCTACATAGCGGAGTGGCTGAAATTCCAATTTCCCATTGTGGTGAACTTTAAATATGACTTATTTGGTTTCCGCCATGTCCTATAAAACATAAACCCTAATAACAATTAGGATCAACCACTAGACTTTAAGGGGTATAGTGACCATACCTATAAAACATTAACCCTAACAACAATTTCAATAACTTTGAATTAAATAAAAATTTACTAATAGAATATACAATATAAAGATGCACGTTATTTATATTCATGTATAAATATATGAACGAATAAGGTAACAAAGTACATACGGAGAGTACAACAAACACGGATTTGTTTCTAAAAAAGAAAAAAAAGGACAACGATTTTTTGTATTTGGATTCTTCCATGAAAGCGACCTCGGGTATACGAAGCAATTTGGGGATGTTGATTGTTGGGACCATAAGGATAACTGATGTGTGGTTAGTACCATAAAAGGATAAGTGGCGTGTTGGGTAAAAAAAAGGTTTAAGTGTTTGTCATTCTAGGTCCCTCATGTATCTTACGGTTGTCACACTAATGACTAAAAACTGCTAGTTCAAGTTAGGACTGCTAGTGCTGAAGACAATATATCATATAAATGTGTTGTTACTACATGTTGTCTAAGGTTTCAGAATAAAGACTTCAAAATGTTATTACATGTTAGTACTGCTAGTGCTGAAGACCAAATAATATAAACGTGTTGTTACTACATGTTTTCTAAGGTTACTGCTGCTATAACATTGTTGGCTGACCTTTTATTTGACTGCTCACAACTTAATTGAATAGCTTAGAAAGAGTGTGTGTTACTCTTCAATTAAATTTTCCAACCAACTAGTATGGCACACCATTCAAGTATAATAAATAAAGCAAAAAAATACATATGGTTATGCTAGTAGACGTTCTTATATAACCCGTGAATGCTATTCTTTTCTTTATAACATCAAACCGGTTGAAAAAATGTTGTGCATTGGGTGCTGGCTGGAAAGAGAAAACAAGGTTGGATTGACTTTTGATGCAAGGCGTCCACCGAATACAGAAATCATGTGGCATTGTTGTCCAATGAATTTTTACGGAAGCGACTACAATACTAATAGTGAGGTTGCTGCATGTGGACTTGGTGATGTACATGATACAAGGGAAAAAACAACTGCAGTTCGTAGAGGTGATGGTGTGATGGGGCTACATGTTGCAGCATCTTCTATAGGTGGTGGTTCAGTAAGTATCAGAGGTAGAACTGAGACTACAACAACACTTGATGAAATGCATGATTCCATGTTTACCGAACCCAGTGACATTAGTGATGAAGAAACCCAACCACTTGCAAGTCGAATAACAAGTGAACCACCTAAAAATGAATGACCAATTGAACAAGCTGCAATTGATACACCTAGGAAATGACATGCGAGTCATTAAACAAGTGAGCTACCATGTAAGATATTGGTTTTCATAAACAAATAAACACACTATATCAAGAGGCGTATAATGATGAGTTTAGAGAGAGAAAGTGGAAGATGGGAGCCTTTCTAGAGAGAGAAAGTAAACAAAAGAAAGAAGGTTAGATTGAGTGAAAGGTCCAACCTCTACCTTGGGAGGTAGAGGGTATTTATTGTTACATACTACCGTCCTCCTTCGGATCGTGGATCGTGCATACAAATGGGTAAAGACCCGTCCTTCCGCCACCGTGTTGCTCTAAACTAAACTATGCTAATAACTAACTAATAAACAAGTAAATAACGATATGTCTACGAGCTAACTTATGCTAGATTATATTTGGGGTGACCGACTCTTCACTATGGAATTTCTAATTCCTAACAATCTCCCGCTAAGGGAGGTCACCCCATGTTTCACATTTCGAATCCTAGCATTCTATTTAATCTTCAGTCTTGAGCTCGTAGACTTTAATTCTTCAACTACCGCATCTTTGTGATTTAGCAGTGATACTTCAAAGTCCGCATAGTTTTGTACTTTCATTGGAGGTCTTTGAACTGATCCACATCTTTGATGATCTTCGAGCTTTATGGAGATCATCAGCCACAGTAAATCTCTGGATCACCCTTTATTGTGTTGCCATCATGTGATGTTGTGACTTTTGGACCGACATGCTCACATTTTGGATCATGATATCTTCTCGTCAGAGTTGCGGAAGCTTTTGTTGATTCATAATATTTCCAGTAGCGTAGCAGAAGCATGGAATGAAAATATCAGAGCCAGTTGATGAAGATATGCACCTATCATGATTTCTTTAGAAGTGAATGTAATGTGTGAGCATGCGGCTATGGATTGACTCCTCAATTCTGATCAGCTGCAACCGTCGGGTGTTCCTGCATACAACAGTTAGCAATAAAGCGCACGAAAGTGTCTTTGATCACTTTCATTGAATTGAGGTACACACCCACGGTTTCCGTTGATCGCGACAAGTACCGCTGTGATCGATTATAATTCAAGAATCTCCTTGACAGGTTTCGCAATGCTCTAGTTGTTCTCAAACCGAACGCCTCAAAGAAGACAACACGGAGTGAGTGAACCAATAATTGAGATTCACCGATTGATGAAAAATTGATTTGAAAATAATCGTGTATTGCTTAGAAGAAAGAGTTTTGCAATACGAAGGTTTTATGAGAAAGATCAATTTTCAATCAGAAATACTTTTTGTATTTGAAAAAGAGTACACATTCGATGTGCTAGAGAAAAGAAGAGATTCGCACATCGAACGGTTTTTCCAAAAGTATTTTTTCAATCAGAGATACTTTTTGTATTTGAAAACATGAATACACATTCGATGTGCTAGAGAAAAGAAGATTTGCACATCGAACGGTTTTTCCAAAAGTATTCTTCATTTCATTACCTGGACCAAGGTAATTCAAGAATGAATCGCCCCATTGTTTCTATCTAGCTGTCACAAGCTTGATCTTTTGGAAAGATTTCACATATCACCCACCAAGAGCTTGTTTGATGTTGGCTCTAGAAGGATTTCCATCTTCATCGTGAATACTTTACATATCACTTTGGATGTTCCGCAATACCACAAGGATAATGCGTGGGACTCTTAATATATACTTACTTTCCACATTGTGTGAAACAGTAAGTCTTCATTAATTTTGTGTCTTAATGAGATATTGTGGATGATCTCTTGGCTCTAGACTCAATCGTGCATATTTGGTTTCCTATGTCAAAGACTAGGGAGAGGGTCTGCTTCTTCAATATCAACAATCTCTAAGAGAAAGTCGATAGATTATGTCGGATCCCCGTGAGAATGAAACAAGCCCTTTTAAGAGGAACTTGAGTAGCTTGGGAAGCTTAGTGCAGTGCGTCACTAGGTCCATGACGTCTTATCTTTAATACCGACGTTACCTTAGTAACCACCAGTAGCATATGAACTGAACCCGGTTTCACCCTTTTCTCATTCATTTCTTTTTCATTCTTCAACCCCTTCAGTGCTTACCAAGACTTCATTACTAGAACCTTGTTGGGTTTATTCCAGTTCTAGCTCTATCTCAGTCCGCACTCTTCCCATTTCTCACTTTTCTCCTTTTTTCATCATACCTAAGGACTCTACACTATCTAGTGGATTGTCCCTGGGTAGATCCCTCCGGCTTTGGTGGGATCGTGGGAACAAATACCTAACCTAACCATCCTTATAACACCATGCATAAAGTAAATTGGTCGGTTTTTTGGTATTGTTCATTCTTCCTTGAAACCAATTGAAAAATCATTTGGAAAATCAATCAAGGTGCTTGTGATATAATATCAAAGCATTTTGTACCTTAATTGTTTTGATCATTTAGAAATGCTCCCCCTCAACATGTGCATATGATCATGAAATTGTTTAGCACATGGAGGCTAGAGTTCTTTGAAATAATTTCTTGATCACAATTTCCTTAGAAAAAGCCTTTTGATTTTCTTGGTAAATTCTCCCCCTCAAAATGTGCATTGGTTATTTGAAATCATTTTACACATAGAGGAAAGATGTTTTTGAAGTACTTCCACGATTGCCAATAGAAACGATTCGCTTCCCCTCAATATGTGCATCGATATACGAAAGAGTTTAGCACATATTAGAGAGAACTTGCACTTTGAATCAAAATGATCATCTTTTATCAGATTTCATGTTTAAATCACATTTTCTCCCCAGATAAAAAATATCAAACCCTTTGAGATTTTGGATCCCAAGTGATTTAAATAGTTTTAGAAGACTTGGGAGAAAATATGCCTGGTTTAAATTCTCTTCCGGTTTTTTGGTTAAATGCTCCTCCACAATCATGTGCATTATGTATTTCAAAATCGTTTGGCACATGAGGGAAGGAGTGCTTTTGAAACAATCACCCTTTAAAACCGATTTGAGATTTAAATCACGATCTCTCCCCCGATCAAAAATTTCAAACCTTTTGAGATTTTTGATCCCAATTGATTTAAATCATTTAAAAATTTTAGGGAAAGACGTGCAAGATTTAATTTTGAAATTGACTGATGCGGACCAATTATAGACATTAAAGATTGTTAGTGTCGTATGATAGTTTTTAAGAGATCTTTAAGTAAAATAAAACAATTTCACAATCAAAAAGAACAGAAAAAATTTCATTTGGAAAGATCTTTGGGTTTTAAAGAAAATCATACCATGACATAATATTAAATCTTTAGATCGCCACTTATTTTGTACAAACGGACTTGATTGATGAAATATTGTTTGAAAATATTTTATTTTAAATCACTCTCCCCCTCAATCGATGACCGTAGTCGATGATTGAGTGACTTAAGTTTTTATAAAATGAAGTCCGGTGATTTCAAAATTAAGTCCAATTTATTTTCAAAACCAATATTTTTCCATTTTCAAAACAAGATTTTCATAATATTTTAAAATGTTATCATCCACTACTTGTCCCGCACAAAGATACGTTAGGTGGTTGAGCCGCTTTTGTTGTTGTTGCCGGAGGTTTGAAGAAAACCATCTGGCGATGCGATGAGACCTCTTACGTTGCATTTTTTCATGCCAACTCTCCATAGAGGTCAAATTAAGCTCCGCTTTCTTCATTTGATGATGAAGAAAATCATCTGTTGATGCAAAGAGACCTCTTACGTTGCATTTTTTCATGCCAACTCTCCATAGAAGTCAAATTAAGCTACGTTTCTTCATTTGTCAACCCAAGATATAGTTACCCTTTCCTTTCGGCATCCAATCATCTTCAATTGTGGGATCCGGATCGAACATTCTTATATACCAATATACCGCATAACGTTAGTTAACACACATACGATATATGGTGGTCGACATCACCCAAACAACAATCAACTAATAAAAGTCAATTCAACATATCAATCAGTTCATATATGGCATGGGAATAATGTGTTAATCAAACTCAAATCATCTAATCCTAACAATCATATCCTAGGCACCTAGTTCTTCAACGTAGGTTAACATCATTTTCAGTTAAGCGTATAGGATAATTAGATAAGCCTGATAGATGATATAAATTTGAAAAACATTCTCCCCCTCAATCAATGACTCTTTCTATGAAAAGTTTTAAATAAGCCGAGGTCATTGATTGGGTTTTTGAAAATTTATGAAAACATGATTTTGATTGATTTTCCAGCAACTCAATTTACCACCATTTTATTAAAAAAAATATTTTTTTGAAGAATTTTAGAAGGAAAAATATTTGAGTAGGAACAACAGTCCTTCGACATACTTTCCTCATTTGTTTTAGGATAAGTGCACGAAATTTTTGAAAATTGGTTTAGCGCAGCACTTTCCTTCCTTGAAGAGCAGGTTGCTATCAGAAATAATAGCAAACCATTGTTAAGCGCGGGTTACAGTCTGAAATAACTGCAAGCCATATTTAGAGACATGTTTAGAAAAAAATATTTACACCTCCTGCTCGAAATTCATCTAAAGTCCCGTGCCATTATTAAATGACATTTCTAAGACTGTAGATGTTATCGATACCAGAAGACATGTCTTGAGAAAAACAATATTTTTGGTATTTTCTTATTTTTCAAATTTTTATGGTTTTTTTTTTTTTTAAATATTTTTCTATTATCTTTTTGCTGGTTTTATAATTTTGTATTTTTATTTTCAATAAGATATGTACAAAGAAGATAATTTAGTTTAAGAGGATGATGATTGAGTACCGAGATAAGGATATCGTTGAGTACGTTGTAGAAGAAAGTAATCAACATCTCTTAAACTTTCACCACCAAAGCATTCGAGGCTTTTTAAGAAGATCGTCTGAACATGAGCCTTCTAAATCTAAATCTTTGGTAGCTTGCCCCAAACCGACAATCTAAGAATAAAGACCATTTCCCCAAGAAGTATAAATGAAGAAAAATGGTCTTACTGAATGAAGCTCATCACCCCAAGAACACGAGAACACCAAGTAACAAGTTGAAACATTGATTGTCTCGGTGGTTATCAAATCCGAATAACCGACAGACCAATCACATGAACTCGCGCAAGGCCCTTGATGTACACATTACTCTTCGAGAATGACCATTGTCTATTCGGGGAACAATATATCAACATCTTTATTTTACCAAGTGCATTCCGTTTATCTTCCATATAACCAATCACCCATAATGTACACAATTACCCAACCGTAGTAGAGATAACAACATCACAAGAATCGGTTGAATCACCGATCTTCTCTGCGTATGTCAACTCCTAATAACCGATTAAGCTCGATCATGTGAATATGTTGTGCGACCGATGTACACATATCTCCCCGATGGTTGTGATCTCATCGAATCATCATTACATTGTGTACATGAAGCACTAACCGAAGCACTTTATGAAGATGTCAATCAAAGAATATCATCTCACGCTCTAAATATTATTCTCATGTTTCTTCCCATCAAGGCCGATTTAACACGCACTAAAAGTATCCAGAGACCACTTCCCCCCAAATGGTTGGAATAATACATCCTTCCCCCAAATAGTTAGAATAATATATCCTTCCCCCAAATAGTTGGAATAATACATCCTTCCACCAAATAGTTGGAATAGCACACCAAAGGCTACGAGTTAAACACTGAGTTTCTCTACGGTTATGACATTTGTCTTTCCTGGGATTACTTTAATAGAGAAGAAGTATTAAGTTCATCACGTGTACTCATTCTGTGTTTAAATGTATGTCTCCTTCCCCCTTGGTGGTTTTGATACCTCAGAATCAGCAACACATTGTACATACCAAATATTCTTGAAATAGAGAAGAACAAAATTTAGCTCAAATGAATCATGTGAGAATCAACTGCTATAGAAACTCTCTCTGACTATCTTTATCAACCCATATGTAGACAATTTGAAGTGACCACTGTTGAAGAAAACCATATATACCAAACTTGAACCTGAAGTCGATTTCACCACATTTGTATCTTAAGCTTGCACTTAATGATGGAAGAACGGTGTTGAGAATTTATGCTTCAAGCAAATCTCTAAGTACTCACTACTCAAACAAAGTATGAGACATTAACACCTCTTGCGATTATCCACACCGTCATAGCGTGTGACACTGAGTAAAACAAAGTAACTCCTAAAAATCATAGTTAACTAGCTCTTCAACCATCCACCCCGACAGCTGGTAACTAGATAAACCAAGTCTTCAACTCAAATTCTTAAGCCTGAGCAAGTTATCAAATAAGAACACGCCTTTGTGAAAGTCAACTTCAATCTCAAATGATTGATAAATGATTAACTCCGAAGTAATCAACTTATGTCAAATGCCCAACACGTGAATAAACATACAATCGGATGTACATTGATCCACTGAATGAACCGGAACAAATGATTCCTCAAAATCAATGCCTTCTTCCTAAAGGTATTCATGTAGAGACTCACCAATAATGTATTCGAGCAGATGAGGTAGTCATTTTCCTTAATATTCATGTGGTTGATTTATAGCGTGCACATTGAGAGGAACAATAATCCGTGAAGATTTGGCAAAGGAATACCAAAGAGTGGATCGTTATTCAATATTGCAACTGCAATATTACGATAGTCATTATCAACGCCTCGAGGAATAACTGGAGATTGAGTTTCTCGAGTAGTCTGAGTTGTAATTCTTAGATGGAGAACCAGTTGAGTTAGCAGGAACCGGAGCAGAAGCTTCAGGAACTGGATGAACAACATACGTTGGAGGTTGGAAGTACTCATCAAACATATCTTAAAACAATTAATCCCAAATAAATAATAAATCTCATTTATCCTTAGTAAGTGAAACATTAGGCATTGGAGAGTCGTATGACCATAATTCACGCATCCATCAACATGTAGTATATTCACTCTTCTCCCCCTCAGAAATTACATCCGAAGTTTCCATTTTCGATTTGAACAAGTGAATAAGAGTATACACCAATGAACGTAGATCTACTTGAGGATTGAATGAGCATAGGAGAAACATGAAGCTTGTTGATGAAGAATGTCAATGAGAATGGTCATGTACATGAAGATTTCTCTTCTTTTGAAGATAAAGCACACTGAAGCATACACCTTTCTTTTCTCTGAGGAACGGGGCCTGAAGAGTTATCTGTAGACGCCATAGTGTTGAAGAACGAGGCATGAACTGATGTGAACAGACGTCATAGCTGATTGAATATCAAGGTTGAGTTACTTGAACCCGTGAGGTATGAGATATCAATCCTTGTGTTATCCATACTTTAAGCCAGTCCATGTATTGAAGGATCGATGTATCTGCAACTGAGTAAAGACTACCTGCACTAACATTACAAGCTTGTTTGCATATATATTGTTTAGTGACATTAGTATCCAAACCCTTTCGGGTTTCACGGTCAACCTTGATTTTGCCATCAGAAAATAGCTTTCCGGTAGGTATCCACCTAAGTTCAACATCCTTAAACATTCTACCAGACGGTATCCACTTATGGCAAGGTCTAGGATTGTTAAGCTTCTTATGCATAGTGGAAGACTTATCGTTATTCCTAGTTTCCAAAGATTTAGCAGTTGGTATCCAGTTAGGCAAAGTTTTTTGTTTGTTTTGCTTCATAGACTTAGTGTAGATCCTAGAATTAACAGGTTGAACCTTTGCATGAGCATTTACTTTCTTTAGGGATTTTGAAAAACAATTATCATGATTTGCCTTAAAGATGCATTTCAGACAATTCGAGCAAACAGCTTGTTTGGATTCAGAATATGATCTAGAGTTCTTAGAGTGATCTACTATGGGAATAGATTTATTCAAAACGCGACTACTCTTAAATCCTTTTGATGCTTTTTCAAAGTTTCATTTTCCTTAAGTACTTTAGCCACATAAATTTCCAATTCATTATTTCTTGTTTTAATAGCATCAATGTCTTGTTTAGTCATGACTAAATTACTTTTCAAATTCGTGATGTAAATATGTTTCTTCGATTGTAAATGGTTGAGTCTTTGTCTTGAAGTCGATCTTTCAAAGTGTTAATTTCAAAAGTTCACTAATTCGTGAAGTTCCGTATTTCTACATGGTTTGTTGTTGAAAACTTTCTTCTTTACTCTGTATCGCAATTTCAAGTGAAATGCAATGTTTTTCAAGATTTGAGAATTTGTTTGAAAGTTCTTCAAAAGCCTTTTAATCAACCATATCATTTGTTTTAAAACACTTAATCTCAGACTCAGCCTCAATTACAGAACATTTATCAAAAGTCATGTTCAGCATCATGATCAGTTTGTTTAAGTACTTTAGTAGACGCACTATATTGAACAGTTAAGGGTACCTCATTACATGACACCTGTTCAATTTTCGGTATGATAGCTGCATCCACATCATGTGTAATAAGAGTCCCTAGACCACTAGCTGTGTCAAGCTTATCTATCTCTGAGCCTCTATATTCAAAGGTCAACCGATCCAACACCGATGCCTCATCGGTCTCAACACTACAATCTATTGATTGTACCCGACATTCATTCCCCTTTCTCGATTATTGCATCTACTTCTTGTATGTTAGAGTAATCGAACACCGGTTACATCATTATTTGTTGTCTCGACATTCTCGCATTCAAGAACACCGATTCTTCAACCGATACATTACCCAACTCATCACAACTTTCTCGTCAAATGCACCGACTCTCATCCATTTTTCATCTTTCCGAGTAACTTCCTCAATATACTTCTCACATTATCCATGAGATGGATAAGTGTCTTTATGAACACACAAATTTCCATTCCAAAGTGTCTCTTAAAAGACATTTCACCATGTCTTGATCATAATCGATGTGAATTCCTTCTAATGAATGACTGAAAATGTTTGTAGATCACTTGAAGTGCAGCATTGGAACTATCATTTTGAACATTCTATTTGTCAAGTTGTAGCTCAATTGCTCTAGGTTTAACAAAGAAAGTTCCCAAGTAATGTGGATAAGTCCTGACGGAAGAGAGCAATACATGTTCGTTCCATTGTTATGGGTAGAAGTAACATGAGGTGAGAGTGAAGTTGTTGATAAGATTCAATGCTGCTTTCCTTTTGCATGGCATTCTATAACCAGAACAGGTGCAAATCTTTCTCATTGGACTCAAAGCATGAAGAACTCAAATCATCATTGATTGATTCCATCATCTGTAACCGTTCAGAATAGCTAATATTCTCATGGTTGTCTACAGCATCATACAATTTAAGTACTTCCAAAATCACTGAATCAGGAGTGTAAGACATGATGTTGTTGTGTACACAGGATTTTACAAGTCTATGATTTAAACCGAGAAATAGAATCTTTCGCGGGATTTTACAAAATCAAGAAGAAACCGTTAAGAAATGACCAATAGAACGTATTAAGATGACTGATGGATTGACACAATGATATACAATTGTTTGTTAGGACTTATGATTGTTTTTAGGATTAGCTGAGATGTTGTTTAGTTGAGATTTGGATTGGTTGTTGCACGATTTTCCCGAGAAATTTAGGTCTAAAAACTTAGAACCTCAATAACTTCTGTTCGGAGCAGATAGTTTATTCGTCATGCCATTCTCCTCGTTCTCACGGTCATTTTGATGGGTAGAACGCTGAAAACGGAGTTACGGTTCAAAAGTTATGGCCGTTTGAAGTTTTGACGTAAAAAGTCAACTTTGGTCAAACTACAAGTTGCTCGACAGTTAAGTTGCTAGACTGAAAAGTTACTAGACTGACAAATTGCTAGACAGACAAGTTGCTAGACTGACAAGTTGCTAGACTGACAAGTTGCTAGACTGACAAGTTTCTAGACATACAAGTTGCTAGACTGACAAGTTGCTAGACAGATACATCGAATCTGGACAAACTTCTTCCAAGAATAAGTGACAAACCTCTTCCAAGAAACTCTTCAAAAACTAAGCTTTTCTAATCCAAAAACACTATAACCAAGATGAATTAAGCCTTCCAAACCAAAACCTAAACACTTATAATGAATCTAAATACAAAAGTACTATCAAAGTCCAAACTTTAACACAAGAGATGATCCAAATGATTCTAACCACTCTAAACTCATTCAAACCAAAAAACCATATGAAAACCACTAGAAATCCAAGAACATGTAAGAAAGATGATCAAACCATGGCTCTTGATACCATTTGTAGGATATTGGTTTTCCTAAACACATAAATACACTATATCAAGAGGCGTATAATGATGAGTTTAGAGAGAGAAAGTGGAAGATGGGAGCCTATCTAGAGAGAGAAAGTAAACAAAAGAAAGAAGGTTATATTGAGTGAAAGGTCCAACCCTCTACCTTGGGAGGTAGAGGGTATTTATAGTTACATACTACACGTCCTCCTTCGGACTGTGGATCAGACATACAGTGGGTAAAGACCCGTCCTTCCTCCACGGTGTTGCTCTAAACTAAACTATGCTAATAACTAACAAATAAACAAGTAAATAACGATATGTCTACGAGCTAACTTATGCTAGATTATATTTGGGGTGGCCGACTTTTCACTATGGAAATTCTAATTCCTAACATACCATGTATTCTCATTATGTTGTATTTCATAATATATGTAGACTAAATTGTATAATGTATTTGTTATGTTATTACAATGCAAGCACCTATTTAGTTAGCAAATAATGGTAAATACAAACACTTGATAAACAAGA
Organism: Chrysanthemum lavandulifolium; assembly: GCA_022545495.1. Lineage (NCBI taxonomy): Eukaryota > Viridiplantae > Streptophyta > Magnoliopsida > Asterales > Asteraceae > Chrysanthemum > Chrysanthemum lavandulifolium. The sequence goes on along the minus strand of CM040241.1, from coordinate 129,269,626 downwards.
TGCAAATCAGATAATCAAGTCGCAAAGCACAAATACATTTTTAGTGCTATTTTTGAAGTCAAAGTGGGTAAATACAAACAAGGCTGGATAAAGCACTAAACCGGGAAGAGATAGTTACCATGCACGTGGCCAAAACATAGTTGAACACGATACACCTACCAAAAAATGATGACTATTGAAAGGCAAAAAAAAAAGCGATCTACGCACCCCAAAAATAACGTTGCTCTATAGGGGTGCAAGCCAAAAACAGAGATGCCCCATCAAGGTTGCCATGATATACATCATAGTATAAAGCATTCATACACAATATGCCGTAAAAGCACATCGAACGTACATAAAAAAACAGGTGCATACTACGATTACCCCAAACCAGATGGTTACACAAAAACATCACACCTTAATTTTATGTATTTGTTGAACATTTTTTTTGGTAAGCATAAGAAGCACCAACAAAAAAATGTTTAACAATTACATAACGTTGCCTTACAAAAAAGGCTACACTAGACAAACTTTTTTGAGTTTAAAGTTATGTTAACACAACAGTTTCTAAACGTTATGGAAAGCATGAGCATGCTGCATAAAAATACCTACAATCCAACCTTCCGTTCCTCAAAAACCAAGTTTCTTTTAATCCCGCACCTCCTCGACGGTGGTCTCTTGTTAGAGCCTTGACATGCCTCGACATCTTGAACTTCCGTAAACCCGCTGTTGGTGTTTGAAAGCAGTGCCTCCTTGCATAAGGTTTTCTAGAAACCTTATGACCAGACATGTCCTTGACACTAGTCCATACTTCTTGTGGAACGGAAGAACTAGAAGACCCAACATCCATTGATCTGCACTCAAAAATCCCCATAGTACAATTCATCGTCATCAACCCAATGTCACCATGAACACTTTCGCTTTGCAAAACTCCATGAAAAGATTCTTTCCTTGACATTCAATTCCTTTACTTCTAGTTTGGAACGAGAGCTTCTTGGGAGGTGAAAGCCTTCTTCCTCCTCCCAAGCAACAATATCGTAGGCGATTTAGAAGTAGCAATTTCCTAAGTTTATCATGTATCGCTATCTTTGCACGCGTTTTCTCATCAAGAAGATTAAAAATTAGGTTATGATAATAGAAACATGATAAGTTATCAGGTTCATGTGCAATGTACAAGCTGATTAACCCGTATTCCTCGGCAAGTTCATACATCCTTTTAATATCATTATCGCATTCAACAATTTTCAAACCAGTTGAAAGAGCAAATCTTGGCCTACAAAAATACAAAGCCCGTACCTCACACTTAAACTTATAGGCCAAAAAGTCAAGCATTTGATTAAAGTTCATCCTTTATGACTTACTAAACGTATGCACAAGAGTTCGCCCATACGCAAAACTTAATTTGGGCAACCGAATGAACTCATCATCGTAGTGAATCTCAAATACAGGATACGCAACTACATAGTGTGTAGTAGTCCTGTAATAAAGGTATATAAATGTATACAAATGAGATTAGCAAGTATGGACAAAAACCTAGTGAGGGCAAGTGACAATCACGAAAGGTAATGGCATGCATACCTTGGCTTGAAATCAAATAAGGCAACTGGAGGCTTAGCAGCATTTTTTTATGAAAGAGATGGTTGGGAGATAGGCATCATGACTTGTGTCCAAATGTGATCTAGATGAAGATTTGGTATAGATTAGGAAAGGTAGTATTATTATTTTACTATTAATAATGTACTTATATATTATATGAAAATTATGATCCATTTATTTTAATATGGAAATAGTAATAGGGAAAATTTTTGGTTAATTTGTTTTACGTTTTATGTGTAGTGTGTTTGTGTAATGATATGGGAATTAATGAGTTGAAAAACCTATCGTGGCCCTTTTTTACTTTTTGTGGAATGGACGGCCAAGTGTCTATTTTGATTAAATGGACGTCTAAATGAAAAATAAATGAACTAGAGTTGTGGAGTTTTAAAAAGAAAGAATATCTTTACTGTTCAACAAATTTAGATGTAAAATGTGTAAATACTTTTACGTCGTGTTTCCCATTCTTGTTTTTTGAATGAATGTTACACGTACCCAAAGTTGCTGCATGCAAGGCATTGTATCATTATTTGTTTATGTATGCATGTTATAAGCGTCTTTAATGTAGTAAATACTTGTTATGAATCCATTGTCTAGTCATGAATGGCTTATGTGTGAATGAATATATCAATAGATGGTGCATGATAAAACAATGAAAGTGTTGTTGGACATAAGTTAAAAACTGTTAGTACAAACGATAAAATCTATGTTTATAAAAAAACTGAATCATCTTCTCGTGATATGCTAGCGCGACGTCAGCAGGATCATCAACTTGCAACGATAGACCATGTGCCAATCGATATAAAAATATAATCCCCCTTGCTTAGGAACATTTTCGGCTAACCTAAATGAAATCTTATAGTCATTCGGATGTATTCCAGTCTTATCAAAAACGTTTGCTTGCTCTAGAACAACTGGTAGTTTGGCCTGTAGAATTAAAGAAACTATTAAAATAAATAGACGGCTGATCTTGTTAGAGGTTTGTCAAAAAAATGTTACTATTATATAATCGAAATACCCACGTTTGTCACCAAATTATTCATGAAATAAAGTTGTTTGTTCAAGCTGGATTAAATAGTATATGTAGTATACTGTTGTTAATTATATATGTGCTCAAAAGTACTATATGTTTCTTATTCGTCATTCGTATACAAGGTTCAAACATTTGACATGTGATTCAATATATTTTTAAGCATAATAGATTTCATTTCAATACATTCAAGGATAATAAAATACAGCAACGAAGCAACGACATTCATGAAGATACCTCTTGCGACCGTACTCCCCAGGCGGAGTGTTTCACGCGTTAGTTGGGCCCCTGATCCGCGTAGAACAAGGGCGAACACTCATCGTTTACGGCATGGACTACCAGGGTATCTAATCCTGTTCGCTCCCCATGCTTTCGCACCCCAGCGTCGATAGGGACCCAGAGAGCTGCCTTCGCTTTTGGCGTTCCTTCGTATATTTACGGATTTGGAAGCCCTTCGGGAGCTATTATTTCCCTGATATTGGCAGGACTTACTAGCCCCTAGCTGTTTCAATGGTAGGAGCAGGGAAAACACAAAATATGACAATGACAGAACGTGAGAGAGAGCATATAACAAGCTAGGAGTAGAGGTTTAATAGTTTTTGTGCATCTTTGCCAGAAAGGAGATTTTTTTGAGAACTTGGAGCTGAGTCTTACTCATGAGCCTCATCGGCCCCTGCTTTTCTCAAGCTCCTCATCCCGAATTTCACGCAGATTTCCAAAACAAAGACCGCAAGCTCGGACCCAAACACGCACTCCAACCGCTTGATCTGCTCACCCTCACAAAGGTCTGACACGAGTAAGGTCGATCACTTTTGCATGCATGTCACTTAAGAACTTGAAGTCACGTTCATTGTCACGCACAAACAGAGTGTTAACCATGTCTTTAAGTAAGTTATCCATTTCTTTTGTAGTAAATTGTGTTGTGGGTAGTGGGTGTCCCTTGACAAAAGTTGTATGAAAATGGAATATATGTTGTCCGTTTATATAACCCAAATGGGGTAGGGGGAGGGGGTGGGGTGACATGGAGTTTATTTTGAATTGAAGTCTATCTGAATTAATGTGGATAGTCAAGTGGTGAATAGTTGAGTCTTGTCAAGTAATTACAATTGCACATTAGGCCAAGTTTAATTAATGAAGCTTCTCTAGTACTCAAACGACTCCTGGCCACAAGATAGCCAATTTCGGCAACTAGTTTCAATTTGGGGGCAAATAAACCAGTTATCCTTTTGTTTAGTTCCAAATGCAACAAAATTTTATGCCCCTTGGGTTAGGAAAATTATTACTTAAGTATGTTGTTTACATACACGCCATTAAACAGGTTTATGTTTATTATTTTTTTATTACATCAACTAACACACATATGCTATTATTAGGTGTACATATAAAATATATTTTATGTAATAATACACTACCATAATATAACTTACATTTTATATCATAAAGTCTGAGTAAGTGTGCACTTGGCTGTGCTATCTTCAATATTGCATGGATATTTTGTAAAAAAACCCCAAATCGGGGATGCACATAAGTAGGACAAACTTTATTAATGAGGAAAGGACGTACCAAAATGATGGTGCTAGCTAGTGGCATGTACTTGAAGGGAACTAGTCCATTAATTTTCAAGTTTAAGTATTGCACAAAAAAAGACACAATAAAACATGTGTCGAACAAGTTAATATTTTTTGGCAAGCACATAGATACGATGTGCAACTAAATCATATGTGGGCCAACTAAATCATGAACCTTATGTGCAGTTCAAAATTAAAAGTAATCAAGCTTGGTAGCTAAGTATGCATTTCCTATAATCGTATTATATGTGCGAGACACAATATAAATTAAAATCAGGAAAATAAATTGTTAAAATACGGAAGCAAGCAGATTCATGTTGTTTATTTTTTGGTTGGTTCTAGTTAACCTACACATTTTTGAGATACTTTGTTGCTGGTTGTGGTAATGTTACTATTATAGACAAGTAAGTATAACAAATGTTTTTGAGGTACTCTGTTGTTGGTTGTGGTAAACAAAGATTGGGGTTTAAAATAAGAAGGACAGTTTATTAATGGTGAATAAATGTAAGAAAATGATGGTGGTACATAGTGGCATGTACTTGAAGGGAACTAGTGTGCACAAAACTCAAAGTCAAACTGCAACAACACAACACCCAAGAAACTTTGGCCAACAATAAATTTGTTATGGGGCAACTAGACACAAATAATGGGCAACTTGTCACAAGCATGGTGTTTGGTCACAAAGTGTAACAAATTATAAGTTTATTTATGTATGTGTTGTCCGTAATTGTATTATATATGTTGGTTATAACAAGCATGGTCTCTGGTCACAAAGTATAACAAACACGTAATAATATGACTGTGTTATAATAAGAAGATACCGTAAGCACTCCTAACACGGACATACCATGCACGTGACTCATAGTCACACGTGTCGCCGCTTATCATAGAATGTTACCACCCCGTAGGTATGTTAAATTGGGCAATACACCGTGTTTAATGGTCTCGCTGAGAGGAATAAAACCTAAAAGAAAATTACGGTGTATTAGGATATAGTTAGTCAACGTATAAAGTTAATAAAATTGCGGTTTTATTAATGTGGTCAAAGGTATATACAAGAATACAATTGTCGTGTTTGTATGTTAAAAAGTTAGCTAATGTGGTGAACATTGTTCAAAGTAGGGATGGAGTTGACCAAGTGCAAGGAAAAGTTGTCAACTCCACCTTAACCTTACTTTAAGTGTTGTTTCAGTTATCATGGTCTTGTAAACTGTTGCAACATATTTGTGTTGTTGACATAGCTTACTGCTGGTAAGCATTATGTTACTTGCGAATGGAAGGTTTAGATAATGGAGAACGTCTTCATGCACGGTGTTGGGTATAATGGAAACTAATGCTTTTGGGAAAATCATATGCTTATGTAATTCTTGATATGTTGCTCCAACTGTTAACTACTGATTGTGTTACCATAACTGCTGCTAGGGTATCCAATATACTGCTGGGATCAAACGCCTACAACTAGAGGGGGTCAGTGTTTGGAATGCAGCCTTATCTCATGACAGTGTAAGAATCAAACAATTGTAGCCAATTCCACCACTAAAGATGCATGATATACTACATTGCCAAATCTTTTGCAAAGGAGGAATTGGTTGGAAGATTGGAGTGCAAAGTTGTTCCAACTGCTAGCTTGCATGGAAAAAACTGCTGGTGTTACAAAAACACTGCTAGTTAGGTTATCATGAGGATACCATGAAACTAATACAGGAATTGACAACTAAATGTACTACAATGGAGTCTAAGATCACTGGCATACAAAAAATATCTTCTTCTCAGGATGACACAATCAGAAAGTTGCAGCACATGGTAAGAGGTTTGGAGCGACAAGGGAGGCCAAGGGTCAACAGATTTAAAAGAGATTGTTGATTTTGAAACTACTTTAGCGATCAGGAAGACACTAGCAGTTTCAAAGCACCCTCCAAAAAAGGTATTTTGTGCTTAAGAAGATACTTGATGATTTTGATTGCAAATATCAAGTTTAGGGGAGGATTGTTGGGTTTTTGGTTCTTTTGGACGAATTATTCAAAGTATGGATCAACTCGCATCTTTTAACATAAACCACGGCTAGTGGGAATAGAAGAATTGCTGATAGATCAAAAGTTGTAGATAAAGATTGTGAGTCTGAGACAGAGTATCAAGTTTGTTAATAAGTAAAGGAAAGTTGATGATTTGAGGGGCAAATATCAAGTTTGTTCATACTTTGAAAGTTGCCGTTTTTAAAGTTCGTTTCATCAACCACCGATTATTGAATGACCAGAACCGTAAAAATAGCGGAAATGAAAATTAAATGTATTACCTGCTCAACATCATTCCGTGGCCTCGATACCTCGCTCCATCTCGCATAAAACACGGGCATGCCATTTTGAAGAAGATTCGAACAAAGTAACTACTAACCATCGCCCGCTTAGCATTCTCGAGGTCGTACATGCCACATGTAGTCAACCCATAGGTCTATATGTCATGAATTTGCTATAAATAAAATACCATTTTAAGAAATGGTAAAATCAAATCTGTGGTAAAAAAGTGAATAAGAATATGTGTATAAACTAACCTCCTCGCTTAGCCAACCTTTTTAGCAGGTCTAAGCAAACTAATCGAAGCCAAAATTTCGTCTACAATATAATCATCGACCATGGAAATTTACATCGTAGTCTATCGTGATCACAAAGGAATTCTTCAATCTCATCGACGACCAAAGAGTTTCCACAGAATGAAACCATATCCTTAGATCCTACAAAATGCCTTCAATTTATTAGTTTGACGAGCATTATTGATAACCAAGTATATTGACAAGTTCGTAAAATTATCGAATACCTCTACCCAAGGTTTCACTGTTAAGCTCCTCAAGAATAGTTGGGTCGCTCATGTTAGCAACGTGTTTTTTATTTTACCGCTTAACTTGCAAATTGTTTTGTGGCTAAACAGTTCCATGAGAATCCTCTTGTCGAGTGCTAACCGACTTAAAGCCTTTTAAATGTGACGAATTCATAAACGCTGTCGTTTTTCTTCTTCTCCTCCTCCAACTTCAACATGTCGCCTTCTTCCAACCAAGAACCTATTAGCCTCTTCCAACCTTAAGATGTTGGCCTCAAGATTCTTCTTCTTCTTTCAACTCGTAACCTTTCTTCCTCTCGCCAACGCCAATCTTAATTCCTCTAAAAGGAGATACTCTTAGAATGTACTAACGCCGATTACATGTGTATATAACGCCATACAACTAAATGCTAAGAAGAAATATTAACCCGAGCAACGCCCACGCCGATTCCTAAGTTGATCAATTTGAGATAAATGTTGTTAAGTGAATCGGAAAAGGCATCCTTGTGTTTGGAAAATGTGACTCAAAATCAAGTTTGTCTTGTAAAAAATATGCATAAAATTTCTAAAATTAAACAATGGCAATGAGAAATAACTATAGATTAGTTGAAAAGTATACCCAAGACCAAAGCAGCTCATCATGTGCAAGAACCCATGAAGGTTTAAGTGTTATAAAATTCGGCGGTCATGTTGTAAAAAGTGAATCTACTATTCTTATATTATAATGAATATAAAGAGAACTCGAATAATACACTCAAGTTTAAAAACTTGGCGATTCGCATCAAGAATTACATGATCCTTAAGGATTTTTGTTCGAACTACCTCCACTCTTTCATTGTTTTGAATTTACTTTCAAACCAAGATTCAGACGCTGTCGTGACTTTTCAAATTGAAAAGTAGGTATCGACAAGGTCAGTTGGGTCCCGACCGCGGCCTGGGAATGTAGTCATTGAAAAATCTTGGCTATCTATCCACAATGCGATTGAACTCATGTATAGTAGGTCTCAAATCAGTAATTGTAGTTGAATCCTAAAGTTCAGTAATGGTACCAAAAAAAAACAATATATGGTTTAGTTAATTACTTTAATTAATATAAAGTCTTTGGGGTCATACATTACGAATGTTGCCTCGTTAGTTTGGCCTGCTAATGAAATGCTCTACCGGTCGTACCTACTGCTATAATTTGCCTCATTCAACAAGGGGTTTTTAATTGGTCAAAAATGCTCTTTGAGTCTTTGCAAAAACATGTTAAGGACCAAGCCAAATATTACTTGTATCCCAGATTCATACAGATGCTAGTAGAGAGTCAGATAGTAGACCCCATACATCAACAAAGAACTGAGAAAGTATGATTTGTTGCATATTGATATGTGTCTAAATACACATATATTTTATATTGTTTAAACCCACAAAACGACCAAAAACACATAAATGACCATATAAATGTTACAAATATCATGAAATGTGTTTTATATGAATCGTATAAAAGAGTCAAACAGTTTGATTCTCATTGATGATGATGGTTTCATTAAACCTATTTTCATTCTCACCGAATCAATGGTTTCTCACGGGTTATAATGCTTGACCGATGGTTTCTCTGAAGGCATACGTTTGACAGCAGACTTCCACTAAATAATATCTCGTCAAACCTTGAGTCAAACTCAATTTCCTTTCTCCTTCTCTTTCCACCTCACTTTATTTCCACACCACCTATACTTTTCACCCACTTTCTCTGCAACACTCCATCAACCTTACTTCCAGATCACAAATCCCACAACCTTATCACTCCACCTCCACAAACAACCAAGAAGCATTAATTGCTCTAAAACTACCCCAAGCTGCTTATATGACTTTTGGCGCCAAAAATAGTTTAAACGGCTAGGATGATTTCTGCTTATCCAATGGACACAAATTAAAGTGGGATTTGATTGGAATGCTAGTGGGAATTCAGAATGTTATAAAAGAGAAGAGAAGGAAGAGAAGAAAATACCTTTGGATTAGCCTAGGTCACGTAGTTAATTAAATTTACTGCTTTCTTTAAATTCAAGTCATTTTAATGCTTTAATGTTGTAATCTTTCTTAAATTAGTGTAATGAAACTTTATTTTCAGTTTAATTTCAAGTATCTTTCGCCAAGTTTTTACTATAATTACCTTTAATTTTCATGTCACTTTAATTTCTTGTTAAGTAGTTGTTTAAAGGACTCAATAAGCTCACATAAGCTCCTGACAAAGCTTTAAAGCTTTTAGAGACCTTAAAACAAGTTTAGTCTTTAAAATCCAGAAAACTCTAAAAGTCAAGAAAAACAATGAAAAACCAAAAATAACGAAGTGATCTTGGTGAAACTGCATGGAGCAAGGTTAATTGTGGATTTCCTTTGGTTTAGAAGCTTTGTGGAAAGCCTTAGGATGTGTTCTGTGGCCATGGTTCTCAGTTGCAAGCAGGATTTCATTTGTAAGCCCTTTTTACCATTTTTGCATTTTACTGTCTCAGTATTTTAGATGCTATAATTTTCATGTTTCTGTGTTTCTTTGTTGTTTGTTAATGATGTTATAGCTTAATATTAGGTTGTTATGCTTTGGATTTGATTGTGGTTTGATATTGCATTTGGACTGTCACTATGCTTGTTTTTGAGAATCCTAGGTTTAAACTTGAGTGACTACTTGTTTATGCTTAAAAGGGTCCATTTTGACACTTTGGTTCCTCTGGATTTGATGGAATTAGTTTACATAATCTTTTGCTTTGAAAACCTCAAAAGCAGTCCATTAAAGGGTTCTTTGGATTTAATAATGAAACCGTGAAAATGGTTGTAAATGGTATTGTTTTTATTTGATTTACACTATATGGAACCTATTTGACTCAAAGGAAATATTAACCAAAGGGTTTAGCATGTTAGAAAGTCAAATTGACACTTGACAATCTAGATATGAGAACTTTGAGGTTGTTAGATCTAATAATCTTGCATATCTGCTTTTAATGTTGTTTAGTTTGCTTTAATTCATGTTTATGTTGTTTAATAATCCATAATCATTATTGTATTCGATCAAAGTTCACCTTAGTCAACTTTGATCATAAACTAAAAAAAAGTCAAATTTCTAGTTTTCCTGTTTTTGATTTAATTGTTTATTTTACTATGTCTTTGTTACTTAGTTTTATGTTTAGTACTTTTAGAGTTTTAATGTTATGTTGCTTGTCTTCATCAAGATTTTTTTTTTATTATTATTTTAGTAACCGCTATTTAGGATTCTCACGATTTGATTTATGAGTCTCACGATTGATTCGTTGATTCTCGCTGATTTACTTACTTATTTGTTATGTTTATGCTTGCTTTTACGTTTGTAGCTTAAATTAGATAGCTTTTTCACCCCTTATTTTGTTCCAACTAAGCTCCTTCCACTGAAGCAAACAGTGGAGGTTGAGTGATTCTCTTAAGCTTATGAAAAGTTCCTCATTGAACTTGAGCTTGTGTTCTTTGGCTTCATGTGAGGCTAACCAATCATACTCAGTGTTTCAGTGTTTGTTGAGCTCTCATGAGTTCATTTGATAAGTTAATTTAGAGCTTGTTGTTTGCCCACTCATAACAGTTCACTGTGTAATCCATGAACTTACACCATTACCAACAGCTCTAAGAAGCTCCTTAGTGATCATAAGCTTGTGAGATTTAGTTCCCTGTGGAGCTTATCTGCCCAACTTTAAGATCCTATGCTTAATTTTCCCATTGTAGCCTATTTACCAGGGCTGCAAGTAGCTTATACTTATCAGCAGTACCTTGCAATGGTTCAGCAGTATTCTGGATTCTGCTGAATTGCTTATTAGCTTATTACAAGTTTATTTGATGAAATCCAGTACACATGCTTGTTTATATTTGTTCATATCACTTGTACATATATTATTTTTCCTTTACTTTCCTGTGTGGAGCTTATACCAAGCTTTTGCAAGCTTCCACTCCATCCAAGTTAAGCTCAAAAAGCTTAACTGTCTAAACCTTAAGCTCACACTACCCCAGTCCATTTTCTTGTTTGTATTTATCCATTGGACTTGTGTACATCTTACTTTTTCTTTTGTTTCCTGTATAAAGCTTTTTTTTTCCAAGCTTATTTCAAGCTTAAACTCCACTGAGAAGCCAAAAGCTTAACTGTTGGATTCATAAGCTCACATTTTGCTTATTTTAAAGGTTTGTAAAGTTTTGTCTTCATTAAACTTGTTCATATTCAGTACATATTGATTTTTCAGATTTTTCAGATTCTTTATTTTATTTATTTAAGATAATCTTAGATTTTCTTATTATTTAATTCATTATTAAATACCTTTAATTCATTTTTAATTTATATTCATTAATTTAATAGTGTAAAATTTTATTTTCCAATAATATCTTTTACGCTTTTAGGTTTCGATTGCACGCTTTTAACGACATAGTCGTGATGAGCTATCACTATTCACATTCCTAGTGTTAGTCAATCGATTCTCGCTTTTGTATATTCAATATCATTTCAAAGAAACACGATGTTGTATTACGGTTTACACACTTCGCTGGGACTTAACGACCGGGGATACACTATAAACTCTCCGATCTTAATTGCTTTGGTTTCAGTCATCTCGCTTTATTACGGTTGACCATTCACAAGTGGTTGATTTGTGTGATAAAACTTGACCGTCTGGGAGCGAATAAAATTTTGGCGCCACGGGGGGTGTGTCATGATAACGTGCTTGTATATATATATTTCATATATCATATTTCACTTCCAAAAACAATATAAAACACAAAAATATTTTTCCATTTTCTTTGTATATGTATATATAAAAATCTAAAACCAAAAATATTCTCCTTACCTTACTATTCATAATTCTGTGAGTGGTGACCCCACTCCAATTTCTCGTCCAGTTATTTCCCCATGAACCATTTAATTCGGGGCCGAGTCAAGCTAGCGACTCGGTTATCAAAAACAGTAGCTTCCTCATGAACCATTTAATTCGGGTTCGAGTCAAGCTAGCGACTCGGTAATCAAAAACAGTAGTTAAACATGGGTTTTCACCCATGTGTACCACCTTAGTGTGGGGGAGTTGCCCCCAGTTGTTGTATATATGTTCAAAAAAAAATAATAAAATAAAAAATAATTGTTGTGTTTCTACACTTAGCTAATAATGTTATCTTTTACGCTCAAGGATTCGCATAATAGTCGGACTTTGAATATTGAGGACAATATTCATTTCTAAGTGGGGAAATTCGCTAATTTGATCATAAATGTATCCTTTTAGTCCCTTTTTCCCCAAAATGGCCAAATTAAAATTTTTTTTAGTAGAAGTACTATGTACTAAACACAACAAATGGTAATCACCCACCATGTCTAACACACATAAGGATTGGCTAATCCTGGAGCAAACGACTCTAGGTAAAGATATCTCAAATCCGCTTATGGCTTGCAATTTCCCAAAATTGTATGGTGTTCACCACCATATCTTTAATTAGTGAAGAGTTGGCTAGCCCGCAAGTTTATGGCTTGTGGTAAAGGCGCTTGAAACCCATAATTGGTAATCGACTCACCAAAGATAATATTGATAATTTATCTAAGAGTTGGCTAGTCCAGAAGCAAACGGCTTCTGGTAAAGACTAATCAAATCCGTTGAAAGCTGGTGATTTGCTCAAAATCACTTGGTTATCATTGTACCAAGGTTCTTACTTGAACTGAAACATTTTGGCTACTCCAGAAGTGATGGCTTTTGGTAAAGAGTTCTTTAAAATCCATTAAAACTTCATAAATATTGCTAGGGACTAGCAATAGTTTAGTGTGGGGGATTTGATATGTGTCTAAATACACATATATTTTATATTGTTTAAACCCACAAAAACGATCAAAAACACACAAATGACCATATAAATGTTACAAATATCATGAAAATGTGTTTTATATGAATCGTATAAAAAGAGTCAAACAGTTTGATTCTGCTGATGATGATTGTTTCACTGAAGCCTATTTTGATTCTCATTGAATCAATGGTTTCTTGAAGTTATAATGCTACCGATGGTTTCTCTTGAAGGCATACGTTTCAATGCAGATACTTCCACTAAATAATATCTGGTCAAACCTTGAGTCAAACTCAATTTCCCTTTCTCCTTCTCTTTCCACCTCACTTTATTTCCACAGCTCACCTATACTTTTCACCCACTTTCTCTGCAACACTCCATCAACCTTACTTCCAGCTCACAAATCCCACAACCTTATCACTCCACCTCCACAAACAACCAAGAAGCATTAATTGCTCTAAAACTGCCCCAAGCTGCTTATATGACTTTTGGCGCCAAAAGTAGTTTAAACGGCTAGGATGATTTAAGCTTATCCAATGGACACAAATTAAAGTGGGATTTGATTGGAATGCTAGTGGGAATTCAGAATGTTATAAAAGAGAAGAGAAGGAAGAGAAGAAAATACCTTTGGATTAGCCTAGGTCACGTAGTTAATTAAATTTACTGCTTTCTTTAAATTCAAGTCATTTTAATGCTTTAATGTTGTAATCTTTCTTAAATTAGTGTAATGAAACTTTATTTTCAGTTTAATTTCAAGTATCTTTCAGTTTCAAGTTTTTACTTTAATTACCTTTAATTTTCATGTCACTTTAATTTCTTGTTAAGTAGTTGTTTAAAGGACTCAATAAGCTCACATAAGCTCCTGACAAAGCTTTAAAGCTTTTAGAGACCTTAAAACAAGTTTAGTCTTTAAAATCCAGAAAACTCTAAAAGTCAAGAAAAACAATGAAAAACCAAAAATAACGAAGTGATCTTGGTGAAACTGCATGGAGCAAGGTTAATTGTGGATTGCCTTTGGTTTAGAAGCTTTGTGGAAAGCCTTAGGATGTGTTCTGTGGCCATGGTTCTCAGTTTCAAGCAAGATTTCATTCGTAAGCCCTTTTTACCATTTTTGCATTTTACTGTCTCAGTATTTTAGATGCTATAATTTTCATGTTTCTGTGTTTCTTTGTTGTTTGTTAATGATGTTATAGCTTAATATTAGGTTGTTATGCTTTGGATTTGATTGTGGTTTGATATTGCATTTGAATCACACTATGCTTGTTTTGAGAATCCTAGGTTTAAACTTGAGTGACTACTTGTTTATGCTTAAAAGGGTCCATTTTGACACTTTGGTTCCTCTGGATTTGATGGAATTAGTTTACATAATCTTTTGCTTTGAAAAACCTCAAAACAGTCCATTAAAGGGTTGTTTGGATTTAATAATGAAACTGTGAAAATGGTTGTAAATGGTGTTGTTTTTAATTGATTTACACTATATGGAACCTATTTGACTCAGTGAAATATTAACCAAAGGGTTTAGCATGTTAGAAAGTCAAATTGACACTTGACAATCTAGATATGAGAACTTTGAGGTTGTTAGATCTAATAATCTTGCATATCTGTTTTAATGTTGTTTAGTTTGCTTTAATTCATGTTTATGTTGTTTAATAATCCATAATTTGTCATTGTATTCAGATCAAAGTTCACCTTAGTCAACTTTGATCATAAACTAAAAAAAAGTCAAATTTCTAGTTTTCCTGTTTTTGATTTAATTGTTTATTTTCCTATGTCTTTGTTACTTAGTTTTATGTTTAGTACTTCTAGAGTTTTAATGTTATGTTGCTTGTCTTCATCAGGATTTTTTTTTTATTATTTTAGTAAATCTGCTTATTTAGGATTCTGCTGATTTGATTTATGAGTCTGTTGATTCTGTTGATTCTGCTGATTTACTTACTTATTTGTTATGTTTATGCTTGCTTTTACGTTTGTAGCTTAAATTAGATAGCTTTTTCACCCCTTATTTTGTTCCAACTAAGCTCCTTCCACTGAAGCAAACAGTGGAGGTTGAGTGATTCTCTTTAGCTTATGAAAAGTTCCTCATTGAACTTGAGCTTGTGTTCTTTGGCTTCATGTGAGGCTAACCAATCATACTCAGTGTTTCAGTGTTTGTTGAGCGCTCATGAGTTCATTTGATAAGTTAATTTAGAGCTTGTTATTTGCCCACTCATAACAGTTCACTGTGTAATCCATGAACTTACACCATTACCAACAGCTCTAAGAAGCTCCTTAGTGATCATAAGCTTGTGAGATTTAGTTCCCTGTGGAGCTTATCTGCCCAACTTTAAGATCCTATGCTTAATTTTCCCATTGTAGCCTATTTACTAGGGCTGCAAGTAGCTTATACTTATCGCAAAGACTTTGAATGGTTCAAGAAGATTCGGATTCTCATGAATTGCTTATTAGCTTATTACAAGTTTATTTGATGAAATCCAGTACACATGCTTGTTTATACTTGTTCATATCACTTGTACATATATTATTTTTCCTTTACTTTCCGTGTGGAGCTTATACCAAGCTTTTGCAAGCTTCCACCCATCCAAGTTAAGTTCAAAAGCTTAACTGTCTAAACCTTAGCTCACACTACCCCACCATTTTCTTGTTTGTATTTATCCATTGGACTTGTGTACATCTTACTTTTTCTTTTGTTTCCTGTATAAAGCTTTTTTTTTCCAAGCTTATTTCAAGCTTAAACTCCACTGAGAAGCCAAAAGCTTAACTGTTGGATTCATAAGCTCACATTTTGCTTATTTTAAAGGTTTGTAAAGTTTTGTCTTCATTAAACTTGTTCATATTCAGTACATATTGATTTTTCAGATTTTTCAGATTTTTTAGATTCTTTATTTTATTTATTTAAGATAATCTTAGATTTTCTTATTATTTAATTCATTATTAAATACCTTTAATTCATTTTTAATTTATATTCATTAATTTAATAGTGTAAAATTTATTTTCCAATAATATCTTTTACGCTTTTAGGTTTCGATTGCACGCTTTAACGACATAGGCGTGACAGAGCTATCACTATTCGATTCTAGTGTTAGTCAATCGATTCCTGCTTTTGTATATTCAATATCATTTCAAAGAAACACAACCGTTGTATTACGGCCATACACCTCGTTGGGACTTAACGACCGGGATACACTATAAACTCTCAAGATCTTAATTGCTTTGGTTTCAGGCTGTCTGGCTTTTATTACGGTTGACTATTCACAAGTGGTTGATTTGTGTGATAAAACTTGACCGTCTGGGAGCGAATCAATATGGTCCCTAAAGTGTTTACTCATATGAAAAAGATGAACAAACATTTTTGAGGGACTGTCACTGCTTTATTCCCACATATGCTTAACTTGCAAAATATCCCTGAGAATGTAGAAGTACGTGATCCACAAACTACCGAAACCCCTGCTGAGAATTCCACTGCAGATCCCACTGCTATGACAACACAACCTATAACCACTGCTGAACCTTTACCCTCGACTTCCCAACCCCACATAATATTGGTCACCCGTAGGAGGAAGAAGGGCACAAAGCAACCTCGGGCTAGTGCTAGTGGTGTAGAAATGAGCACGTGATGGTGTGGTAAGTGACATGATTGGAAGGATTCCACCATCGCGTCCGCTTAAGTCGGCAGGCGGTGGAAACCTAAGTAAGACCGAACCAATGGCAACCCTAATGTGGAGAGTTCTTTGAATTCAACACGTGGAGGAATCCCATCCAATCTGGCTAATTTGGGGACATGGATGTTCGAGCTAGTCCGATGCAATGTTAGACACATCCTATGATTCACTTCGCCGAGCGGTAACACATTTCGAATTGATGAGGGTAGTTTGGAACACCAACATGAATTGACGGCTAATGACTTTCTACATGATGACATTTCCAATGATCCACTTCTCGGACCAGGTTACACAGGTCGAGGTGGTGAGGATACTATGAAACTCATTCTTGAATTGACGGATAGATTCACAACTATGGAGTCAAAGATCACTGGTCTTCAAAATTTGACAACTACTCGGGCTGAAACAATCAGAAGGTTGAAGCACAGAGTAAGTGTTTTGGAAAGACTAAGAAGGCCATGGTTCAATGCATTCAGGAAAGTGAAGAAAGTGGGAAAGAAAGAAAGCAAGTTGCGCTGGGATTCAAAGTTTAGAGGATGCATCCAAACAGGGGAGGAGTGAGAGTATAAATTCAGGCGAGGCATTGGTAGATTTAGATTTGGACAGTGGAGATAATGGGGAAGGTTATTTGGTGGCTGACATGGAAGGTAAAGAAACAGTATTAGATAATTGTTTAAAGGCTGCAGTTGAAGAAAAGGAGAAGGAATTGGTGCAGGTAATCAATGCCAGTGTTGTTGCATCCGCTCCTAGTATTGACGTAACCACCGCTGCAACAACTGCTGGTATTATTCTAGCCACTTCCAATTCAGACATTTCAAGTGCAGAGGCAAACAATGCTACAATTATAAGCACCACAATAACACCAGCACCAAAACCAAAAAAGGCTGAGAATGAGGTTGCCATACAGTTACTCAACCTAAAGCAATCTCACCCTATCTCTTTAATGAAGACTGTAGCCAGTCAGATGTTGGAAGTTAAGCTTAATCTGCAGTGTAAAAAATCAACTCATCCAATTGTTCATCCACTGCTGAGAAAGATTGAGAAGATTGCTGATTATGAAATTCCTTTGGCCATCAAAGGCAAGCCTCAAGGTAGAATGAAAAGAAAGGCAAACAGATCAAAAGCATTTGATGAAGAATCTGAGTCTGATAAGGTATTGTGGGCTTAGATAGGTGGAAATGGAACATCTAATTTTCTGTGTAGGTTTACTTTTTTTACCTATAAACAATAAATAAATAACATAAAAGTTTAACAAGCTTACGTTTGAAAAAAGGTTTGAACGATCAGTTCTTTTAAAAATGGACTTCCTAGACCAGTCAAGTGCTCTTGGTATCACATTTGGATGTTTGATCCACCAAGCATGACATTTTTCAAAGGACTCAAGGATCCACACCAATGAGAATAAAAAAATAAAAATAATAGAAAAATAAAAAACAAAAAAAAACTAAAAAAAACAAAAACAAAAAATACATAAAGTTTTAAATATAGAAATCAGTAAAAATGTTAAGTTGGAAAATGGATACCTAAAACCCAAACACAAATCCAGACAGTGTGTATGTCGGACAATGCTTTGGATCTTTCTTCAATCTTAAAAGGTGGTCATCCGTGTGCTTATCAAATACATTATGAAGTTGGTCGATAAATGAGTCCAAATATGCTCACCCCATGGAAAAGCATTCCAATCATCTAGATTATCAACTAACTTCATCGGTGTATCATCCACCTCGCATGTCAACAAACGACCCATAAAGATCACCTCTAAGGCTAACAAAGACAAAGACGCACAACGCCTTCATCATATATCTGTCGAAACCGCTCTTCATCCTCGATAACACCAATAACATCTAAGTTGGTTAGAATATACCCTTGCTTGTCGGAAATACCTCATTACGAAAATTTAGAGAACCAGGTGTATACAACCCAAAGCTTACATATCCAAAACGCAAGCCGGTCATTAGACAAAACTCACGACGACCAAAATGTAAAGCATGCCCTTCAATGTAACAAATGAAGGGTATATCATAGTGAGAATCGTCAACTTTATGTTGTTTCCTTAGCATACAATCTATGATGTGCGTTTCATGTTCAAAAAACAAGAGATCAATCCAGCTTCCAAAGCATGTATTCCTAAACAAGATGCGGCGTTTTGCGTGTAACTTTTGCTTTATCAACCAAAAGTAGTTCAGTTTACTCGTAATGATTAACTTAGCTTCATAGTCCTAAAAAGGGTCAACAAAAACAAAAAATTAATTCTGACCATAGAAGGAATGTATACCAACGTCGTAAACAATTGCGTACACGATGCATATAAACCACTCCTTATTAGTCTACAGACTGCCACTAAAACTTTTGATGAACCAATTTATGTTACATACCTAACTAACGACATCTAACGTATTATACCTGACATAATTATGAATCAGAACGACATAAAAAAGGAGAAATGGATTCTAAAATGGAATTAACACCTATCTGACATAGGTATTAATCGAATAAAAACAACGGTTTATTATAACATAGAACCAACTGGAAACAAATCATATGCAATAAACAACGAGAAAAATATTTACGTACCATATTTGGCCATATTTTTGAAAAAAACTTGATCAATCGAATGTGGTTTGCAATCAACCCTGTAGCTTTCTAGATGATGACATAACTGACGATACAAGGAAGAGAAGGACTGAGGAAGAAGAGGGTTTGATTTTTGAAAACAAGTAAGTAAGAATATTTTTATGCGAGAAGCAAAAACAGAGAAAAACGGTAACTGTGAATGTTTTTATGCGAGTGGGTATTTGATTTTGAATAGAAATGTAATGTACTGTTACTATTCAAAAGCGTACTTTCTGTGTAATGTGAAATGACGAAACAACCCTTATTAAAATATACGTTTGCCCAGCGCAATTTAGTTGCCCAAAAAACATTACCTTACACATACGGGACACTTGTCACAATGTCGATGAGTTGCCTAATGACAGCGGTTGCCCTCGGTCCATTTTCAAATAAAAAAAATGGTCCGGAAAGTGATTAGCCTCAAGGCGCCGGGGGCATTTGCGTCATTTTACCTATTAATTATTGATTAGTTGTCTCTTATCTTAATTGTAATTGGCTTAGGATTGCACTAGTTCATCGTTGTGTTTTTAATGCTTAAGTAATCTTTGTGATCCTTAGTTTATAACCACCTAGCGTAATTGTAGGCTAAATATCCAAAGATAACCTTAGTGTTAGTTTATGAATCCTAGAGATCTCGTAGGCAATAACCTTAAGGTATTCTCAAAGAGTTAGGGATAAAAGCATACCCTACGACCTTAGAAAACACAACGCGTTAAGAATAAGGACGTGAAAATTCAACCACCAATAAAAGATAACTAGGGAGTAATAGTATCTAGGAAGACACATTTTTAATCATCATACGAACACACATCAATAGACATAGACTACCCCTTAGTTTAGATAATTAAATAAGTAGAGTAATCAGTAGAAGTACCAAACCCCCAAATCCAAACCCCCGAGATTTTACCCTTAGCTTTCTAAAAAAATATAAAAAGATAAAAAATAATCTTCCTCAACCTCAAACCTTAGCGTAGTACATCTCTTACTAGCATTCCTATTCCCCTAGAGAACGATATCAATACCCGAGGCTTACCCAATATTACACTACAATGATTAGGTTTACTCCCTAGGGTGTTGAAAAACTTGCTCGACGAAAAGGAAATTCCTTTGACCCCAAATGCGTTATACGCGCATCAAGCATAGTCACAATCACTGTAGGCTTCCAACACAAATGGAAAATCTCTAGGATACCAAAGACCCAACTTAGGTTGGCCTTTGAGATACTTAAAGATTTTCTTGACTGCATTCAAGTGGGAAGTCAATGGTGTAACATGATGCCTTGAACAAGCACTGACTGCAAACATAATGTCAGGCCTTGAAGCTGTCAAATACATGAGAGAACCTATCATTGATCTGTATAGATGGACATTGACAGCATCATCTGGTTCATTATTTGACTTAGGCTTTGGAGCTTCATAGGAGTAGTTGCAGTCCTCACACTTTCCAAATCAAACTTCCTGAGGATGTCTTGCACATATTTTTCTTAACTGATGAAAATACCATCTGGATTTTGCTTAACCTGTAGGCCCAAGAAGAATGTAAACTCACCCATAGCACTCATTTCAAACTCACTTTTCATCAATTCCTCAAATTCTCAACACCAAGCCTCTTTAGTAGAGCCAAAGATAATATCATCCATATAAACTTAGACTAAGATGATATCACTGGACTTCTTCTTGATAAAAAGTATCTTATCAATAGCACCTCTCCTGTAACCATGCTTCATCAGGAATGAAGACAACCTAACATACCATGCTCTTGGTGCTTGATGAAGCCCATAGAGTGCTTTAACCACCTTGTATACCAAATCAGGATTGTATGGGTCCACAAAGCCTTTGGGTTGAGTCACATAAACTTCTTCTTCAATTTCTCCATAAAGAAAGGCACTCTTGACATCCATCTGATAAACCATGAAACCCATATAAGAGGCAAAGGCCAAGAAGAGTCTTATGGCTTCAACTCTTGCTACTCGAGTAAATACTTCATCATAATCAATACCCTCTTCTTGCCTGTGACCTTGAGCTACCAATATTGCCTTATTACGTACCACAATCCCCCTTGCATCCCGTTTGCATTTTAGGATCCACTTTGTCCCAATTGCATATTTCCCATCAAGAAATGGGTTTCCAGACATTTTGATTTAAGAAATGTTGCATTTCTTCCTGCATAGCTGCAACTCAATCTAAATCTGCAAGTGCCTGTGCTACACTGGTAGGTTCAACTTGAGACAAGAAACAAGCAAACAGACAATGATGATAGTCTATGTGATTGTTCCTTTGTTGATCCTTAATATAACTGAGAAATGTAGTTTCAACAAATTTAGTCTTCTTCACCTTACTGAGTGTCTGAACAGATGAAGTAGGATCACCAATGATTAGAGATTGTGGATGAACAGTGTTAATCCTTTTAGTAGCAATAGGACTAACATCAACTGAGGTTGGCAGGTTATTAAGAGTAGGGCCAAAATCATCATCATATGAAGAGGAATCAAATATGTCTGTCCTTGACTGATGATGAATACCTTCCAACTCAGAACTAGAAGATTGGGAATTAGCAAGATCAGATGGACTTGAAAAGCGAATGGGAGGATCCTTTAAATCCATACAATCAGCAGATGGAGTAGTTGAGGGAACCTTTGGAATAACATCACTACCAGGAGAAACCGGAACACTACCGGCAGGATTGATATCAGCAGTAATTGGACTACTACCAGCAGGAACAGTTGTACTACCAGCAGAAACAGGAACACTACCAGCAGCATCAAGGTTCCTACGGGCTTCAAAAGTTGCTTGCCTCAAGAGTTCCTCTGTGTCTTTGGAGAATTCAAACCCAAACTTTTCAACATCATCCTTAGTTGCATGCTCTTGGCGTTTAAGCTTAACAAGTTCTTTTGCATACCCTGAATCACTTAGAGTCACACCAGAAGAATCCTTATGCTCAGTACCTGAAAAGTGGTTAGTAAGAAAAGAAGGAACAACAATAAGTTGTTCATCACAATCTGAGTTTGAATCATCATCTGAGGAACCTGCAATGTTAGTTTGTGACACTTGTGGACCTACAGATTGATTAGATTTGAAACGAGTATAACCTAAATGATCAGTTAAATAGTCAAGATCAAAGTACCATTCATGACGAGCCCACTGAACATTAGGTTTATCCTCCAGAAATCTCAGATTGAGTGTTTCTTCTATCCTCTTGGTAGATATGTTATACACCTTGTAAGCCTCACTATGAGCAGAATAACCAACTATATACCCATCATCAGCTTTCCCTTCAAATTTACCCAAATGATCACTGGTGTTCAAGATAGTCACATGAAACCCAAAAGGTTTAAAGTAACTGATGGTAGGAACCTTCCCAGATAGAAGTTCATAAGGTGTCTTATTGTGAGGTTTAGTAATCAACACCCTGCTCAAAATATAACAAGCAGTCTATGGGTCCTATTCTTTCTTTCAGCAACCCCAGTTTGTTGTGGGGTCCTGGCATTGTTGTAGTCCCTTTTTATCCCCTTAGACCCATAAATCTATATTAATTTAGCATTTTTGAACTCTGTCCCATTGTCACACCTTATAGCTTTAACCTTTTTATTCAGATGGTTTTCAATCAGGGCAATAAAGTTTTGAAGAACCTGAAAAGTTTCATCATTAGTTCCCAGAAAGAATACCCAACAAAACCTGTTGTAGTCATCAGTAACAACCAGACAAAAGTACTTGTGATCAATGCTTCTGATAGAGGTAGGACCAAAAAGATCCATATGAAGTAGCTGTAGAGGCTCTGAAATGGTGTTAACTGCAGTAATGGCCTTGTAAGAAGCCTTGTGTTATTTTCCTTTGTTGCAGGCCACACAGTTATGCTCATTAGTGAAGATTTTGGAAGGAAGCCCATAGACCAATCCATGTTTTACCAGCTTGCTGATAGTTTTGAAGTTTACATGTGCCATCCTCCTATGCCATTTGTTAGATTCATCTAAGGATGCTTTTGCCACCAAACAAGCCAAATCACCTTCAGGATGGACATCATTAAGATTGAATGTATACAGATTATGTCTCCTTGGAACCTTCAGCGTTACTTGACTTTCATCAGGTATCTGGAAGTCTTTAGAAAGCACAAGTCATTCATTTTTAGTGAAGAGAACAATTTTCTTCTTGTCACAGATTTGTGAAACTGAGAATAGGTTGAAGTTTTTGAGTTCTTTCACATAATACACTTTTCAAAGTCCAGCTTGGAGGTCCTAATGGTTCCTTTCCCAATTATCTTGCCATCTCCTCCTCCAAATGTAACGGTGCCTCCATGTACAGAAACAAAATCATGCAGTCTTTATCTGTTCCCTGTCATACTCCTAGAACATCCACTATCAACTATACCTAAATCTTTATTCTTATGAGGATCATCCTACAAGTCAGAAATATACAAAACATTAGTATCAATGGAGACCCAAGTCATGACTGACTTGGGCTTACCTTGTGGATCAAAGATGAAAAACTTGTAGATTGATGAGATCCACCATTGTTCTTGGATCCTTCCCTAATTGAGGTTTGCATTGTCTCCAATAACAACCTGCTGAAGACTTAACAACAGTATCCCATCTTCCCCCTTATACAATGGGTCATAATAAACAGGCCTATATCCATTTTGAAAATAAGTGCTTGTAGGTTTGATTAATGGCCTAGAAACATTTCTTTTCCAATATGGTGGAAAAGGTTTACCAGCTGAAACTGGCTTACCAGCAGGAACTGGCTTACCAGCAGGAACTGGTTTACCAGCAGGAACTGGCTTACCAGCAGGAACTGGTTTACCAGTAGGAATGGGTCTGCCAGTCCTCACATGTGTTGCTTGAGGAACAAATGGAGGAATATTATTCACATCATTCCATATTGGTCTAGACTTCTGTTGGTCAGTACACACATCCATTCTGTTTTCATAATAATCACAATCTTTAATAAGATGATAAGTACTACCACAAACAAAACAGGATTTCTTCTTAAATGATTTGTTCATAACATGAGATGTCTTATTACAAACAAACTTATTAAAACCAAAACCAGAAACTGAATTTTTCTTAACAGAATTAAAATAAATGTTTTTAAAAGAAGCTGTCTTTGAAGTGGATTCATCAGCAGCAACTCTTGGGGAAGGGTCAACAGTCTTGGGTGAGGCAGACTTGTCACTTGAATCACAACTAGAAAAGTCATTAGAATGGGTCTCTGAGGTCTTATCACTGAAAGAACAAGAGACAAAGTCATTAGTTTCACTGCCAGTTTCAGATAAGTCATTGGACTTTTTGGCATAAGTCATGTGTGATTCATCAAAGTCTTTGTGTGTGGAGGTTGGCTTAAAAGTTCCTGTTATTGGTGGAGAAACTGAATGCATTTCTCCTTCTTTAAGATACTTAACAGGTTTTTGAAAATTTTCTTCCTCAGGGGTAGGGTCAAAAACAGATGGGTAAAGGGGTCATAAACTTCATCTGGCCCCATATACTTTTCATACCCCAATGCTCTCCTATCTTTTATAGACTGAGAACTATCTACCAACTTGTTTAGATGTTTAGATTGTTCTTGCCACTGTTTATGTCTATCCATTTCACTGTCTAACTTAGCCTTTAGATCCTCTTTTTCTAAGTTTACCTTAACATTTTCATTCTCAGTATATTTTAACAAATTAGTAGTATTTTCTAACTCTCTTTCTAGCACCCTAATCTTCTCTTCATAAGCCAATTGATTATTTTGGTACCAAACCTTTTGTTTTTCCAAAGTTTTAACTGTATTTTTATAGGCTTGAACCTGAACATAATAATCTTTATATTGGGCTTCCATATCATCATATTCTTGTTTAAGGGCAGCATATTTATCATCACAACCAAATACACAAGTATATACCTGAGATGAGATACCCATCATAGCAATTTCCTGAGCATCATCTTCTGCCTCATATCCAGCAAGCATTCTAAGCTGATGAGAAGGACCACTTTCCTCATCTTCAGTCTCATGTGCAGTCCAGTCAACCATTGAATCCACAGACACTAGGGCTTTAGGTTCCTCATGTTTTTTGGTCTTGAATGCAGAGTATCTCTTCTTGTCACTTCCCTTCTTTTCAGTACATTCCCTGGCAAAGTGACCTAGTTGATTGCAGTCATAACACCTAACCTTCTTCTTATCAAACCTTGTTGCATCCCTTCCTCTGAATTGGACCTTTCTCCCAGACTTCTTTTCAAACCTGTTGACTTTTACTGAAAGCATAGCCATCTGCCACTTTATATCCAATTCCTCCAAGTCCCACTTATCCATCTGCCCAAAACTTCATAGGCTAGCTGATGTTGTGGTTCACTTTCAGCAACAAATGAATAAAGTACATCTTCCATCACATTACTAGACTTTGAGAGAGTTCTTGGTCCATAAGAGGTGTATAAGGTTGATGTTGATGATGAACTTGGGCTATCAACATTAGACATCTTGGTATTAGTACTAGTCGTACTAACAAATACTGAGTTAGTTGGAGTAGGAGAATAGCTTGAGTGACCCCTGATGTTAATCTCAAGAGTCCTGAGCTTGTTGTACAAGTCATCAAAGCTTAAGTACTCAAGTCCACCCTTTTCCTTGAGAGTGATGCAAACTTGTGACCAGGAAGAAGGCAATGCCCTAAGGAACTTGGTGTTATAGTCTTCATTGTCTGGTTTTGACTGCATCTGATTAAGTTGGCTCAAAATCTTCTGAAACCTATTATAACCTTTGTGTATGCCTTCCTCTTCAGATATCTTGAACTCTTGGAACTCCTGCTTCAACATTGTCTTTCTCATCTTCTTGGATTCTTCATTAACTCCAAACCTTGCTTTAATAGCCAGCCAGATTTCCTTAGCATCATCAAGGTGATGAAAATCACCCATATGGTCATCTGGAAGTGACTGAAGCAAGATAGTCCTTGCCTTGGTCTCCCTCTGGACAGCAATATGTTCAGCAGCAGACATAGGAGGAAGAATCACTATTAGTGATCCAATTCTCCATCTTCATTGCCCAGATCTCAAATTCATCCTTCTTGAGATAGGGAAACTTAGCAGTATTATTTGACATGGTGGTGGTAACCACTTGTTGAATTGGTTGAGTCTGAGTGCTGCTTTGAGGAGTTTCTAAATCATCTCCTCCTTCTGACATTGTTAGAGAGTTTTAGGGTTTTTGAGAGACAAATGTGATCTTCTTCGACAGAGATTCTCACCAGGCTCTGATACCACTTGTAGGATCAGTCCTAGATAGATCTTTTGAGCCTTTAGGAAACAGATAGAATACTTATATAATCACAAGTAAACTATGGAGAATCTCTAATAAACTTATGCTTACGCGGAATATAAACACAAGAGTTAAAGAAGACAATTACTACTAAATACTTTGATCCTCTATGGATCTATATTAATCACTAAAGAATGTTTTCAAGAACCTACAACGTTCATAGCCGCAGGTTTCTTTTATACTATAAGAAACCCTAATACAGCCCATTACAAAACGTGTAGAAGATATGCATTATATCTTCTTAATATAAATCATGCATATCCTAACTAACAAATACTAATAATACGGATACTACTATCAGCAGAAACAATAACTATCACTAGCAATGAAACTATCAGCAGAAACTGCACTAACAGCAGGAACCGCTATAACTAACAGCAGGAACCTATCAGTAGGAACCACTATACTATTACATTATTTTAATAATTCCTAACAAATTCACATGGTCTCATAGCTCAGCAACAAAAATGAGCAAGTTAGATCGATTTCTCATTAATGAAGGTTTAATGGAGATATGTCCGAGGATTTCAGCTTTATGCCTAGACCGATATTTATCTGACCATCAGCTAATGTGTAAGCTGTGTGTGGATTATGGTCTGGTTCCTGTTCGGTTTTATCATTACTGGTTTCAGATGGATGGTTTTGACGAGGTGGTGAAGGAGATATGGAAAGAGTCCCACATCAGAGATTCTAATCTCATGGTTAGATTGAAAAAGAAATTGCAAGATTTAAAAAAGAGGATTCGGATATGGACGAATGAACAACTTGGTAATATCAAAAGATAAAAACAAAATCTTAAAGAAGACTTAGCATCCTGTGAAAAGAATATGGAGGAGGGAAATGGGTTGATTCTGAGATAATGACTAGACGACGCATGTTATGAAGGATTTATAGGATTTAGAGGTTAAGGAGAATATGGAACTAGCCCAAAAATCAAAGATCAAATGGTCGATAGAAGGTGATGAAAATAGTAAGTATTATCATGGCATTCTAAACAAAAAACGAAACCAACTTGAAATTCGAGGAATTCTTGTTGATGGCGATTGGATTGATGATCCGGTGAAAGTGAAACAAGCATTTTTAATGTACTTATCGGATAGATTTGCTAGTCCTTGTAGTTCACGGTTATTGCTAGATGATAATTTCCCGAATCAATTGACGTTGGAACAAAAGACTGATCTAGAGAGTACCGTCTCAAATGAGGCGATAAAACGTGCCATATAGGATTGTGGGACAGATAAGTCTCCTGGGCCCGATGGATTTACGTTTGGATTTTATCGTAGATACTGGAGCTTTATAGAATCAGACGTCATAGAGGCTGTGCAATACTTCTTCCATGTCGATTTCCTCGAGGATGTAATTCATCGTTTATAGCTTTGATTCCTAAATTACAAGATGGTAAAATGGTAAAGGATTTTCGTCCTATAAGTTTAAGTGGAAGTATATATAAAAGTATAGCTAAGATCTTAGCTAATCGTTTATGTTCTGTAGTGGGGGATTTAGTAAATGAAGTCCAATCGGCGTTTGTGACTAATAGACAGATTTTGGATGGTCCATTCATTTTAAATGAATTACTAGCTTGGTTTAAAAGAAACAAGAAACGAACTATGATTTTTAAAGTAGATTTTGAAAAATCTTATGATTCAGTACGTTGGGATTATTTGGTTGATGTCTTGCGAAGATTTGGTTTTGGTGATAGATAGTGTCAGTGGATTCAAAGTTGTTTAAAATCGTTCAGGGGCTCGATTCTCGTTAATGGTAGCCCTGCCGAAGAATTTCAATTTCACAAAGGTTTAAAGCAGGGAGATCGTCTTTCTCATTTTTTATTTATTTTGATCATGGAAAGACTTCATGTGTCTTTTAATCGAGTGGTGGATGCAGGCCTCTTTCACGGGATTTCCATTGGATCTTCTATGAATATATCCCATTTATTTTACGCCTATGATGCATTTTTTTAGGCGAATGGAGTAATCACAATCTGGCTACTATAATCCAAGTTTTGAAGTGCTTTAATTTAGCTTCTGGTCTCTGCATTAACATGCATAAAAGTAAGTTGATGGGAGTTTATGTGCATTCGGAGTTGGTAGAAGGTGTTGCCAATCAGGTAGGATGTTTCACACTAAAACCTCCTTTTACATATCTAGGAGTCTGTAACACCCCCAAAAATGGTTTGCAGCGGAAGAAAAAGTTTTTGGGATGCTACTCGGTTGGATCATAACACAAGTGAAAATAATAGCTTTTTCGTAAAGATTTCATTTATTGAAATAAAATAGAGTTTACAAAGGTTGATTTGTTATGGAAAATGGCCCATTAATAAAATGTGGTCCCCATTTGTAAATCGTAGTCATCTATGACCATGCCATGCCAATGCCCAGCGCCTCGAGTTAGCTATCGCCTTTTCATCCCGAAAATACATGCTAAAAGTCAACACAATGGTTGAGTGAATTCATAGGTTTAGTAAATAGCGATTGATCACAAGATTTCCAAGTTTAAGATAAGCCATGGGCTACGTTGTTATATCGCCCATAAAGATAGTTGATATTATTGCACTAAGCTCATGACACCAAACTAACTCGCATACACCTAAATTATCGGTGTAAGTAAATCAAATTGCCCTACGAGATGTAATAGCCAATTACATAGAGATACCAAATATAGTGCGCCTTGCTATTTCGATAACCGAGTCGGGTCGTCAATTCCCATAGTACTATCCACGATATTTGCGTTCACTCGCAAGTGATTAATGGTTCATGATGTAGGGACTTTTGGCAAACAACTTAGGCGTAGTCATAATATCAAAAGTACAAAGCAACAGTTTTTCAAGCAATTGTGATCATAAAAGCGGTAGTAGCATGTATTCTCCCCAAGGAGTTTATAAAACAGCTTAAAAGAGTAAAGTGGGGCTATGAACTCACCTTAGTCCGAGCAATGCAAGAATCGATACAATCACAACTAGCATCGGAAAGAAGCAAAGTAGTATCAAGGGTGGCATCGCACAATGACCCAAGAGTACAACACAACGGCTCATCATCGCCTAACCTAGTAGTGTACGGCTTATCTCGGGATACGCCTCAGTAAAGTAAATAGATTTTCAAAAGATAAGTGTTTAGTTTTCGTGGATACTCGATCAATATTTGTTTAAAAAGTATAATATCATCTCTCAAAATGTTTATTATTAGCGTTTAGGTGTGGTGGTAAGAAAACAAAGACTCGACAAGTAACTCACGCCAAATATAACTCACACAAAAGCGTAATGTTTATCCCAATACATTACAAAGAATAGTCAATAGATATTGACCAAGACTCAAGAACACACACCAATGCAAGAAAACATATACGTAAATTAAACAAGCAAGGATCATTTAGCAAGTAAGTAACAAGTAAATAATTGGTGGACTTTTAGGCATTTACCCGATGTCCCAAATAGTTAGAAAAGTCTATTAGGTTTTATAAGAAAACTCTAATTAACAACAAAGGTTTCATAATTAAATAAAACATATGTCTAGGTTTCTCATCGGGTTTTATAGGAATAGAATGTTTTCAATTAATGGCATAAGTTTAAGAAGTTTAACAAATTTTGCCATGATTCATCCGCTTATTCAATATTTTCAAGTTGATAGACTTTGATTTCCAAATCAATATGTCATGACAAGTTTATAATTAAACATGTGTTTGTGTTTATTATTTCAATATGATTCAATAATAGATTATCTAAATAGTATTAATATATAATCAAATTTAGATTAATTAATGGTTATCGGTTTACAACTTATTATTAGTTTAATATGTAATTTTTGGTCCATACGAGTAGAGTCTAGTTTATCACCTCCGTCTCGAGTCCAAGTAGTGCAAGATAATTCCAATTATCCAATATGTCCAATTTTAATTCGATGAGTAGTTAAATAATCCAATTAGCAAAC
This sequence comes from Chrysanthemum lavandulifolium, assembly GCA_022545495.1. Lineage (NCBI taxonomy): Eukaryota > Viridiplantae > Streptophyta > Magnoliopsida > Asterales > Asteraceae > Chrysanthemum > Chrysanthemum lavandulifolium. The sequence continues at coordinate 129,239,374 of CM040241.1, read as the reverse complement.
CCCAAATTATAACTTAAACGCATTAATGACAAAATCCAATAAGATATGTGAGTTTGATAAATCGATACTCTCAAAAATGTCCACCTAAGTTAAATATGACTAAACTCACATGTGTGGTTGTTTTTGGTTTTCTTATCCCATCCGAGAGCAGAACAACCCTTCTCGGGTTTTGTTTTCCTTTTCCCTTTTGACTCGAAATCGACGTAACCACAATAATATTAATAAGATTGCTACGGAAATCCCAATAAGTCATCTTATAAATAAGCCAACAAATATAAGCCGAAACTAAACTGTAAACAAACATTTATATCAGTGCCACCCAATTTGAGACCAAACAAGACGATATCAACACTACGATTTAATAGTAAACACCATTGTAAACTGAGATTCACACCGATACTATAACAATTCCAGGTCTAGTCCGAAACCCTCACTGGTCTTGACCTGAAACTCATACGGGTTTTGACACCGTGACTCACTGAGTCAACTCGGAACCCAAACGGGTTTTATGACCCGACCAGGACTACATCCAAATAATCCAAACACCACTTGAATCAGTTCATATTACCACACGATACAGTCACGAAACGTTGTATACTCATTTTTATAGCCACGAAACTTATATCCTAACTTGATTTCATTAAACTGCCATACGAATTGTTTCAAAAAAAAAATAATAATGTTTGTAACTTAGTTTTTACCATTGAGTCACCACACGAAACATACTCAAAACCATTTTAAATCCTTTTTCTGTCCACGAAAAACATTAACACAACCAATCCAGAATTGGTTTTTGAAGCAAAAGGGATAAAAGTTAAGTTTTACGATTCGAGTTACCACAAGAAAAGAATGGGGCGAGATACGGAAAAAGAGATGAGGCGAAACGAGGTGATGAAACACGAGCCAATACACTGACCAAAACCCCAAAAGATTAACTCTATTCGTGACTAGTCTCCACCCTAACCCGATTCAAACCCGTAAACATCATCAATTTTACAACGGCAGCAGCAAGAGAAGGTGGCTGACAGCGTGGTGGTGGCAGTGGCAGTGGCGTGGCAGAGGTGATGGTGGTCGGCGAGGAGGGTGGTGCCGGAGTGGCGGCTGGGTTGGGTAGCGGCTGTACAAGAGAGAGAGGCGCAAGGAGGAGGGAGAAACAATAAACCCTAACCCTATTATATCATGTTCTATTTATAGTTGAACACAAGGACGAATTTTGTAATGCACCATGTCCCCTCAGGGACTAAACGTGACATTTCCAGCAATATTTTATAGATATTAGATTCGGGACACATTTGGAGGAGTAAACGGACTCGAAAAATTACGAAACTTGCGCCATCGCGTTCATAATAATTTTTCTGATGAAAATGAGTGCAAATGAAAATAATGATTAATTAGAACGTTTTAATGAGGTTACAATAGTGTCGATGCAGCGTTGTGCAAATTTCACATTTCTGAGACGACTTTCTCGTTTCACATCGATGAGCTCATAAAAGTTCGTAAATGAAAAGCAGATTTAATTTTATCGAAACGAATATCCGGAAAAGTACGAGTGGTTCTGAGACTTCCTCTCTTAACTAATCGCGTCCTCGCGATTCAATTCGAGTTATCCGTTAGATGTGAAAAGAGATAAGGATATTTTCTCAAGATTTCGCTTTCATGTTCCCACGTGGATTCGGGACATTTCTTAAAGTTTCATTGATCGGTAAAGATAGGAAAGCGACTACGCTCAAGTCGCTTGATTTCGCGATTCACGATTTCGATAGGTTTCTCGATCGCCTGGCGTTCGTCGATATGGATATCTTCCAGCAAGGACAACAATTTCCTTCAACCGCGGGGCATTACCTCAAATTACGCACATGTAAACGGCATGAATAGCTAAGTTCTAGCAGTAGATCCAGTCTCTAAGCCACTAGTCTAACTCTAGCAAGAGTCTTAACAAGGATCAACACAACAAGGATTAAACTTTCCACGTTTACTAAACGTATCACACAATCCATGGTGAGATTTAAGCATAGCTTCGTCTTCAATCATGGAATCTCCAAGATTTCCATCATTTTCAATCACAGTCCTTCTGACGACCGCAAGCAATTTGCATTCTGCTTTTGATCTGAACAAATTCAGGATAGAAAGTTGGGTATGTACGTTTTGAGAAGTTTTAAAAGTTTATGAGCATGATTCAGTTGTTAAGGTTATGCTTCTCGAAGGTAAGGGTATATATAAAAAAAAATTAAAATATAGAGCCTTTAAAATTTTAGGAGAGAACTTGATGTATGTAAAGAAAATTGCTAAATTTCATCTTTTGTGATGAAAACTTGTTAAATAAGGTTTTAAGCGACAACATGGAATCGGTTCCAAGTTGAAGGTTTTTATGTGAATTCAAAAGTTGTTTCGCAATTTCAAATAATTTTGAAATACCTTAACTTTTGTAGATGATGGATGAGTTTGTTCCTTAGCAATTAAAATATTTATTGTTTTTAAAACAAAGCGCGTATTTTCACTCCGAAAATTTGGTTTATTTACAAAAGGAAATATCGTTATCCTTTTTTTTTTTTTTTTTTTTTTTTAGGAGTAAATAGTTTGTAAGAAAATTGCGGTAAAGTTTATGAAAATGTTTGTAAAACCACTTTATTGAGTAAGAAAGAAACATTTTATCATTTATGCTTTAATAATAAATCTTAGTTGTGGCTTGGTGTTAAAGCAACAACTTAGTAAGGTGATTGTTAAAACAGCTTACAAGGTAATAGAAAACGATTTATTTATTATTTATAGGGTAGTAGTGAAATCGTAATTAACCTTGTGATATTTTGGTAATACAACAATTCAGGTTGTAAGATAACTCGTGAAATAATTTGTAAAATAGCTTATAAGAAAACAATTTATGGTTTGTCCAATAGAAGAAGATTTCGTAGTTCAATTAATAGGGTGGTAGTAAAATACTTAGTACGGTAAAGGCAAAATGGTTCGTGAGGTAAGAGTACCAAGTTTTATGGTTTTAAATCAAACAGTGGCTAAAATAGCTCACCAAAAGGGTAGAATAGTTTATAAGACCGTAATATAACTTGCAGAAAAATTTTGTAATATAGTTTACAAATTGCTATCGCCATTGTTTGTTGTTTCATAGTAAGGTAATTTATCGGTTTATCACTCTATAGAGAATAGTTTGCAAGCATTAATAAGGTCATTGTTTATGAAGTATGAGTAAGGTTATAATTTTTGGTTTAATGGCACAATAGTAAGACCTTTTGGAAAATGACCGTGAAGTGATTACTAAAATAGTTGGAAGTAGTTCACGTTAGATAACGACGAGGTTTATTATTTCATAAGAGGGTAGTAGGACGGACGATTAATATTTCAAAGGGTGAGTGGAAGATTAGGGATCCATTTCTTAGAAAAATGGCTTGAGTTGCAAGTTGACTCTTGGTATATTTTAGATCTTTTAGTCGTTCATTTATTATTTATTTTTAGCGAAGGGTTCCTTTGTAGATGTCGAGGTGTGTTGTTCCCGTGGCGGCTAGGAAAAAAATCGGTTCATCGATTTGAGTACGAGTTTTGGGGTAGAGATGACATTGTTACACGAATGGGTGACTGAGATGACTTGGTCCCAACGTCTAAGAGAATGGTAATAGGATGGGATGATGGATACATGGGTTGCAACGACTTCGTAATAGTGGTTTAATGGTCAATGAAGACGATAAGTTAATGAGATACGAAATAAGACATAGTATCGTAGCGACCCAAAATATAATCTAGACATAGAGTAATGTCGTGCGGTAAATAAAATTTTAGTTAGTCGCGTAATGTGCTAAGCAAGTCTAAATGGTACTTAAAATCATTAACTCGCATCATGCAACGTTTTCTTTGGTTATGTATTATCCGCCGATAAATCTCATACATAACGTAGGCACGGCGGCTGGTGGTGGCGTAAAGTGGTCCATTTCAACATGGATCATTGTGGTGTCCTTGCAGTGGTAGTGTGCATCATCTGCCATGCAAATCTCCATGCACGTTGCTAGTAAGATGTAGATGCGGAGGCGTAAAGTAGTAGTGTAAAATGGTCAGTTTAGAGAGTGTAGTAATGAGAAAGGTGTTCCACTTAGGAGAAAAGTATCGTAGTAAGAAAATGTTGTGACGTCAATGTGTGATGTGTAGAAGTAAACTTTTATAACTCTTATGATGAACACACATGAAGATTTTACCATTTTAGAAGTCAATAAGGAGGTTAAGTGGACATACCACTATTATAACTACTTTCAGTATTGCAACATTCACCTCACGAGTCGGACATGGGTGATCAAGCTATGTCCCATCGTCCCTGAGTTGAATATAGGTGATCAATCTATATTCACCGAGGTTCAATGAATCTTGCAATGCTTAGCTTAGTTATACTAGTACCATGCCCTAATGTCTTTAAAGTTTGGTATGAAAGATGGAACAAATATTTCATTTATGTGGGGAGAAGGCGTGTAAGCGTTGGTGCGTAAACATACATATAAGTAAAGCAATCATAGCTAATAGTGAGGTTAAGTTGTCGAGAATAAAACACAAATCTTATCAAAGATGACTTCAACGAGTCATAAGTGAGGCATTCACTTAGCGGTGAGGCATTTGTCGGTCATAGGGTTAAGTTTTTGTAAAGTGGTTATAGTCTAGGTTTTGAAAATTTCCTAGTTCTCTATAACCAAGGCTCGATCTAGCTGTAACACCCCAAAAATGGTTTGTGTGGAAGAAAAGTTTTGGGATGCTACTCGGTTGGATCATAACACAAGTGAAAAATAATAGCTTTTTCAGTAAAGATTTCATTTATTGAAATAAAATAGAGTTTACAAAGGTTGATTTGTTGCGGAAAAATGGCCCATTAATAAAATGTGGTCGTTTGTAAATCGAGTCATCTATGACCATGCCATGCCAATGCCCAGCGCCTCGAGTTAGCTATCGCCTTTTCATCCCGAAAATACATGCTAAAAGTCAACACAATGGTTGAGTGAATTCATAGGTTTAGTAAATAAGCGAGTTGATCACAAGATTTCCAAGTTTAAGATAAGCCATGGGCTACGTTGTTATCGCCCATAAAAGATAGTTGATATTATTGCACTAAGCTCATGACACCAAACTAACGCATACACCTAAATTATCGGTGTAAGTAAATCAAATTGCCCTACGAGATGTAATAGCCACATAGAGATACCAAATATAGTGCGCCGGTTATTTCCGATAACCGAGTCGAGTCGTCGGTTCCATAGTACTATCCACGATATTTTGTTCACTTTCATAGTGATTAATGGTTCATGATGTGGGGACTTTTGGCAAACAACTTAGGCGAGTCATAATATCAAAAGTACAATGACAGTTTTCAAGCAATTGTGATCATAAAAGCGATAGTAGCATGTATTCTCTCCCGGAGTTTATAAAGCAGTTAAAAGAGTAAAAGTGGGTATGAACTCACCTTAGTCGAGAAGCAATGCAAGAATCGATACAATCACAACTAGCATCGGAAAAGAAGCAAAGTAGTATCAAGGGTGGCATCGCACAATGACCCAAGAGTACGGTCACAACGGCTCATCATCGACAACCTAGTAGTGTACGGCTTATCTCAGGATACGTCTCGTAAAGTAAATAGATTTTCAAAAGATAAGTGTTTTAGTTTTCGTGGATACTCGTATCAATATTTGTTTAAAAAGTATAATATCATCTCTCAAAATGTTTATTATTAGCGTTTCGTGTGGTGGTAAGAAAACAATGACTCGACAAGTAACTCACGCCAAATATAACTCACACAAAAGCGTAATGTTTATCCCAATACATTACAAAGAATAGTCAATAGATATTGACCAAGACTCAAGAACACACACCAATGCAGATAAAACATATACCGAAATTAAACAAGCAAGGATCATTTAGCAAGTAAGTAACAAGTAAATAATTGGTGGACTTTTAGGCATTTACAAGCAGTCCCAAATAGTTAGAAAAGTCTATTAGGTTTTATAAGAAAACTCTAATTAACAACAAAGGTTTCATAATTAAATAAAACATATGTCTAGGTTTCTCATCGGGTTTTATAGGAATAGAATGTTTTCAATTAATGGCATAAGTTTAAGAAGTTTAACAAATTTTGCCATGATTCATCCGTTTATTCAATATTTTCAAGTTGATAGACTTTGATTTCCAAATCAATATGTCATGACAAGTTTATAATTAAACATGTGTTTGTGTTTATTATTTCAATATGATTCAATAATAGATTATCTAAATAGTATTAATATATAATCAAATTTTAGATTAATTAATGGTTATCAGTTTTACAACTTATTATTAGTTTAATATGTAATTTTTTTGGTCCATACGAGTAGAGTCTAGTTTATCACCTCCGTCTCGAGTCCAAGTAGTGCAGTATAATTCCAATTATCCAATATGTCCAATTTTAATTCGATGAGTAGTTAAATAATCCAATTAGCAAACCCCAATTATAACTTAAGCGTTTAATGACAAAATCCAATAAGATATGTGAGTTTGATAAATCGATACTCAAAAATGTCCACCTAAGTTAAATATGACTAAACTCACATGTGTGGTTGTTTTTGGTTTTCTTATCCCATCCGAGAGCGTAACAACCCTTCTCGGGTTTTGTTTTCCTTTTCCTTTGACTCGAAATCGGCGTAACCACAATAATATTAATAAGATTGCTCACGGAAATCCCAATAAGTCATCTTATAAATAAGCCAACAAATATAAGCGAAACTAAATCGTAAACAAACATTTATATCGGTGCCGCAATTTGAGACCAAACAAGGCGATATCAACACTACGATTTAATAGTAAACACCATTATGGCGAGATTCACACCGATACTATAACAATTCGGTCTAGTCCGAAACCCTCACCGGTCTTGACACGAAACTCATCTGGGTTTTGACACCGTGACTCACCGAGTCGACTCGGAACCCAAACGGGTTTTATGACCCGACCAGACTACATCAAATAATCCAAACACCACTTGAATCGGTTCATATTACCACACGATACGATCGCGAAACGTTGTATACTCATTTTATAGCCACGAAACTTATATCCTAACAGATTTCATTAAACCGCCATACGAATTGTTTCAAAAAAAAAATAATAATGTTTGTAACTTAGTTTTTACCATTGAGTCACCACACGAAACATACTCAAAACCATTTTAAATCCTTTTTCTGTCCACGAAAAACATTAACACAACCAATCCAGAATTGGTTTTTGAAGCAAAAGGGATAAAAGTTAAGTTTTACGATTCGAGTTACCACAAGAAAAGAATGGGGCGAGATACGGAAAAAGAGATGAGGCGAAACGAGGTGATGAAACACGAGCCAATACACTGACCAAAACCCCAAAAGATTAACTCTATTCGTGACTAGTCTCCACCCTAACGATTCAAACAGTAAACATCATCAATTTTACAACGGCAAAGAAGAAGAGAAGGTGACAGTGGTGGTGGCGATGGCGATGGCGTGGCAGGTGATGGTGGTCGGAGAGGAGGTGCCGGAGTGGCGGCCGGGTTGGAGTAGCGGTGTACAAGAGAGAGAGCAAGGAGGAGGAGAAACAATAAACCACAACCCTATTATATCATGTTCTATTTATAGTTGAGCACAAGGACAATTTTGTAATGCACCATGTCCCTCGGGGACTAAGCGTGACATTCGACAATATTTTATAGATATTAGATTCGGGACACATTTGGAGGAGTAAACGGACTCGAAAAATTACGAAACTTACGCCATCGCGTTCATAATAATTTTTCTGATGAAAATGAGTGCAAATGAAAATAATGATTAATTAGAACGTTTTAATGAGGTTACAATAGTGTCGGTACGCGTTGTGTGCAAATTTCACATTTCCTGAGACAGCTTTCTCGTTTTCACATCAGATGAGCTCATAAAAGTTCGTAAATGAAAAACAGACGAATTTTATCGAAAACGAATATCTGGAAAAGTACGAGTGGTTACAGACTTCCCTCCTTAACGGAATCGCGTCCTCGCGATTCAATTCGAGTTATCCGTTAGATGTGAAAAGAGATAAGGATATTTTCTCAAGATTTCGTTTTCATGTTCCCACGTGGATTCGGGACATTTCTTAAAGTTTCATTGATCGGTAAAGATAGGAAACGACTGCTTTCAAGTCGCTTGATTTCGCGATTCACGATTTCGATAGGTTTCTCGATCTTGCCTAGGCGTTCGTCGATATGGATATCTTCCGCCAGGACAACAATTTCCTTCAACCGCGGGCATTACCTCAAATTACGCATGTAAACGGCATGAATAGCTAAGTTCTAGCGATGATCGGTCTCTAAGCCACTAGTCTAACTCTAGCAAGAGTCTTAACAAGGATCAACACAACAAGGATTAAACTTTCCACGTTTACTAAACGTATCACACAATCCATGGTGAGATTTAAGCATAGCTTCGTCTTCAATCATGGAATCTCCAAGATTTCCATCATTTTCAATCACGGTCCTTCGACGACATGAAGCAATTTGCATTACGCTTTTGATCCGAACAAATTCGAGGATAGAAAGTTGGGTATGTACGTTTTGAGAAGTTTTAAAAGTTTATGAGCATGATTCAGTTGTTAAGGTTATGCTTCTCGAAGGTAAGGGTATATATAAAAAAAATTAAAATATAGAGCCTTTAAAATTTTAGGAGAGAACTTGATGTATGTAAAGAAAATTGCTAAATTTCATCTTTTGTGATGAAAACTTGTTAAATAAGGTTTTAAGCGACAACATGGAATCGGTTCCAAGTTGAAGGTTTTTATGTAATTCAAAGTTGTTTCGCAATTTCAAATAATTTTGAAATACCTTAACTTTTGTAGATGATGGATGAGTTTGTTCCTTAGCAATTAAAATATTTATTGTTTTTAAAACAAAGCGTATTTTCACTCAGAAAATTTGGTTTATTTACAAAAGGAAATATCGGTTATCCTTTTTTTTTTTTTTTTTTTTTTTTTTTTTTTTTTAGGAGTAAATAGTTTGTAAGAAAATTGCGATAAAGTTTATGAAAATGTTTGTAAAACCACTTTATTGAGTAAGAAAGAAACATTTTTATCATTCTGGGTTTAATAATAAATCTTAGTTGTGGCTTGGTGTTAAAGCAACAACTTAGTAAGTGATTGTTAAAACACACACAGGTAATAGAAACGATTTATTTATTATTTATAGGGTAGTAGTGAAATCGTAATTAACCTTGTGATATTTTGGTAATACAACAATTAGGTTGTAAGATAACTCGTGAAATAATTTGTAAAATAGCTTATAAGAAAACAATTTATGGTTTGTCCAATAGAAGAAGATTTAAGTAGTTCAATTAATAGGGTGGTAGTAAAATACTTAGTACGGTAAAGGCAAAATGGTTCGTGAGGTAAGAGTACCAAGTTTTATGGTTTTAAATCAAACAGTGGCTAAAATAGCTCACCAAAAGGGTAGAATAGTTTATAAGACCGTAATATAACTTGCAGAAAAATTTTGTAATATAGTTTACAAATTGCTATCGCCATTGTTTGTTGTTTCATAGTAAGGTAATTTATCGGTTTATCACTCTATAGAGAATAGTTTGCAAGCATTAATAAGGTCATTGTTTATGAAGTATGAGTAAGGTTATAATTTTTGGTTTAATGGCACAATAGTAAGACCTTTTGGAAAAATGACCGTGAAGTGATTACTAAAATAGTTGGAAGTAGTTCACGTTAGATAACGACGAGGTTTATTATTTCATAAGAGGGTAGTAGGACGGACAGTTAATATTTCAAAGGGGTGAGTGGAAGATTAGGGATCTGTTTCCAGAAAAATGGCTTGAGTTGCAAGTTGACTCTTGGTATATTTTTAGATCTTTTAGTCGTTCATTTATTATTTATTTTTAGCGAAGGGTTCCTTTGTAGATGTCGAGGTGTGTTGTTCCTGGATGCTAGGGAAAAAATCGTTCATCGATTTGGTACGAGTTTTGGGGGTAGAGATGACATTGTTACCGCAATGGGTGACGAGATGACTTGGTCCCAACGTCTAAGAGAATGGTAATAGGATGGGATGATGGATACATGGGTTGCAACGACTTCGTAATAGTGGTTTAATGGTCAATGAAGGCGATAAGTTAATGAGATCGAAACAAGACATAGTATCGTAGCGACCCAAAATATAATCTAGACATAGAGTAATGTCGTGCGGTAAATAAAATTTTAGTTAGTCGCGTAATGTGCTAAGCAAGTCTAAATGGTACTTAAAATCATTAACTCGCATCATGCAGCGTTTTTCTTTGGTTATGTATTATCCGCTCGATAAATCTCATACATAACGTGAGGCACGGCGGCGCAAGTGGTGGCGTAAAGTGGTCCATTTCAACATGGATCATTGTGGTGTCCTTGCGAAGTGGTAGTGTGCATCATCCGTCATGCAAATCTCCATGCACGTTGCTAGTAAGGTGTAAGCGGAGGCGTAAGGTAGTAGTGTAAAATGGTCGGTTTAGAGTGTAGTAATGAGAAAGGTGTTCCACTTAGGAGAAAAGTATCGTAGTAAGAAAATGTTGTGGCGTCAATGTGTGATGTGTAGAAGTAAACTTTATAACTCTTATGATGAACACACATGAAGATTTTACCATTTTAGAAGTCAATGAGGAGGTTAAGTGGACATACCTATTATAACTACTTTCGATGTTGCAACATTCACCTACGGAGTCGAGACATAGGTGATCAAGCTATGTCCCATCGTCCCGTGTTGAATATAGGTGATCAATCTATATTCACCCGAGGTTCAATGAATCTTGCAATGCTTAGCTTAGTTATACTAGTACCATGCCCTAATGTCTTTAAAGTTTGGTATGAAAGATGGAACAAATATTTCATTTATGTGGGGGAGAAGGCGTGGCGCGTGATGCGTAAACATACATATAAGTAAAGCAATCATAGCTAATAGTGAGGTTAAGTTGTCGGTAATAAAACACAAATCTTATCAAAGATGACTTCAACGAGTCATAAGTGAGGCATTAAACAGGCGAGTGTGCATTTGTCGGTCATAGGGTTAAGTTTTTGTAAAAGTGGTTATAGTCTAGGTTTTGAAAATTTCTAGTTCTACATAACAAAGGCTCGATACTAACCGTAACACCCCAAAAATGGTTTGCAATGGAAGAAAAAGTTTTTGGGATGCTACTCGATTGGATCATAACACAAGTGAAAAATAATAGCTTTTTCGTAAAGATTTCATTTATTGAAATAAAATAGAGTTTACAAAGGTTGATTTGTTCTGGAAAAATGGCCCATTAATAAAATGTGGTCCCCATTTGTAAATCGTAGTCATCTATGACCATGCCATGCCAATGCCCAAGCGCCCGAGTTAGCTATCGCTTTTCATCACGAAAATACATGCTAAAAGTCAACACAATGGTTGAGTGAATTCATAGGTTTAGTAAATAAGCGATTGATCACAAGATTTCCAAGTTTAAGATAAGCCATGGGCTCGTTGTTATCGCCCATAAAGATAGTTGATATTATTGCACTAAGCTCATGACACCAAACTAATCGCATACACCTAAATTCTTGGTGTAAGTAAATCAAATTGCCCTACGAGATGTAATAGCCAATTACATAGAGATACCAAATATAGTGCTTGGGTTATTTCCGATAACCGAGTCGGTCGTCGGTTCCCATAGTACTATCCACGATATTTGCGTTCACTTTCATGAGTGATTAATGGTTCATGATGTGGGGACTTTGGCAAACAACTTAGGCAGAGTCATAATATCAAAAGTCGAAAAGCAGTTTTTCAAGCAATTGTGATCATAAAAGCGGTAGTAGCATGTATTCTCTCCCAAGGAGTTTATAAAGCAGTTAAAAGAGTAAAAGTGGGGCTATGAACTCACCTTAGTCCGGCAATGCAAGAATCGATACAATCACAACTAGCATCGGAAAGAGAAGCAAAGTAGTATCAAGGGTGGCATCGCACAATGACCCAAGAGTACAGATCACAACGGCTCATCATCGACTTAACCTAGTAGTGTACGGCTTATCTCGGGATACGTCTAAGTAAAGTAAATAGATTTTCAAAAGATAAGTGTTTTAGTTTTCGTGGATACTCGTATCAATATTTGTTTAAAAAGTATAATATCATCTCTCAAATGTTTATTATTAGCGTTTAGTGTGGTGGTGAAAACAATGACTCGACAAGTAACTCACGCCAAATATAACTTCACACAAAAGCGTAATGTTTATCCCAATACATTACAAAGAATAGTCAATAGATATTGACCAAGACTCAAGAACACACACCAATGCAATAAAACATATACCGTAAATTAAACAAGCAAGGATCATTTAGCAAGTAAGTAACAAGTAAATAATTGGTGGACTTTTAGGCATTTACAGGAGTCCCAAATAGTTAGAAAAGTCTATTAGGTTTTATAAGAAAACTCTAATTAACAACAAAGGTTTCATAATTAAATAAAACATATGTCTAGGTTTCTCATCGGTTTTATAGGAATAGAATGTTTTCAATTAATGGCATAAGTTTAAGAAGTTTAACAAATTTTGCCATGATTCATCCGCTTATTCAATATTTTCAAGTTGATAGACTTTGATTTCCAAATCAATATGTCATGACAAGTTTATAATTAAACATGTGTTTGTGTTTATTATTTCAATATGATTCAATAATAGATTATCTAAATAGTATTAATATATAATCAAATTTTAGATTAATTAATGGTTATCAGTTTACAACTTATTATTAGTTTAATATGTAATTTTTTGGTCCATACGAGTAGAGTCTAGTTTATCACCTCAGTCTCGAGTCCAAGTAGTGCGATATAATTCAATTATCCAATATGTCCAATTTTAATTGATGAGTAGTTAAATAATCCAATTAGCAAACCCCAAATTATAACTTAAACGTACTAATGACAAAATCCAATAAGATATGTGAGTTTGATAAATCGATACTCTCAAAATGTCCACCTAAGTTAAATATGACTAAACTCACATGTGTGGTTGTTTTGGTTTTCTTATCCCATCCGAGGAGCGTAACAACCCTTCTCGGTTTTGTTTTCCTTTTCCTTTTGACTCGAAATCGACGTAACCACAATAATATTAATAAGATTGCTACGAAATCCCAATAAGTCATCTTATAAATAAGCCAACAAATATAAGCGAAACTAAACGTAAACAAACATTTATATCGGTGCACCCATTTGAGACCAAACAAGGCGATATCAACACTACGATTTAATAGTAAACACCATTGTAAATCGAGATTCACACCGATACTATAACAATTCGGTCTAGTCCGAAACCTCACTGGTCTTGACACGAAACTCATCTGGGTTTTGACACCGTGACTCACTGAGTCAACTCGGAACCCAAACGGGTTTTATGACCCGACCAGGACTACATCCAAATAATCCAAACACCACTTGAATTAGTTCATATTACCACACGATACAGTCACGGAACGTTGTATACTCATTTTTATAGCCACGAAACTTATATCCTAACTTGATTTCATTAAACCGCCATACAATTGTTTCAAAAAAATAATAATAATAATGTTTGTAACTTAGTTTTACCATTGAGTCACCACGCGAAACATACTCAAAACCATTTTAAATCCTTTTTACGTCCCGAAAAACATTAACACAACCAATCCGAATTGGTTTTGAAGCAAAAGGATAAAAGTTAAGTTTCTGATTCGACTTACCACAAGAAAAAGAATGGGCGAGATACGGAAAAGAGATGAGGCGAAACGAGGTGATGAAACACGAGCCAATACAACACCAAAACCCCAAAAGATTAACTCTATTCGTGACTAGTCTCCACCCTAACCCGATTCAAACCCGTAAACATCATCAATTTTACAACGGCAAGAAGAAGGTGGTGACAGTGGTGGTGGTGGCGATGGCGATGCGTGGCGAGAGGTGATGGTGGTCGGCAGGAGGGTGGTGCGTGGCGGTTGGGTTGGGTAGCGGTGTAGAAGAGAGAGCGCAAGGAGGAGGAGAAACAATAAACCTAACCCTATTATATCATGTTCTATTTATAGTTGAGCACAAGGGCGAATTTTGTAATGCACCATGTCCCTCAGGGGACTAAGCGTGACATTTCCAAAGAATATTTTATAGATATTAGATTCGGACACATTTGGAGGAGTAACGGACTCGAAAAATTACTGAACTTTGCGCCATCGCGTTCATAATAATTTTTCGATGAAAATGAGTGCAAATGAAAATAATGATTAATTAGAACGTTTAATGAGGTTACAATAGTGTCGAGTGCGCGTTGTGTGCAAATTTCACATTTCCAGAGGCGCTTTTCTCGTTTTCACATCAGATGAGCTCATAAAAGTTCGTAAATGAAAAACAGACGAATTTTATCGAAAACGAATATCTGGAAAAGTACGAGTGGTTACAGAGTCATGGTGGGTGGTGTGATGTCAAGAATATCCACGTGGGAGGCTATACTTCAGCAGGTTGTGAAACGTCTTTCGAAGTAGAAATTGAAAACACTTTCTATATAAGGAAGGTTAACTCTCTTAAAATCAGTTCTTGGTTCGATTCCAATTTATCACGTGTCGATCTTCAAAGTTCCAGTGGAGGTGTTGAAAAGAATGGAGTCCATTCGGAGTCATTTTTTTAATGGAGCGGCTTATAAAGAAAAGAAGGCAACTTGGACGAGATGGGACAAGGTTTTGGCTCAAACAGAAAGGTGGGTTAGGTGTGTCTAGTTTTTATGCTTTGAACCGGACACTCATGTTTAAATGGGTTTGGCATTTTAAATCTCAAAACTCATATATGTGGGATCGAATCATCAAAGTGGTTCATGGTGATAATGGGCACATTGACTTGATTCCTAAATCTTCTCGATCTTCAATATGGATTGATATTGTTCGTGAAATGTATCATCTAAAGCAGAAAGGGATTGATTTGTTATCTTATTGTATAAAAAAGGTGGGGAATGGTGTTGACACTTTATTTTGGGATGAAGTTTGGTTGCGAGATGTGCCATTCAAACATATATATCCTAGAGTAAATGCCTTGGAAATAAATAAGTTGATATCCGTAGCAGAAAAATTGGACTATCAATATGTTATCTTATCGTTGAGACGTGAGCCGAAGGGAGGTGCTGAGTGTGATCAAGAAATCCAGTTGTCTTCTAGAATAGCGGATGTTGTTTTGTCTCAAATGCAAGATAGATGGTTATGGTCATTAACAGGTAGTGGAGACTTCTCAGTTGCTTTGGTTCGCAAATACATTGACGACCGAAGGTTACCTGAACTTCATAATCCAACTAGATGGGTAAATGTAATGCCGATTAAAGTGAACGTTTTAGCTTGGAAAGTTAGTTTGGATAATTTACCTACAAGATTAAATTTGTCTATTAGAGGAATGGAAATTAATTCCACTTTATGTCCGATATGCGGTGTGCAAGTCGAATCAACGGAGCATCTCATGTTCTCTTGTTCTATGGTGTCTGATTTGGTTCGAAAGGTGATGAATTGGTGGGGTCTTGGATATCCGGAGTTAGCTTCCTATGATGATTGGTTTTCTTGGTTTAAGCATCTTGATATTCACTCCAAAGCCAAGAAAATTTTTGGAAGGAATATTTTATGTTATGTGGTGGTAAATTTGGAGATTTCGACACAAGACTTTTTTCGGGAAGAATATTCACAAGAAGGCGATTTATTTGATGACTTACTTACTTTAACTTTTCAATGGTGTAATGCTAGATGTAAAGCAAATATAAGTTGGGTATGATAGTTACAAAATCCTATGCTAATTATCGTGTAATTGGTTTTTTCTAGCTTCTTGCTAATTTTTATAAAGTTACCGTTCAAAAAAAAAAAAAAAAAAAAATATATATATATACATTGTTCATGTTTTTGTAACCTCTGGAAAAATAAGGGCTGTTTGGTATCCGGTTTTGCTTTATTGGATTGATGTCAAATGTTGTTTTAGTTGTTTGGTATATAAGATCAGTTTTTAAAGTTGTAAGAATAACCCTATCCAAGGGTTTTAACAAACCCCGGGCACATGGGTGGGGCTAGGAAAGTATAGCAAAATGGTTTCTTAAACTTTGAGACAACACAATTTTTTGACCATATATTTTGGTTGCTACTATCATATTTGTATGAAGTACTACGTACCAACATGCACCCCTACTTCAATATACATTTTTTTCTTTTAACTTATTAAATAATTTTAAATATATTTTTCTCTTTTTTACGTCAAATCAAAATTAAAATCCAAATTCTAATCCAAATCTAAATCATAATCCGAAACCCATCTACAAACCAAACGGGCCTAAGGTTTCACTTCCCTCGGCTTCAAAGGTACGGCAAATGGCTTTAGACTCGATCCACCAACTATGGGTTTTGACCAAAAAGAATTTTTTACAACAACGTCGGTGTCACCTTTCGGTTGTTAATAAAGAAAGTGCTTCTGAAAATAGTTATCGTTAGTACCACGGTACATCACTTTCGGCCGTTGAGCCCGTGCCATTTGTCCTTTCCATTTGGTTGCATCAACCCTCTCAAACGTACTCCAAATATTCCTATAGAATAGTATTTTACTTTTGTTTTTATACAAAAAGAAAACGTATCTTCAAATGGAGATCGAGTCATCATCTTTATTTCTCCAATCAAGTGAAATTATATTTTGATTTGCAAATTGTTCATTAAAACAACTAGATGACTTAATAAGTCATTTGATATTCTCATAATGTTCATGGTTTAATCTCATTATGTACACATTTAGAGGTGACCAAAGAAATGGTCGGAAATAGTCATAGGGATACTCAGTTTTCTATCAAGTAACATGCATTTCTTTTTCTTCTTTTTTTTCGTCACCCATATGCTCTTCCAACAATAAGTTGTAGGTTTAGGTTTTGATACATAGATGGATATGGGTATGTTTGCAGTCGAAAAAACAAAATTACTTGTTTGTTGACAATTCTTTCATATACTAAAGAGATAATTTCATGGGAAACTATATTTTTATCGTTTTACATCTACATCGATCAAAAGTAATAAAGGTCCACTAATTAAGGTAAAGGAATGTTTTTGGAACCCTACTCGATATCTGAAATGGGTGAGTGAGAATGAAGAGACGGTTAATCCAACCCCACAAAGCCACGACACGACCCAGTCTTTTTGAAACTAATGTGCATCACTCATGCCCTACGGATTCAATCAAAGAGATTATATATCTAACAAGACATGTCCTGAAAAGTTTAATTAAAAAGTTTGAAACTATTCAATTTGCGTCATTTTATTTAGAATACAAATTGAAAAGTTGATGCTGAATCATAAAACCTGATGGACAAAAAGAATTAGAAACGTATTCAATTTGTTTGAAAAAAGTTTAAAGTTAAAGGTTTTATGGATATTTAAATATTAGTATATTCGGATTGAACTCGAGGCTTGGGATTGCATTCATTACCCATGAGTTGATGTTAATAATTAATATATAAATGTTATTAAATTATTAGTCACGAAATAAATACTTAACGATAGTTAATATTTAACGGGTTTTGACTAACGGTCGTTAAATGTAAACTACGAGGACTAAGAATTAAATTAGTGGACAAGAAGGATCTAGAATCCCTTTGGGGGAGCATGGCCGGTCGTGGGCTTCTCAACCCAGGAGGTGGATTTCTTGGTCACCGGTTTTGAGAACATATATATACAAACCCTTGTATTCATTATTCTCCCAACATTGGATCACCAATAGACCTAATTTCTTTTCTCGTCTCCTCTTTCTTGTGTGGCGGTCAGTACACCCTCACCATAAGGGTTTCGATTTGCTTAACTCAAGATTAAGTATTTGGTTTTATTTGTGATTCAAGAACCTAGCTTTTCACATCAAATCGCTATTAGTACTTGTGTACAAGAACGAAGAACAAACGCATTTGTGTTTGTGTATTCCTTGGTGATCGAATTCTTTAGGGTCGAATTTGGTGAAACCCTAAGTTAGGGTTTTGGGTTTTGTTCTTGTTCGAACATCGTTTGGTTTACTTGAATTGCTAAAAGGTACGCGTTTCTTATTCGGTTAATTAATATACATATATTATTCTTATTCTTCCGCTGCATGCTTTGATGATGTTTACTTGCTTTTATAATTTGTTATGATTAGTATATTCCAACAGTGGCATCATGAGCCGTTAATATGATGTAATTAATTACCGAAACACATAAAAATTGAATCTTTATGATTATTGCATGTTTTTTTATGGTTTCTAGGGTTTTGAATTAAACCCTAATTTTTAATTAATGGGTCGATTACCACTTTTATTATTTAATTAGGTTTTATTTTTTGTAAAACTTGTAGAAACCCTAGGATTGCATGCTAGTTTTATGTGGTTATTATGAATAAATTGTTATGTGCCATGTAATATCGTATCTTGGGTGATAATTGTTATCACGGAATCCATGGTGGAACATGCATGTTTTGCCATGGAGTATTGTTTATGATAAATTGTTCGATGATACACACATGTTTTATTTATTTGATAATTATTGAATTGGGGAAGACCTCAATTATACTAATAAAAATTCGTTATGTGCTATTTGGTATACTATTAACTTTGGCTTATGCAATCGACTTGTCGATGTATGTGGCTCATCTACCTTGTAGTTGAAAGCCCTTGTTAATGTATGCATTTATTTACGCCTAGAATTGTTTATTAGCGTTTATCGAAATAATTATGCATGTGGCTAATTGTTTTTACATATGTTAAATTGTTTAGTTATATGTTTATATTATTTGAGTGTGTTTAATTTTTATTAAATTGCTTTTTTGTTTATATATTGTTGGACACGTTAGTAAGCAAAAGGGTTTTTTATGAATAGAAAATTAAATGGACTAAATAATGGCTTAAACTGATTTGTTATCTAAGTGTTATTCTTGAACTTTTAATCGATTGATGTGATTGTACTAAATGGTTAGAACGGCTCATCCACTAGAACAAACTATAAAGGGTTAATTAAGAAGTGCGCATAGTCACTTTGAAAGGATGTCTAAGGTTATGCTTTTGCGCTTACACGGTCCTCTCTCCCTCTGTAAAGTTCGATTGGGTTACCTAGTATAACCATTCAATGTACGAAGAATCTTAGTGCAAATTGTAAGTTTCTCAACGATCGATTAAAACTTTGTAGAACTAAATCTTAGCAATTAAAATCTTATGTAAGTTTTCGATAATATTATGATATAAAGTTGTATGCATGCTTCTTTATACATAAGTTTTGATTACACGTCAAAAATTGTACCCTTTAAATTTAAGTTTATGCCATCTAATGATATGAAACACTTGAAGTTGTAATTTAGTTATATGAGACCTTGATCAGATTACAATAACAAGGTGAATTTTTGTTGTGTGAGACCTCGACAATTATTTGCGGTTTCTAAATTAGACAACTTAATTAAGTTAGTTAGTGAGATCTATGACTTAAGGCATAAGATGGGATAAAACATGCTTACGTTTTGCATTAATTGTTTTGGAAAAATTGTAAATCCCATAACTTTTGGAATTGAAAACTTGTTTGTCAATTATTGTTTTTCAACAATTACCTATTCTATACTTTCACCACTACTAGATCAACTGATGTGGTGAAACTATGATAATGAGGATCCAAAATTCAAGGAAAATACTATGGTTAATATGAATATTGACCAAAGGGTATTTTATTTTCTTGAATGATTACTTATCGAAAGTACTAACTTTTGAACTTTTATTTTACGTAGAAATGGCTCAAGTGAATCTCTGCACTAGCCTCGTCATTCAATTTATGTTTGATCGAGAGAATTGGTAGTAGCGCAATTTCGGTGATTGGTATCGACAACTCGAATTGTCTTGAGGTTGCCAAAAGACTAGATAATTTGACTACGCCTTGTCCTCCCGAACTGCAGGTGGTGCTACTTCTGTTGAAGCACGTCTTTGGCAACTATCTGAGTATGACAAGTATAATGAGGTCGCTTGCATTATGCTCGGGAGTATGAATTCAAACTTGCAAAAGCAGTTTGAAAATTACTTCCTAATCTCATGCTCGAAGAATTGCAAAGGTTGTTTGAAAAGCCTATGATTGTAGAGTTGTATGATCGATAGATGCTCTACGGTTGCAAGCAAGGAGATGGGAAACACATGGCGCCAGCTGCTCGAAATGATGAGTTACATGGACCACTGGCGACTTAACTATTCTACCCTAATGACATACAAATTGGCACGATCAATGAGATCCCTTAACAAGGAATTTGATGGTTTCGTGCGCCAATTACAATATGCATTGCACGGGAAGCCATCAATGAGGTACATGCAATGCTCATTGATTACAAGAAAGGTTTGCCCAAGAAGGCCCCTACATGCGGTTCGACCATCCGGAAGGGTAGGATTTCTAAGCCTAATAAGCCGCTAGCGAACAAGAAAGGAAAGGTAAGGGTAAAGTTGATAAGGGAAAACAAGTTATGGGTTATCAACAAGAACCCAAGAAGTACCCTCCCAGCGTGAGAATCGAAGAAGGATCGGGCTTGTCATCAACTGCCCGAGGTAGGACCTTTGGAAGAGGAATTGTCCACTCTACCTTGATGAGTTGCGCAATAAGAGGTATAAAAATCTTGCACTGTGGCTAGTACTTGGTACTCTTTTGATGATAGAATTATTTGCTTTTCCTCATAAAATAAATTCTGGGTATATGATCTTGGATGTGGTATTCACATTTGTAATACAACTGAGGGACTTAGAGGAGCAGGAAGCTTGCCTATAGACGACAATACCGCACGCGTGGGTAATGGAGCACATGCGATCGTTGAAGCTATAAGCACGTTTGATTTAGTTTACCTTCGGGTTAGTAATTGTCTTTAAACGATTGTCATTCTGCACCTTCTATTGTTAGGGTGTCGTTTACATTTCCTTGTTAAAAGATATTGGTTTTATTCATACATTTCTTGATTATGGAATTTCGGTTTCTTTAAATGGTGTTTTTACTTTAATGTTATTCCGATAAATGGTGTGTTTGAAATTGATTTGCATGTAATATGATTGATAAAAATAATTATGTCTTTAGCATCAATAATAAAAGAATCAAAGGTGATTTAGATTCTTCATTTCTTTGGCATTGTAGACTTGCTCACATAGGCAAGAAACGCGTGCAACAATTTGCAACACGATGGGCTTTGCAAAACATCAATGATGAATCATTTGATAAATGCAAATCTTGCATATCCGGGAAGATGACCAAGAAACCTTTACAAATAGTTTAGAAAGGCCTTCGATCTTCTTGGTGTGATACATCTTGGCGATATGTAGACCACTAAGACATGTGTCAAGGAAGGGTGCTAGCTACTTCTTAATCTTCTTGATGATTTCGGTCGTTATGGTTATGTTTATTTACTTAAACATAAACATGAAGTCTTTGAAACATTTAAGGTTTTAAGAGTGAAGTAGAAGCGCAACTAGGAAAGAAGATTAAAGCTCTTCGATCCGATAGTGGTGGTGAATATTTAAGCCAAGAGTTTAAAGATTATCTAGTGAGTGTGGTATCGTCCGAACTCACATCTCCATATACTCCACAACAAAATGGTGTGTCACGAGAGAAGAAATCGTACATTTTTAGACATGGTGCGATCAATGTTTAATCTTACAACTCTTCCTTTATCCTTTTGGGATTATGCTTTAGAAACTTGCATTCGCATATTGAATATGGTTCTAACTAAGAAGGTTGATAAGACTCCTTATGAAGTGTGGTATGGAAAGCTCCCAACTTGTCTTACTTAAAGGTGCAGGGTTGTGAGGCGTTTGTTAAGCGTGACTCTGGCGATAATTTGAAACAAAGATCTGTTAAGTGTATCTTAAGTAGGATACCCAAAGGAAACTATGGGTTACTACTTTTACTTTCCACACGAAAACAAAGTAATTGTTGCTAGGTATGGAGAATTCCTTGAAAGGGATCTCATATCTCATGAAATCAATGGGAGAGTTTATGATCCGGAATATGATCAAGAAGATACAACACCTTACGAAAACACTAGCCAACCTCAGTAGAACCCGAAAGTGCAGTGTTCCACACGAAGTTGAAGTGGTTCCCATTCGTAGATCCGCAAGGACTACTGCGTGCACTGGCGTCTATGTCTCAACGTAGAAGGCGAGGAAAATATGTTAGGGGATCTTGGTGAACACCGCTAACTATAAAGGCGCCATGATGAGTCCCGAAAAGGAAAAATGGCGAGTTGCAATGAATGGGAAATGCAATCCATGAAAGATAATGAAGTTTGGATAGAGGTTGACTTACCTCCAAATGCTAAGGTAGTTGGAAGTAAGTGGCTCTATAAGATAAAACCGACATGGATGGCAATGCACACACCTAAAAGCTCGTCTTGTAGCTCGGGTATACTCGAACCTTTGGGATAGAATATGAGGAGACATTTTCTCTGTGAGCGCACATTAGAGCTATTAAGATTCTTATAGCCATATTGCGCACTATGACTATGAGATATGGCAAATGGATGTAAAACGCCTTCTTAAGCAGTCGCCTAGATGAGGACATATATATGGCGCACTGAAGGGTTTAATGAATCCAAAGTTTACGAGCGTGTATGCAAACTAAAGATCCATTTATGGGTTGAAGCAAGCATCAAGGCAATGGAACAAGAAGTTTGATGAAAAAATCAAGAAATTTGGTTTCCTCAAAATCTTGATGAGCCATGTGTATCACAAAGCTAGTGGGAGTAATGTTATTTTCCTTATCTTATATGTCGATGACATATTGATCATGGGAAAAGACATTCCAAGTTTGCAAGATGTAAATTCTTATCTTGGAAAGTGCTTTTCTATGAAGGATTTGGGGAAGCAACATTTATTACGGGAATCAAGATCTCACCGAGATAGATCAAAGGCGGTTAATTGGACTAAGCCAAAGTGCTTACATTGATAAAATATTGAAGAGATTCAATATGCAAGATTCCAAGAAGGGATATTTGCCGATGAAAGTTGAACATGGCTTAAGTAATAAACTATCTTGTCAACACACGAAGAATGGCACACATGAGAAAAGTTCCTTATGCTTGATCTATCATGTATGTTGTGAGATGTACAAGGCACGATGTGGCGTTTGCCTGAGAATATCACCGATCGGTATCAACATAACCTGTGTGAAACATCGGCAGTCGTTAAGAACATTCTTAAGTATCTAAGGGCTACTAAAGAAATGTTTCTAGTGTATGGAGGAAATCCGGATCTGCGAACTTGATGTTCTGAGTTTTGCGATCGTCATTCCAAAGCGATAAAGATGATCTGAAGTCTCAGACGGGTTATGTCTTTGTCATTAATGGAGGAGCGATTGATTGGAAGAGCAAGAAGCAAACAACAGTTCGATGTCTATTCTGTCGAGTACATAGTTGCGATGGAAGTTGTTTGGATTAGGAAATTCATTTCGGGACTCGGAGTAATGCCCTCAATCGAATTACCTTTAAATGTGTATTGTGACGACTATCTTTGCAATAACATTTGTCAATGAGCACAGGTCATGAAGGCGCGAGACATTTTCCTCGTCGATATCACTATGTTAGAGAACAAGTCGACATAGGTGAAATCAATCTACTCAAAGTTCATACGGATGAAAATCTAGATGATCCCTTTAAAGCCTTTGCCAAAAGAAAAGCTTATTGATCATGCTTTGATGGGATAGGACTTAGTTTAGCTAGTAGTTTCATGCGATCCGTGATTAGTATTTGGATAAAGGATGTTATGAACAAATATTACTTTAATGAAATAAAATAGTTGTTTATGTTTATTTTTCATTTTCTTAATATTATATCCTATATTTGCATGTTTAATCCGTGAATAACTTATGTTATTCTAAATAGTCCGTTGTCAATCAATGATGTGGGAATGTCATTGAATTAAGACAAATCTGAGTTTTGGTAGAATATACTTTTAAAGTATATTGATGCGTAGGACATACCAGATTCACATGATATGCAATGAATTGAATATAGGACTCATCCCAACTTTACATGATGATACTTTATGGATCTTTATCATTAAGTATATCATGAAGTGTTTATCCTCAAACTTACGTCATTTTATTTAGAATACAAATTGAAAAGTTGATGCTGAATCATAAAACCTGATGGACAAAAAGAATTAGAAACGTATTCAATTTGTTTGAAAAAAAGTTTAAAGTGAAAGGTTTTATGGATATTTAAATATTAGTATGTCCGGATTCGAACTCGAGACTTCGGGATTGCACACATTACGTATGAGAGTTGATATTAATAATTAATATATAAAATGTTATTATTAATTATTAGTCACGAAATAAATACTTAACGATAGTTAATATTTAATGGGGTTTTGACTAACGGTCGTTAAATGTAAACTACGAAGACTAAAAATGAAATTAGTGGACAAGAAGGATCTAGAATCCCTTTGGGGGAGCATGGCCGGTCGTGGGCTTCTCAACCCAAGGAGGTGGGATTTCTTGGTCACCAAGTTTTGAGAACCTATATATACAAACCCTTGTATTCATTATTCTCCTAACCTTGGATAACCAATAGACCTAATTTCTTTTCTCCTCTCCTCTTTCTTGTGTGGCCGGTGGTACACCCCTCACCTTAAGGGTTTCTGTGGAAAACTAGAAGGGGGGTTGAATAGTTTTACCAATTAAAACTTCCTTTTAATCTATTTAGATTGACTTATGTCAATCTATTTGGTTGTGTGTGTTGGATGTTGATAAACAAGCATATAAAGATATGTAATGAAAAGATAAGAGTAAAAGCACAAAACCACAACGCGAGTATTTATAGTGGTTCGCCTACAAGGACACCTTCCTTGCCCTACTCCACTCCTCGAGTCACCTACTCGAGGTTAGTAAACACTACACCAATCTCCTTATGGCGGAGAAGCTTTCTGGCGTCGCTTACCCTTTTTCGGTACTAAGCTAGATACCGAAGTTCTTTCACACTAAATGAACCACACCTAACACAACGTCCGCTACCCTTTATACGATGCTAGGCTAACAACCGAGTTCTTTCACACCTTAGGAGAACTAATCCTTCACAACGTCGCCTACCCTTTATTAGGTACTAGGCTAAGCACCTAGTTCCATTGCAATGGAGGAACTACTACCACACTACACCAACGACTAATCCCAAAGGAGAGCTACTCCTTTACAACATCATCAAGGACATCAATATCCTTGGATCTAATGCTAGTCTATCTAGTACATCGAAATACACCATATCGAATGTATATCTAAGGCACCTTTCACTAATGCCTTTGATTAGATCTACAAGACACCTTTCACTAATGTCTTTGAATAGATCTACAAAACACCTTTCACTAATGTCTTGTGTCTTCACTTCTAAGCACCTTTCACTAATGCTTCTTGTCTTGACTTCTAGGCACCTACCACAAGTGCTTATCCTATAAACGATAGATACCCTTTACTAATATCTTCGTCTTGACACTTGAGACATCTTTCACTAATGTCTTTAACACTACGCTTATTTGAAGAAAGAAAGAGATCATCAACAAGAGGACTTCAATAGCCTTGATGATGAGGAAGCTTGGCAACTCATGGACTTGAGCTTGCTCGACTTCAACGGTGGTGATCTTCCCTTTAAGAGGAACCTAAAAGATCACACAAAAACAAAACTACAAACATAGATCTCTTGGATCTAAGGTTAGTGAGATTTAACTCAGGGAGAAAGTATATTAGAGAGGGTGAGATATAATGAAGAAATGGCTCACTATTTATAGAGGAAAAACTTCTTTGTTTCCCGGATCACGGATCCCTTCCACAGGATCCGGCTAGCACAAAGCTAGGGATCCGTGGTCCGCTCCTCTTTGCCCATGGGTATTTTTGGTTATGGGTCATGGGTTATGGGTTGATCCATGGTTTTCTTTCTAGATACAATGTACTTGGTTAAGTGGTATATATAAAACCATGGGTTATGGGTCAAAACCATTTGCTAGTATTTACCCTTTTTGTATATACTTGTATTTACCCAATTTAGCATACACTTAGTTTTTACCCATTTTGGTATACTTAGTTTAAGTATATGTTTAACCCAATATGTAAACACTAGTTGTTGTACATATGTATCTAAGTCATAAAATCACTTATATTAGTTTTAGTGTTTTATGTGAAAGCGTAAGTGTGTTATAAAACTATTAGTTCAAACCATTTACGTGTTTTATTTGTTTCCTTAAAATGATCTTACTTTTGTTATCGACAAAACATTAGAAGATCGTAAAATATAAATAAGCGTTTTTACGGCTTATTTGTATTAACAATCTCCCTTTTTGTTGATGACAAAACATAAAATTATTTTAAGGAAAAGCTAAAATTAAGTAGCGTTTGAATTTGTAGTTTTACTTTCTTCTCCCCTTTTGTCGAAACAAAAGTGTTTGAAGAAAAGCAACACATCGTTTTTTTTTTTTTTAAAAACATGTGAAAGAAAAATAAAGAAGAAATAAAGAGCAAGTAGCAGGAATAGATCTCGTCTTTGCTCCCCGCGACGAGTCCATCCCTAAGTAAGGCGTCAAGAAACTAATTCTAATCTAGTTCATTTGCAACTAACGTATGCAAAAGATTACGTCAATGTGACGGGTGTGCTCTAGATGATTGCAATATTTGCAACGGAAGTCATGAAATTTAAATCAAATATTGCAAGTAATTATGCAGCGTATTGTTTTGACACCAAGCTCCCCAGCTTTAGGATGTCAAATGCTTTATGTGTTAATTGAATGACTACAAAACAAGGGTTAGAAAACAAGTATAATTCACAATTTCCGCAAATGTGATTTAAGTTAAAAGAAAGTTCGACTTCACGGTTCCCTCCTAGTAGGGATCCGTCTAGGCAATCTTGAGGACCCGTCTGGTGATGACTAAAATCAGCAAAGGTGATATAACAAGTAATGTTATCACATAAATGAGATATGAATACATATTCTCAGAAAAATAACAAATAGCATGTAATTCCATTTAATAAAACAAGAGTTATGATATACATGACTCTAAAAATAAGAAAGTAGACAATACATGACTAGGAATTTTTTTAGGTTATCTAACCCTTGATGCTAGGACACCACTAAAATCTTCTAGCTCAAGTTTTGTTTAGGTTTGATCTCGTCGAAACGTTCGAGGAGATGATAGAACATGAAACGTTGGTCTTCTCGTACTTCATGTATCAAACTTTCAACATGTTGACAATGATAGCAATCTTTGTCATGGCTAGGTAGTGGTGGTGGAGGAAATAAAATGGCTTGATCACGAAGGATCAAGTGAGGCGGCTTCATGAGCTTCAAGCGATGGAGGATTGGTGGAGGTGCATTTGAGAATGCCTCGACCAAGAATGATGGTGGAGGTAAGGAAGTGTCAACTTCCATAAGGTCGGGTGGTTGACTTTGATGATTTCTCATAATCGAATAGGATTATATGATGGAGAGCGGCGAAAAGGAAGCGGAGCAAGTGTTGACTCAACACCTTGATTTTGAATCATTATTCCTCCTAATGAGGAGAATGTTGTCGTGAGCGGATGAGACGGCCTAGGTGGCAAGTCCTCAAATTGTAGAAGTGTGGTGATGATTGTGGGGATGTAAATGAGATAGCTCTAGGAACCAATGGTGATGGTTTAGTGGAGATGATATTGTTTGGCCTAGGAGGTATGGTGGTGTTTGGCATTGGTAGTTTTGTGGGTACTATCCTTTTAGGAATTGGTTTGATTGGAAGAGGAGGATCCTATCATTTGTTGGCTTGACCGGGAGATGATTCGGTTGAAGAGATTTCGTGTATAACACGGGCCTTTTCGGTGGGTGGTTCTTTGGTGGAAAAGTTGCTACTTGGGGTTTTCCTCATGATGGGATGATTTCAAGAGGTTGAAAAAGTGAAAGTTAGGATGAGAGTGATGACAATGGAGGTCCTAACAAGGTGGTTTATAAACCAAGAGATTTGGAAGGTGCATTTAAGCCTTAAGCCACTAGGTTTCATTGGAATGTGATGATTGATATGCACAAGAGTCAACTTGGAGGATGGGTGATCTAGGAACTCATTTAAGATGAGATGGAGTGTTTGAGTTAGGAAGATGAGTTGAAATGATTGTTTTAGCAAGACATAACCTATCCTGTCATCCGGATCCCACGGTTCCTTTCACAGAGGGATCCGTATAGGCTAATCCTAGGGATCCGGCTATCAGTAGCTATGAAAAAGTGAAAATAATGTTTCTAAGATCTAAGACTGTAATATCTTGAGTGTTTGGTCTTCTAAGTGTCTTAACGAAGGGTGCTTAAATACTTGAAGGTGGTGAGTGATGTAGCTAATGATGGTCTTTTATGGAAGAATTTGGAACTTTCATGAGTACCAATGAGTGAACAAGGATGACACTAAAGATGAGAGTGTTAATTGAAGCTAAATGATCCTAGAGATCAGGTGGTGACTTAGGATTGTGTTTTGGAAAATATCCTAATGGTTTTGAGATGGGAAAAACTAGGATTTGATCAACTTTGATCAATTTTGAGGTGAGGTTGATTAATGATCAATATTGTCATAATCGAAGGATTTCTAACCTAGTTGTGAGGGATCAAAATGTGAGTTTTGAGAGCGGAAGAGTGATGGATTGAAATGGTAGGTCTAACAAAGTCTTAGAGTGTGATCTATGTGAGTTGGAATGAGTAGGAAAGGTCAACCTATCTTGATAAAGTCTTAATCTACCTTAAGACACTATGTTTAGCTTAGTGTGAGGTGTTCTAAAGGATGTGTTTGACATACAATGCTTGCAATTGCATTTTCTGTTTTGCCGGATCCCACGGTTCCCTTGATGTAGGGATCCGTTTAGTACAACATTTGGGATTCGTCTATCTGCTAGACAGAACCTTTACTAAAGATATGCAATGATCTTGACAATGCATTATATTCCAAGTTTTGTTTAAAGGAGTTCTAAAACTAGGATATCAAATGTAAGATGATTTATTCATGAAAGAGAGAGGATTACATTGATAACTAATGAGTAGAGTAGAATTGATCCTATTTGACTATTCTAGGTTCGTTGAGTGTCTTCGCTAGGAGGATCATTATGTGTTTGATGGGTATTGGTGGAATCAAGAATGAAGAAAGTCTTCATGAGAGATATGTTTAGCGGTTCCATCATCTTGTTTACAAATACGCATACAACGGACTTTGAAATTGAGGATGGAAGTGCATAACATTGTGATAGGCGTGTCAAGAACATTCCATAAGGGATGAGTTTATTCTTGGAGCCTTGAAGGTTTGCAATTACTTTGCGAAGAATTAGGCGGATTGTATGGTTGTTGTGTTAGCAAGCGATGCAACATGTGAGCACAACAAGCGGGAAGAATATCTCGATTTCCCCAAGACTCAAACATTTTCACGTAGAATGAGTGCAAGAGGTTTGTACTCTTCTCGGATATCCGTGTATGGATAATGTTTGGATTGGAGTAATATGGTCGAGGTTTGCATATTATGCGCGTTAAATCTTCCGGAGAGGGTATGTGTGAACAATATGGACTATTTTCTTCCACGAGAGTTGAAGAGAGAATCAAGAGACCAATCTTGGTGAAGGCACATTGTCCATGGTTTGGTATTCGGAGGATGTGAGCAAGATGCCCAAGGCTTAAGGTGAATTTTGATTTTGATATAAAACCAAAGAGATAGAGGCGATACTCGTTCGAGCGAGTTCCACTTGACGGAAGAATTCCATTATGAACCTTGGACATATCTTCTCGTTGATTTCAAGAAGACATTCTAGTCCTATGGCTCGGAAGGAGGTATTGATACCTTCTTGGTTGTAGAGAGGTGTCTGTCGTCCTTCATTGAAGTGACGGTTTCGAGATTATTGAACCGGACATGATTGCGGTGTGTTGGGCTCGAGGAGATGTTCGGGGTGTAGACGCTAGTGAGTGAAAAGCAAACTTCGTATTCATGCGTCATAGTTGAACCTATAGAGGTGAAGGGTTAATAGGAGGTGATGTTTATGATCAACCTAAAAATCTAACGCTTTTACTAGATTTTATTAACAATGGTATTTAACACTAACTAACTCATGGTTTTGAAATTCTAGTGGATTATTACTTTTTAGAAAGATAGTGGTTTTAATCTTGCAAGAAAAGCATTTTCCGATGGGACGGATCCCACGGTTCCTTTACAAAAGGGATCCGGCTAGTATATCTTCCGGGATCCGTGGATGCAGAGTAATGTAAATGCATTTGATAAAACATAGGTTTCACGCTTTTATACCACGAAATATGTTTTATCCTACATTTTCTTTTAGCATGCATACGTGACTTCTAATGTATCACGTAGGAATATAACACATATAAAACAAAAGAAATGATGAACACATTATGATAAGAATACTATAGATAAACTAGATTATTAATAATATTGCATTTCAATACTTAGGATGATACAAAGGATTGGGTATATAACCCCAATATAGATTAACAACACAAAGTAAATGTCTCCGTATGTGAACTTCATCATAGGGAACACAAGTGCGATGAGCGTTAGGGCGATGAGCACGAGTGCGATGTAAACCATGTTGATGACGGGTCTTCTTGGTTTCGGATGTGATGGAGTGAGGAGGAAGATGAAGTTTTTAAATGACATGGAATTTTTGAAAATGGAAAATTTGAAAAAGTGAAGGTTTTATTTAGAAGGGTCGACGGTGGGAGTATAAATAGGGGAATTTTTGAAATTCGTGTTTTGTTTTATTTTTGGATTTAAGAAGAAAATAAAACATAAGTTATATATACGAGAAATATAACACGTATGTGAGAAAAAGGCTTCCTAATGAAGCTACATGTAAATCATGTGTAAACACAAAAATCTACTCAAATAAATTCCTAACAAATAACACTTATTTACTAAACTAATATCATTTAGATATAAGTGGAAAGTCATACCTCGAGTGCACTTAGGAATGTCTTTACAAATGACAAATGTCACTTAGACAATTCCCCTCCTTTGCGTTTAAGATACCTTCTTAAGGAAGGTGTTCTTGTTACCAGCGTCTTCTAAAGCTTGATGGGTATGAGCTTTGACTAATCAATATCACAAAGAAGATTAGTGCAATTAAATGAAAAGATATATAAAAAAATGTTGTTATCAACTCAACATCCAAACATATAGTTTTGAAAAACATGGTGTTTGTTTTATGAAAACCTTCTTTGTAGTTTTCAATTAACTATGGATCGTATCAAGTTTTTAAAGTACAATATACTTCAAGAAACTTGGTAACGAAGCTCGATACCAATTGTGGAAAAGCGGAAGGGGGTTGAATAGTTTTACCAATTAAAACTTCCTTTTAATCTATTTAGATTGACTTATGTCAATCTATTTGGTTGTGTGTTGAATGTTGATAAACAAGCATATAAAGATATGTAATGAAAAGATAAGAGTAAAGCACAAAACCACAACGCGAGTATTTATAGTGGTTCGGCTACAAGGACACCTTCCTTGCCTACTCCACTCCTCGAGTCACCTACTCGAGAGTTAGTAAACACTACACCAATCTCCTTATGGCGGAGATGCCTTCACAACGTCGCTTACCCTTTTTCCCGGTACTAAGCTGAATCCGAAGTTCTTTCACACCAAGGCGAACCACACCTAACACAACGTCGCCTACCCTTTATACGGTGCTAGGCTAACCACCGAGTTATTTCACACCTTAGTAGAACTAATCCTTCACAACGTCGCCTAACCTTTATTAGGTACTAGGCTAAGCACCTAGTTCCATTGCAATGGAGGAACTACTACCACACTACACCAACGACTAATCCCAAAGGAGAGCTACTCCTTTACAACATCATCAAGGACATCAATATCCTTGGATCTAATGCTAGTCTATCTACTACATCGAAACACACCATATCGAATGTATATCTAAGGCACCTTTCACTAATGCCTTTGATTAGATCTACAAGACACCTTTCACTAATGTCTTTGATTAGATCTACAAGACACCTTTCATTAATGTCTTGTGTCTTCACTTCTAAGCACCTTTCACTAATGCTTCTTGTCTTGACTTCTAGGCACCTACCACAAGTGCTTATCCTATAAACGATAGATACCCTTCACTAATATCTTCGTCTTGACACTTGAGACATCTTTCACTAATGTCTTTAACACTACGCTTCTTTGAAGAAAGAAAGAGATCATCAACAAGAGGACTTCAATAGCCTTGATGATGAGGAAGCTTGGCAACTCATGGACTTGAGCTTGCTCGACTTCAAAGGTGGTGATCTTCCTTTAAGAGGAACCTAAAGATCACACAAAACAAAACTACAAACATAGATCTCTTGGATCTAAGGTTAGTAGATTTAACTCGGGGAGAAAGTATATTAGAGAGGGTGAGATATAATGAAGAAATGACTCACTATTTATAGAGGAAAAACTTACGCTTCCCGGATCCCACGGATCCCTTCCACTGGGATCCGCTAGCACAAAGCTAGGGATCCGTGGTCCATCCTCTTGCCCATGGGTATTTTTGGTTATGGGTCATGGGTTATGGGTTGATCCATGGTTTTCTTTCTAGATACAATGTACTTGGTTAAGTGGTATATATAAAACCATGGGTTATGGGTCAAAACCATTTGCTAGTATTTACCCTTTTTGTATATACTTGTATTTACCCAATTTAGCATACACTTAGTTTTTACCCATTTTGGTATACTTAGTTTAAGTATATGTTTAACCCAATATGTAAACACTAGTTGTTGTACATATGTATCTAAGTCATAAAATCACTTATACTAGTTTTAGTGTTTTATGTGAAAGCGTAAGTGTGTTATAAAACTATTAGTTCAAACCATTTACGTGTTTTATTTGTTTCTTAAAATGATCTTACTTTTGTTATCGACAAAACATTAGAAGATCGTAAAATATAAATAAACGCTTTTACGGCTTATTTGTATTAACAATCTCCCCTTTTTGTTGATGACAAAACATAAAATTATTTTAAGGAAAAGCTAAAATTAAGTAACGTTTGAATTTGTAGTTTTACTTTCTTCTCCCTTTTGTCGAAACAAAAGTGTTTGAAAAAAAGCAACACATCGTTTTTTTTTTTTTTTTTTTAAAACATGAAAGAAAATAAAGAAGAAATAAAGAGCAAGTAACGGAATAGATCTCGTCTTTGCTCCCCTTGACGAGTCCATCCCTAAGTAAGGCGCCAAGAAACTAATTCTAATCTAGTTCATTTGCAACTAACTTATGCAAAAGATTACGTCAATGTGACGGTGTGCCCCTAGATGATTGCAATATTTGCAGCGGGAAGTCATGAAATTTAAATCAAATATTGCAAGTAATTATGCAACGTATTGTTTTGACACCAAGCTCCCCAGCTTTAGGATGTCAAATGCTTTATGTGTTAATTGAATGACGCAAAACAAGGGTTAGAAAACAAGTATAATTCACAATTTCTGCAAATGTGATTTAAGTTAAAGAAAAGTTTTCGACTTCACGGTTCCCTCCTAGTAGGGATCCGTCTAGGCAATCTTGAGGACCCGTCTGGTGATGACTAAAATCAAGAAGGTGATATAACAAGTAATGTTATCACATAAATGAGATATGAATACATATTCTCGGAAAAATAACAAATAGCATGTAATTCCATTTAATAAAACAAGAGTTATGATATACATGACTCTAAAAATAAGAAAGTAGACAATACATGACTAGGAATTTTTAGGTTATCTAACCCTTGATGCTAGGACACCACTAAAATCTTCTAGCTCAAGTTTTGTTTAGGTTTGATCTCGTCGAACGCTCGAGGAGATGATAGAACATGAAACGTTGGTCTTCTCGTACTTCATGTATCAAACTTTCAACATGTTGACAATGATAGCAATCTTTGTCATGGCTAGGTAGTGGTGGTGGAGGAAATAAAATGGCTTGATCACGAAGGATCAAGTGAGGCGGCATGGAGCTTCAAACGATGGAGGGATTGGTGGAGGTGCATTTGAGAATGCCTCACCAAGAATGATGGTGGAGGTAAGAAGTGTCAACTTCCATAAGGTCGGGTGGTTGACTTTGATGATTTCTCATAATCCAAATAGGATTATATGATGGAGACAGCGAAAAGGAAGCGGAGCAAGTGTTGACTCAACACCTTGATTTTGAATCATTATTCCTCCTAATGAGGAGAATGTTGTCGTGAGCGGATGAGACGGCCTAGGTGGCAAGTCCTCTAAATTGTAGAAGTGTGGTGATGATTGTGGGGATGTAAATGAGATAGCTCTAGGAACCAATGGTGATGGTTTAGTGGAGATGATATTGTTTGGCCTAGGAGGTATGGTGGTGTTTGGCATTGGTAGTTTTGTGGGTACTATCCTTTTAGGAATTGGTTTGATTGGAAGAGGGAGGATCCTATCATTTGTTGGCTTGACCGGAGATGATTCGGTTGAAGAGATTTCAGTGTATAACACGGGCCTTTTCGTGGGTGGTTCTTTGGTGGAAAAGTTGCTACTTGGGGTTTTCCTCATGATGGGATGATTTCAAGAGGTTGAAAAAGTCGAAAGTTAGGATGAGAGTGATGACAATGGAGGTCCTAACAAGGTGGTTTATAAACCAAGAGATTTGGAAGGTGCATTTAAGCCTTAAGCCACTAGGTTTCATTGGAATGTGATGATTGATATGCACAAGAGTCAACTTGAGGATGGATGATCTAGGAACTCATTTAAGATGAGATGGAGTGTTTGAGTTAGGAAGATGAGTTGAAATGATTGTTTTAGCAAGACATAACCTATCATCATCCGGATCCCACGGTTCCTTTCTCGTAGGGATCCGTATAGGCTAATCCTAGGGATCCGCTATCGAGTAGCTATGAAAAAGTGAAAATAATGTTTCTAAGATCTAAGACCATAATATCTTGAGTGTTTCGGTCTTCCTAAGTGTCTTAAATGAAGGGTGCTTAAATACTTGAAGGTGGTGAGTGATGTAGCTAATGATGGTCTTTTATGGAAGAATTTGGAACTTTCATGAGTACCAATGAGTGAGCAAGGATGACACTAAAGATGAGAGTGTTAATTGAAGCTAAATGATCCTAGAGATCAGGTGGTGACTTAGGATTGTGTTTTGGAAAATATCCTAATGGTTTGAGATGGGAAAAACTAGGATTTGATCAACTTTGATCAATTTTGAGGCGAGGTTGATTAATGATCAATATTGTCATAATCAAGGATTTCTAACCTAGTTGTGAGGATCAAAATGTGAGTTTTGAGAGCGGAAGAGTGATGGATTGAAATTGTAGGTCTAACAAAGTCTTAGAGTGTGATCTATGTGAGTTGGAATGAGTAGGAAAGGTCAACCTATCTTGATAAAGTCTTAATCTACCTTAAGACACTATGTTTAGCTTAGTGTGAGGTGTTCTAAAGGATGTGTTTGACATACAATGCTTGCAATTGCATTTTCTCGCTTTTGTTAGATCCCATGGTTCCCTTGATGTAGGGATCCGCTAGTACAACATTTGGGATTCGCTCTATCGCTGTATGAACCTTTACTAAAGATATGCAATGATCTTGACAATGCATTATATTCCAAGTTTTGTTTAAAGGAGTTCTAAAACTAGGATATCAAATGTAAGATGATTTATTCATGAAAGAGAGAGGATTACATTGATAACTAATGAGTAGAGTAGAATTGATCCTATTTGACTATTCTAGGTTCCTTGAGTGTCTTCGCTAGGAGGATCATTATGTGTTTGATGGGTATTGGTGGAATCAAGAATGAAGAAAGTCTTCATGAGAGATATGTTTAGCGGTTCCATCATCTTGTTTAAGGCACGCATAACGGACTTTGAAATTGAGGATGGAAGTGCATAACATTGTGATATAGGCGTGTCAAGAACATTCCATAAGGGATGAGTTTATCCTGGAGCCTTGAAGGTTTGCAATTAGCCTTGCTAAGAAGTAGGCGAGATTGTATGATTGTTGTGTTAGCAAACAAGACAACATGCGAGCACAACAAGCGGGAAGAATATCTCGATTTCCTAAGACTCCAAACATTTGCACGTAGAATGAGAAAAGAGGCTTGTACTCTTCTCGGATATCCCGTGTATGGATAATGTTTGGATTGGAGTAATATGGTCGAGGTTTGCATATTATGCGCGTTAAATCTTCCGGAGAGGGTATGTGTGAACAATATGGACTATTTTCTTCACGAGAGTTGAAGAGAGAATCAAGAGACCAATCTTCGGTGAAGGCACATTGTCCATGGTTTGGTATTCGGAGGAAGAGATAGAGAGCGATACTCGTTACGAACGAGTTCCACTTGACGGAAGAATTCCATTATGAACCTTGGACATATCTTCTCGTTGATTTCAAGAAGACATTCTAGTCCTATGGCTCGGAAGGAGGTATTGATACCTTCTTCGAATCAGTAGAGGTGTCTGTCA
Source organism: Chrysanthemum lavandulifolium (assembly GCA_022545495.1). Taxonomy (NCBI): domain Eukaryota; kingdom Viridiplantae; phylum Streptophyta; class Magnoliopsida; order Asterales; family Asteraceae; genus Chrysanthemum; species Chrysanthemum lavandulifolium. Next base: position 129,202,976 of record CM040241.1, on the reverse strand, counting down.
CGTCCTTCATGGAAGTGACGGTTTCGAGATTATTGAACCCACTCGACATGATTGTCGGTGTGTTGGGCTCAAGGAGATGTTCGGGTGTAGACGCTAGTGAGTGAAAAATCAAACTCGTATTCATGCGTCATAGTTGAACCTATAGAGTGAAGGGTTAATAGGAGGTGATGTTTATGATCAACCTAAAAAATCTAACGTTTTTACTAGATTTTATTAACAATGGTATTTAACACTTAACTAACTCATGGTTTTGAAATTCTAGTGGATTATTACTTTTAGAAAGATAGTGGTTTTTAATCTTGCAAGAAAACTGCTTTCCAAGAGGGCGGATCCCACGGTTCCTTTAAAAGGGATCCGCTAGTATATCTTCCGGATCCGTGGATCCGTAGTAATGTAAAGCATTTGATAAAAACATAGGTTTTACGCTTTTATACCACGAAATATGTTTTATCCTACATTTTCTTTTAGCATGCATACGTGACTTCTAATGTATCACGAGGAATATAACACATATAAAACAAAAGAAATGATGAACATTATGATAAGAATACTATAGATAAACTAGATTATTAATAATATTGCATTTCAATACTTAGGATGATACAAAGGATTGGGTATATAACCCCAATATAGATTAACAACACAAAGTAAATGTCTCCGTATGTGAACTTCATCATAGGGAACACAAGTGCGATGAGCGTTAGGGCGATGAGCACGAGTGCGATGTAAACCATGTTGATGACGGGTCTTCTTGGTTTCGGATGTGATGGAGTGAGGAGGAAGATGAAGTTTTTAAATGACATGGAATTTTTGAAAATGGAAAATTTGAAAAAGTGAAGGTTTTATTTAGAAGGGTCGACGGTGGGAGTATAAATAGGGAATTTTGAAATTGTGTTTTGTTTTATTTTTGGATTTAAGAAAATAAAACATAAGTTATATATACTGAGAAATATAACACGTATGTGAGAAAAGGCTTCCTAATGAAGCTACATGTAAATCATGTAAAAACACAAAATCTACTCAAATAAATTCCTAACAAATAACACTTATTTACTAAACTAATATCATTTAGATATAAGTGGAAAGTCATACCGAGTGCACTTAGGAATGTCTTTACAAATGACAAATGTCACTTAGACAATTCCCGCTCCTTCATGCTTAAGATACCTTCTTAAAGAAGGTGTTCTTGTTACCAAGCCGCCTTCTAAAGCTTGATGGGTATGAGCTTTGACTAATCAATATCACAAAGAAGATTAGTGCAATTAAATGAAAAGATATATAAAAAATGTTGTTATCAACTCAACATCCAAACATATAGTTTTTGAAAAACATGGTGTTTGTTTTATGAAAACCTTCTTTGTAGTTTTCAATTAACTATGGATCGTATCAAGTTTTTAAAGTACAATATACTTCAAGAAACTTGGTAACGAAGCTCTGATACCAATTGTGGAAAACTAGAAGGGGGGGTTGAATAGTTTTACCAATTAAAACTTCCTTTTAATCTATTTAGATTGACTTATGTCAATCTATTTGGTTGTGTGTGTTGAATGTTGATAAACAAGCATATAAAGATATGTAATGAAAAGATAAGAGTAAGAAGCACAAAACCACAACGCGAGTATTTATAGTGGTTCGCCACAAGGACACCTTCCTTTCCCTACTCCACCCTCGAGTCACCTACTCGAGTTAGTAAACACTACACCAATCTCCTTATGGCGGAGAAGCCTTCACAACGTCAACACTTTTTTCCCGTACTAAGCTAGATACCGAGTTCTTTTCACACCAAGGCGAACCACACCTAACACAACGCCGCCTACCCTTTATACTGTGCTAGGCTAACCACCGAAGTTCTTTCACACCTTAGTAGAACTAATCCTTCACAACGTCGCCACCCTTTATTAGGTACTAGGCTAAGCACCTAGTTCCATTGCAATGGAGGAACTACTACCACACTACACCAACGACTAATCCCGAAGGAGAGCTACTCCTTTACAACATCATCAAGGACATCAATATCCTGATCTAATGCTAGTCTATCTACTACATCAAACACACCATATCGAATGTATATCTAAGGCACCTTCACTAATGCCTTTGATTAGATCTACAAGACACCTTTCACTAATGTCTTTGATTAGATCTACAAGACACCTTTCACTAATGTCTTGTGTCTTCACTCTAAGCACCTTTCACTAATGCTTCTTGTCTTGACTTTTAGGCACCTACCACAAGTGCTTATCCTATAAACGATAGATACCCTTCACTAATATCTTCGCCTTGACACTGAGACATCTTTCACTAATGTCTTTAACACACGCTTCTTTGAAGAAAGAAAGAGATCATCAACAAGAGGACTTCAATAGCCTTGATGATGAGGAAGCTTGGCAACTCATGGACTTGAGCTTGCTCGACTTCAAAGGTGGTGATCTTCCCTAAGAGAACCTAAAAGATCACACAAAACAAAACTACAAACATAGATCTCTTGGATCTAAGGTTAGTGGGATTTAACTCTGGGAGAAAGTATATTGAGAGGGTGATATAATGAAGAAATGACTCACTATTTATAGAGGAAAAAAACTCATCGTTTCCGGATCCCACGGATCCTTCCACTGGGATCCGCTAGCAAAGCTAGGGATCCGTGGTCCGCCTCCTCTTTGCGTGGGTATTTTTGGTTATGGGTCATGGGTCATGGGTTATGGGTTGATCCATGGTTTTCTTTCTAGATACAATGTACTTGGTTAAGTGGTATATAAAAACATGGGTTATGGGTCAAAACCATTTGCTAGTATTTACCCTTTTGTATATACTTGTATTTACCCAATTTAGCATACACTTAGTTTTTACCCATTTTGGTATACTTAGTTTAAGTATATGTTTAACCCAATATGTAAACACTAGTTGTTGTACATATGTATCTAAGTCATAAAATCACTTATACTAGTTTTAGTGTTTTATGTGAAAGCGTAAGTGTGTTATAAAACTATTAGTTCAAACCATTTACGTGTTTTATTTGTTTCTTAAAATGATCTTACTTTGTTATCGACAAAACATTAAAGATCGTAAAATATAAATAAACGCTTTTACGGCTTATTTGTATTAACGCTTCGATTTGCTTAACTCAAGATTAAGTATTTGGTTTTATTTGTGATTCAAGAACCTAGCTTTTCACATCAAATCGCTATTAGACGTGTGTACAAGAACGAAGAACAAACGCATTTGTGTTTGTGTATTCATTGGTGATCGACTTTTTAGGGTCGACTTGGTGAAACCCTAAGTTAGGGTTTTGGTTTTGTTCTTGTTCAAACATCGTTTGGTTTACTTAATCAATTCAAAAGCGTGACGCGTTTTATTCGGTTAATTAATATACATATATTATTATTATTCTTCCGCTGCATGCTTTGATGATGTTACTTGCTTTTATATTTTGTTATGATTAGTATATTCCGACATAAAGCACGCATGATCATTAGGACTAAACTTGATGTCTGATTAGATATTAGCATTGCATATTGCACCCAACTCATCAAACACAAAATAGGAAAAACTTTATTGTAAATTATGAATATAAGAGCATAGTATTATTTTGAATAGTTTGCATAGACTATTTAAGATGCGATATACTGCCAAATCACTAATCACTCTCATGTCGACATTACACTTTTTTGTGCACCAACACCCATAATGCATTAAACATTGCAAAATGTAATTAATTTTTGTGTCACCTTATCTTTTATTTACTTACCATTAATTTATTTATTGTAATAGTTGAATAAAGACACAACTTTAAACGAGTCTCTGCGATAATATAAGCGCTTATGCATAAATGGCGATTTGGTTAAGTTTACGCCACATCGCCTTTCTCTCTCCCGACGACCGACGACGACTCCAGTTGTAACACATGACCAAGTTATTTTTTTATTTTTTTAATACCCAAACAATACAAAATTTGGAGTTTTATGTGTTTCCTAGTCGGTTGTTAGCTCAACCGAGTTTGGCACAACCTTTTGCTCAACCGACCATCAACCTTCTTCCCACAATGGGATAACCCACCTCAACCGAGCCCCTCAACCCACCTCAACCGACCCTTCTGTGCATAGCCTAAAGGTCAGTGGGCTCCATACAATAAATTTACTTGTAAAGTACATTACTTGTACTTTCAGAAAAGAACTAAAATTTAGCGTGCACATGACATGGCAATTTTGAAATGGATTGAACGGTGAAGAGACTATTATATGTATGTCATTCGGCCCATTGCGGATGGCTTAGACTTTTATTTATTATTATTTGTCTTATTTAATTTTAGTTTGGTTTATATGACAACTTTAAAGTCCAAATACTCGATCTCGATGGTGTGCATGGCATGAGGAACAAGGATGGAATCATGACCAAATATGATCAGATGCACAAATTTTTTGAAATCATAATATGAAAAAACATTTCGATGGACCGATTGCATTTAAGACGCATTTAGAAAAAAATTAATATTTTTTCCAAAAATTAACACTACTTCAAAAAAATCATAGGAATTCCGAACACCCGCGAAAACCCCCTGGTTCCATCGGTGGTGGGGAAATGATAGACAGTCTTATATCGACCCAAAAGTATAGAACAAAATTCTTTCGAAAAACACCTCTAACTTATTACTCTTTTTATATAATATTATAGTTCAAAATTTTATTTTGGGATGTCCAAAAATGATAGTCATCTTTTGTGTCAACTAGTCAAAAAGAGTTTAGTGGATGGAATAATATTTGATTGGTCAAATAGTGTAGTGATTTTTTAAGCAGATATTTTGAGACAGGATGACCGGATGAGTAATAATCATGAGGATAATTGACATGAAATTAAGAACTTGTGCAATCATCTTTTGTTTAAATATAGAGCTTTGCTACACTATTATATTATTTCCTCCTACACATACAACAATATTATATAGTTTCTCACTCATTTTCTCTCTTCATTCGAACTGTTAGTTTTGACAAGTGTAAACATCCTGTGAGTAGGCACATTTGTAGAAGGCTTTTATAAGAATATTTAATATTTCTCACTAACATAACTCATTAAAAGGAGGTGATTTGCACACTCCTTAAAATGATTGAAACATTATAATTTAGAGTGTCTTGACATTTATAATTTTACAAGGTGAAAATGAGTAAAAATATGTAAAGATATAAATGTCAATATACTTTAAATTAAAATGTGCTAATCAATTAAGTAAGTGTATAAATCACCACCTTTAAAAAAAAGTTGAAGACAATGGAGTTTCCTAAAAGACGTTATATGCACTCGGGTACTTTCAACCAAAATTGGTTTTGGAATATTATGTTAGGAGACGTTTGGTAGAGAGAATTTCAGAGAAAGAAAATAAGTAGAGAATATAATCTCGAGAATAGAAATCAAGAGAAATTTTGTTCAATTCTACTGTTTAGAACAATGAGATGAATTAGAAATGAAAAAATTTATTTAAATAATATTTTGTCTAAATAAAATTCTTAAAAATATTTTAAAAAAATATATCTTTTTTTTAAAATTTATTTTTAAAATTTATGTACTTTCTTTAATAAAAATTATTAAAAAACTTATTTTTTATTATCTATTTACTTAAAAAACTTGTTTTTTTAAAAATATTTTTAAAAATGTATTTTTTAAAAAAACTTATTCTTTTTAAAATAATTTTTAAAAATATATTTTTAAAATTTTTCTTTTAATTTTTAAATGTAAAAAAAAAAAAAAAAAAAAAAAAAAAAAACATTTTTCAAAAAATTAATCCATTTCTCCAATTTCTCCACAAAAGGGATGGAAAACAAAGAGTTACAAATTACAAAGAGGTGATTTCTCCGAGAATTCCAAATTCTCCGCCTATTCGATTTCTCTACGACTAAACAAGATAAATGAAACGATTTCCTTCTACTGTCTCATTTCAGTATCGAACACACCCTTAAAGCACTCTAAAGAGTACCGCCCAATTTGTTGGTGGAAGAATCTTTCACATACTTACTTCTCTTTCAATCAAGCACGTTATAGTTGGTTTGGGTACGGGGACCTCCATTTTGATAGGTTTAAGTATCATGCTTACCCTATTTTGACTTTGTATAAAACTGAGTATTTGGAAAGAAACAAAAAGGAGTAGATAACAATCATTTAACTATTTTTTATTCTAACTCCCATTTTCTTGTAATAGGTTGATGAATTTGGTCATTTGGATGTTAAATGGCCGGCTCACATGTCATGTCCTAGATATAATATGTAACTGTTTGTTGCCGGATTTGTAGAGCCTTACTATTTCTTGCAAAGTCATTTCTTATGAGATCAACTGTATTACATGTCTGAAAGATATGTTTGTTCGATATGTTTAATCAGTTAGGAGAATATTGATTGGGATACAAATACCACTTAAACAATTTGGGTGGCCGATGTAAAACTACCAATGAGACCTCATAAATTATTAGAAGCTTAACTATTATGGGAAATAAAAAGTTCATTTATATTACGCAAATTGTTTCAAGTATCTTACATTACTATGCTAGAAAAAAAAAACTACATATACTAGAATGTTAATATAGCACAAATAGAGCTTTACTTCAATAAAGAAGATGTATAGTGTGAGCCTTTGTCATATCGAGTTTGATAGTATCTAAAAAAGGCAGTAAAAATTCAAAATACGATATACTTAGACATGTATTATATGAATATTGGACATATACTAAACTGGATGCCCTTCACAAATGAAGGCCATGTGCGACTGCCCCACTTATACAAGGTAATTACCGCTACTGAACAGATTTATACATGTAAAATGGATGTTTTATTGAGTATCATTTTTAGAATGCCTTTTGAATTACATTCAAGTGTTTCAAATTGATATATGATATTATGGATGAGAGCCTCTTCCATCTATTATATTTTATTCCGGTTAAAAAAAACAGATGTGTATTGCTGGGCTTCCGGACTGTCATTTTTCTTATGCTATTGCCCTCTAAGTTTAGCCCGTTACTTTTTGTTATATCTAAAGTATAATACCTGATCCTGAGATCCGAATCGCACTCCACCTCATGGTTGGGGATTGCTTCTCCACCTCATGCTTCAATGTTGTGATACGTGTCGTTTTGAGGTGTGTTAGTTTGATGCCAGCACCTGTTATCCATCTTCCAACTCATCTCGATCAACATAGTGTGCAGAAACACATACAAATAATATCTTTGGGGAATCGATGAGTGCCTTTTTGGGGTGGGGAATCTGTTCTGAGCTTCGATGATGTTGATTTGTTGCTATATGTTGTGTAAGTTTGTAAGTCTAATTTAATATGAGTTAGTTTTTTAAAAGTTGTGATTTTGGATTTTCGATTTCAGGTAACTTCCATCTAAAGGTAACCTTTTTTTCTTTGAATTTTAATAAATTAACTTTGTATGTAGTATTTTTGTGAACACAATTTATGATATATGTATTCGTTCTAGCCAAACAGCATGTAATAAACTTAACAAAATCAGAAGCAACAAGTAAAATGAAGAGAAAAAATAGACCTTAAGATAGCATTTGTTTGTAAAAGGAATTTCTAGCTCCTGCTTTGCATAGTCGAGTGTCACTCTTTTGTGTATGTCTTCTAGAAGGATACACACGGATTGACAATTTCTAATGGCTAGGATGATTACAAATTTACAATGTCTGTATGGCCAAGATTAAAAGTTGTATGTACTTCGTAGTTGGAGCTGTGAATCTAAGTCAAATTGTGTGTTTGGTATATAGGTTCAAGCAACAAAGAATAGGATTGATATGTAGTTTTTTGTTTTATATAAGGGGTTTTAAAAGTAGGAATCAAATCCCTAATCTACAAGAAGGATTTTTTTAATGCTAACATTATTTTTTTTGCAAGAAGAAGGTTGTCGAAGCAAATTATTGTTCCCCGACATGGATACGTGTAGGTTCTTTTAGACTAGGCAAAGAAAGAACTCCGAGCACCTACACAGATGGCAAACACGGTGTTTGTTTTTTTTTTTTTTTTGAACGGCAACTTTATAACAAAACAAAAAAACACTAGCAAGGAGCTAGAGAGTTACAAAGAGAGTAAATAAGGATGTTGTAACCACCTATCCCAACTAAACGCCTTATTACATCTAGCATGACACCAAATAAAAGAGCGAGTAACTATATCATCAAAATGGTATCTTTCCAGGAGGATGAGTCGCAAAGAGCACGCTTATTTCGATAACACCAAACATGCCACCAAGACACATAGAAAACGCCTTCCAAAATACACTCAGCGTAGACCCTAACCGAATATCCTTAAACCAAACCCACCACTCCTCATAAGAACTTAACGAAGACCACGTCAAATTCCACCAACGGCATATAAGCTTATGAACATCAGCGGCCAACACGCAGCAAACACGGTGTTTGTTTCGGCTTATATATCGAATTATTAGGTCCTATGAGTTGGGCATACATAACTGTTGACGGTAAATTTTGTAACATGTTACTGTTAATGTTCTTCACGGTAAATTTTGTAACATGTTACTGTTAATGTTCTTCAGTGGTCTCTGGGGTATAAAGATTAGTTTCTTTTTTGGCTTTAATCTGATGGAAGATATTTTGGTTGGTGGTGTTATTGTTCTTTTCGTGTTATACCTTCGTCCGCTGAAAAATATGCTGGACACAAAAATGTATTCACCTGGCGTTTAAGGTACTTACGTACTAAAGTTAATAAAAAGAAAAATAAACCGAATTAGGTTGTTTAAGAGATCTTTATTGTATGTGGTTTATAAAAGCTTCTAACTTTTACCGTGTTTTTTTTTTTTTTTTTTTTTTTTGAACGGCTACCGTGTTTGGTTTGTAGGTTAACCTACCGTGTTTGGTTTGTAGGTTAACGTGATGTTACTGGAACACGAGGTTTTCACAAGGATTCATGGAATGTTCTGATTTTGGTTCCGAATCTCCTTCATTTATGGCGATGATAATTCACGCCAACTTTCAGAGACAAATGAAGTGGGTTGTCAAGGACTGTATCTGTATCCTGGCGAGGCAAGGACCAGATGGCATGATTATGCAACCGTGTTTCTTTGCAGCCATGGCGGATTATAGATCTTTTTCACCTTATTTGGTTTAAAATTTTAAGGTTAACAAAGAAAAAATCAACGACAGATTGTTGATTACTTGGAAACTTGGTACAACGAATGTTATGCATTATATCTTGAGGTTTGGATGAGTTTAAATGGGTCGGTTTAAACGTGAGAATGCCCATATTTTGGCGTGGCAACCTGTTAGGGTTGCAGCCATAGCGAGTGTATCCATTTTTTCCTAATTGCTACCCTATCTGAGCCTGAACAGCGTGATGAGCAGTTTAGTGTAGTTAACATCACTCAATGTTCTGAGACAAAGTTTATTTATGTCGAAAGTTTAGGTAGTAAATAGGTTTTACCTTTTATTTTATTTTTCCACTTATAAGGTAAGGGTTGAAAAAGCGTGTATGGGGTGCTAATCTTTCAACGACATTAATGTGGGAAAGATAAAATGTCAAAGTGAAAGTATACTTTGTACTCATTTTTCTTTCTCAGGCCAATACTAGACCTTCAAAACTTGAATTATCGTCCCAATATTGTATCCTACAGCCTGAAAGCTTAGTCGTTCCACAATTTGTTAAAAACGTCGATCAAATACTAATAAAGTCTTTTTAAGTTATAGATGATTAAAAAAGTCATTTGTATACATGTCATTTATGCACAGGTAGCCGAAGGAGAAAAAATGTTGATCTATGCAGCAACAGCTGGGGCTCGATCTTTGCTGTGCAAAGCTTTGCAAGCCGTTGATTCGGGTATTGTTTGTGTAGCAATGAATCAAAAATAATGATTCATATAATCTAATGAAGGTGATTTTGCTTTTGGATTATCAGATACGTGAACATAACAGGACATGCTATGGTGGAAATGGTGGCAATGATGACCATGGTGGCGGTGATGGCAACAGTGATAATGGAGGTAAAGCCCAATGTACCCAAAAATTCTAAGCGATATTATGCTACCCTTTTACATTCATTAACTTATAACTGACTTTTAAAAGGGTAGCACCAAAAATATATTAATTACAGACTCTTAAAACTCCATTCATAGTTGGTCATTTGTGAATGTTGCAACAGGAAAAAATTATGTTTCAGATTATTTGCAACGACACAATTCGCTACTATTGCTTTTGCAGCAAATTGCCCTGTATCAGGAGGTCCCAATCAATAAACATGTTATCATTTATGTTATATTACATTTCATGTATTTTAGTTACGCAACCATCAGTGCGCCAACTGAGCCGCACCAACTAACTATGGTACCTACTTTCATCCTTTCAGATTTGGTCCACCCTCATCATATACATAGTTTTCTCATAGCAGGTGCTTTACCAGTGGCTAACTATGCAGGTATATATCTGTCATAATTTTCATAGCGTTAACTAGCTTAAATTAGAAACTCTCAAGGACGTCACATATATACAATCTTAATGTAGTTCGGTCGCATGTGGGAGTGGCCAAGACTGTGCAGTTGTTTGAATTTTCTTTTATTTTTGGTATCCACCATATAAGAAGTTAAGTAACTTTTCAAAGAAGTAATTATAGCCTTTCACAACCTCGGGTGTTTCCCTCATGTTACTGTTTGAGTTTGCTAAGTAATGATGACTTAATTGTGTCATTAAGTATTACTCCGTAGAAAGGTAATTGTATCTATCTGTAGCTCAATTGAAAACATCATCACCATCATTGTATTTCGAGTATACAATTTCATTAGCTGTTTTATTTAGTTTCTAAACTTTTATGATTGCGTGTATCCAAGTAAGTTAAGGAAATATTGGATCATTTTGTGCACGCTGACACAACTATGTGGATTCACGTCATATTGTTGGGTTCAGTGAATACCCAAACCCCTTAAGTCTATGATTTTAATAGAAAATACCCTAAGTATTTAATCCCCTTAATGTTAACAAGTCACTGAGAGCATAGTCTCTCAGTGAGCTATCTTCGGGATATTCAGTATGAGGCAATGAAGAAGTCTCTCCACTTAGTAAGGAGAAACTTATCGGGTGAAGACTGAGTCAAGAAGAAGATGGTGGATTCAGTGAGTGATGACAATAACTCACTGAATCCCTGAACTCCTCACCAACTACTCACACTGAAGATAAACTGATGTTAGAGATTGAAGGCTAAGAAGACTGAAGAATGAGCGGGACAAGGCGGGATAAGTTTGAACAGATAAGACGAAGTCCATATCAACCAAAGTCAACTTTCCCTGAATGGCTAACTATCAGGCTCAGTGTCATCATTGACTAGAAGAAAGCAGCCTTGTCACTTACCCAATATAGCCTTTGTAAATAGAGACAAAATACATCAGTATTTTGTCTTCTGTAATCTGTCAGTTTGTCCTCTAGGAAAGAGTTAAAATCCTTACTTATATAAATAGCATAAGAGTTGGAGTGGAAGTTTTTAAGCTTGTGGATTAATTGTAAAACACACACACAAGCCATCTTTCACTCTTCCAAATACAACTTTGTCCCTAAGATAGCTCAGTGGTTCCTTTGTAGTTGTGCTCAGACTTAGCCTGAGCTTAGTGAGGAGATACCATACTTTGTCATTTCAATCCCAAGTGCTATATCCGCAAGCACTTGGGTAATGTATTTTTTTTTATTCATTTCTAATAAAGAATATAAACGTTGAAAATTTATCAGTGTGTTTTATCTACTTGATTTCAGTCATTATTCACAATCTGGTTGTTTATTGCTTTTAACTATTTTTATACGATTGTGAAACGGGTACAACAAGTGGTATCAGAGCAAGCCTGATTATAAAACCCTTTTTAAGCCGCTCAAAAACGTTTTTAAATCAGGATCCTAATGGCTGAAATTGATGTACCCCAACTTGTCGAAAAAAAGGGTTGAGCTTATTCAGTTGTTGCCCCTCGACCCGAAGTTGGTAAATTTAACAATGGAAAAGCGAATGCTTTGTTATTTGTCCGGATGGAACCTACTACATTAAGTGTATTAATGAAGGTCCATTTATCCCAAAGACAGTTGAAGGCTTGCCTAAACTCAAGCTCGATGGTCTCGTGGATGAGATGAGAGTGGTCAACCAGACCAAAGACTCAAAAGCATCATCATATCTTGTCTCCCCTGACATGTTATGGAATCAATTATAAACTGTAGTGCCTAAACAAACCCGAGATGACCGGTCCACACCATGAAGGTCCCTCGATACCAAGGAAAATAGGATTATGGACCGAAACTTGAGTATAACACCTTCGTGGCTAAGGACTCGTAAACTCGCCTCAAACTTACCCCAGACAAAACTTTGTTAAATGAATCACAAATGATGGTGTTAAATCGTCCAAACATGAAATCAATGTTGGTTTTGTCAATAGTCTCCACGAGAAGTGGTTGAATTTCTCTCGTGGACTTAGGAATGCTAATCATATCCAAAATCTTGAACTTCCCGAAATTTATAGGAAATTTGTCTATGAGGAAAACCTCATTACTGCATTTATACCCCGACTTAAAGAAGTCTCGTGAAGTCAAAAGTCCCTAACCACCACTTCAACACCAGTATCAACCGCTTTTTATTCTAATAAGGTGGTTCAAGATTTTCAAGAAAATTCGATGATGAGGTCGATGAGAGAATGCGAGGAGTACTGAATGACCGAACATTGAATTTCAGGAAATGGCACCCCTTGCTAACTCTAAAAGGTTTATACGAAGAAACATAAGTTTTTCAAATGCAAAAGCAAATGAGGACACTGAATGTTTTAAGTGTCACAAAAAGGGTCATTTAGCTAAAGACTGTTTTTCAAAAACTATTTCTGAACCCTCTTACAAACCTTCAGGGTCAAACCAGTCCTTAGGCTTTAGCAAATTTTAACCAAAATTCTATCAGTCTCATCAAAATTTTCAAAACAATTCTGACCAAAACAAAGCTGTCGATTTTGAAGCTAAGTATAGAAAGCCAAAGCTAAGCTAGCACCGCTTGAGGCCACCCCTTAGAAACAACAAACAATGTTAAACTGTAGGGTAAAAACAAGGGCCTAGTTGTCAAGTCTTTGATCGATGAAGAACCGCCTCCTCAGACGATGAAATGGTGCAAGTCATGCACCGATCGCCTTCTCGAAGAGGACAAGCTAGTCGTTGGAAAGAATCATGCCAGAATGGAGAATGGGTCAATATCACAATGAAGAAGGTAAATATCTTACTTTTATGGATGATGATTCGATTGGCCCTTTATGAACTATATCAATGTTGACCTTAAGTTTGTAGAGAGCAACGATTAAATCTTTTTCTAAATACAACAAGTTAAGTTTTGAATTGAACAAGTGTAGGGATGAACTGCTCATTAAAACAAGCTAAGCTTGAGGTCACACTTTGCAAATTCAAAACATCGAACTAGTTAAAGAAATCAAGCCCTTCGTGAAGAACTTAAAAGGAAAAAGATATCATTGAAAGTCGGATCGCTAAGAATCCTAGAGTCTTTGATGTCATGGTGCCCCAGAGCAAAAAAGAGAATCCTAGGTGAAGATCACCTCACCGATTCTCTCGGTCAAGACCAAAGCCCAAAACCATTTGTGTCACGGTATGCTCTCCAAAAGGAGTTAATGCCTCAACCCGGTGATTGATTGAAAGGGTAAACTCGAGAGTAAGCTTCCAAACTCGATTCGAAGAATACTAGAGCTCGAAGCCAAGCTCTAAAGAGCATGCTTGACTCTCGATGTGCCCAGTAGTATCGAACACATCTCCGAGTCTCAGCGAATCTCAAGCACCGCTTCCACCCCTCAAACCGCCAGATACCGCACCTAGCTCGAGCTTACTCCCATGAAATTCAACCTCACTCACCAAAAGAAAGATCTCGACTTGGCGTAATCCATCCCGAAAAGACCAACAAAACCAACCCAAGATGACTCTATACCCATCGAGACCTCCACATCTTCGGGTTCCCTCATCAAGGCATCAAATCCAAAGAATCGACCGAACTTGTGAGGAAGTTGATTGACAAGATGGAATCTATGGAAAAGCTCATGATTCAATCAAGGAAACTAAGTCGACCTCCTCTAGTTCATCAAGGTCAAAACCAACACCAAACCCAGTGCGTAAGTGTGATCCGTGCTATTTTACCACCATACCATCGATAATTGTACATAATCCTTTTGTATGATCCGCAAAAGGATGATCACGGAACTTCGATCACTTACAATATGTAAGTTCATTCAAGAAGCAAGACATACCAATGTTGGTCATCAACATGCTTCAACCTCCAAACAAGCTCACAGCATGAGCTAAACCCTTCCTCCTTGTCCACATTGTGCTTCATGATCATCATCCCGATGATTGTCTCATGAATACCGCTGATATTTGGGAAATCCACCATGAGACATCCCAAAGATGACAAGGTGATCCAAGCAAGGAGAAGTTCAAAACAACCCCGCATCACCGAGTCTTCTCAACAAGAATGCAAAACCCGCGTAGCACAAAGCACTCAACCACCGACCATGAGTCAATTGCCAAATTCAAGGCACCTTTAGACCCAAGCCCACTAGCATGCTGGGTTACTAAGAAACTAATTAGCTTATTTGTGCGCAGACACGCCAGGGAGCCTATTTGGCATCTCGATAGTGGATATTCAAGAAGCATGACCGTGTAAAGGAGTATCCGCACAAATATGTAAAGGAACCAGGACCCAAGGTAGTATTTGGTGATAACTCATCATGTCTCATCAAGGTTATGGTTCAAAGATATCGCAATGGAATAGTTTTCTCTAGAATAGCTTATGTCAATGGTCTAAAATACAATCTCATCGATTGTCACCAACTATGTGATGCAAAGTACATTGTGCAATTCAATGACAAATAAGGCACCATCTTCAATGCCAACAAAGAAGTTGTATTGATAGCTCCTAGAAGAGATGATGTTTATGTCTTAGACATGTCAACACTCTCTCAAGATAGAACTTGTCTCTTTGCCAAAGCCACTGAAACTGTCAACTGGTTGTGGCACAAGAGACTCTCTCACTTAAATTTCAAGAACATCAACAACTTGGCAAAACATGTAACATATTGATTTCACATACACATCAAACCATAACCAAAGTAGGCGACAAAATGAGTTCTAGAGAGAAAGTTAGAGGTTTAGGAACTTTAGTGAGAGAAGAAAAATCTTATTATGAGCTCCAACTCTACCTGGAAGGTAGAGTATTTATAGTCTTTACATAAATCGCCACCCATCGGGCCGGATCGTGCATACAGCTGGGTAAAGACCCGTCTGTCCTCCACGGTGTTACTTAAACTAAATACTACTTAACTTATATTAATCTACGATCACGAGCTTACTAACGATTACATATACTTGAGGTGACCGACTCTTTAATACTTGGATTTACTAAATCCTAACAATCTCCCCCAAGGAGGTCACCTCAAACATATACTAAAATTACATTGAATACAAACAGATATTACATAAAATTGTTCTTGCATTCGATAACGCCTAAAATGAACATGTTCTTAGTAGCGTTATTATTAGTTTTGTGCATAATAATCGCTATATTTACTCATAATCATTGCAAAAGTGCAAAGATGCGATATTGTATGTATATGTAGCCGTGTATCACGAATAACGAGGAAATGAAGTTTTTATGCACATTTGGAAGATTCTCGAGGAAGGAAGACGAGCTAGGAAGCTTTTGGATTCAATAATTAAGAAACGCAATGATTTCTAAGTATCTACTGCAAGAAAGATCAAGTTTTGTCTTGGAAATCATCGAGAGAGCAAAGAATGAAGCGATAGGAGAAAGTCAACAAAAGTCAAACCAAGATAAACCCACCGATCGGTCACAACCCAGAACCGATCCGGCTGGCGAATATCAAGATCCAACCGATTCGTTGGAGAAACCGATCCGGTTTCTCAAGTCCGCAGCTACAATGTTGCATTTATTATTGCCTTAACTCCCATAATCATTGGAGTCCGATCATTTCTTGACATTTACTTATCGGGAACGTTTTTTGAGAGTAGAGCAAGCATATTTGGCTATATAAAGAACCTAGTCCTAGTATACTAGGTGTGACACAACCAAAATTGTATTAGTTTACACCTAAACTAATACCAACCATATTTTCTTAGCCCAAAAGCTTAGTTGTTAATCGAAAACGCCCAGAGCAAGGAGGAACAATTATCATCCATAGTTTTGGTAGTTTGAGTTGTACGGTGAATCTAGGTGATTGAGGCGCGTGGTTGCTACAATCCACTAATTCTAATTCTTGTAATCACAAAAGTTTAGGTATTCTATGAACTTTGTTATGGAATTCTATTCTCTTGAATTGTTGTAATTACTTTGTTACTATTTGTGTTTAGTTATTATTATCATGGAGTAGTTTTGGGATATACTGTGTGTTGGGATGTAGTTAATCATATTAGTGTTCTCAAAATGTGATGCATGTACATATGATCTTGTTTAAATGAGTTTGTTGGAAAAATACTAGTCTTGGTTTGATTTGTTGATAAAACATGTTTTAAGAAAAGGACCGAAAGGATTTCTCTTGTGTTTTATTCCAAAAATGAAATGACAAACTAGTATGGGATATGGTGAATTGACAACCACCATGTTTGCTTATTAAAACAAGACTAGGAATATTTTCATCACGAAGGGTCGAAAGATTCAGAAGAACAAATTTAATAAGAACATGTTACAAACAAATGGAATTTCTATAGGATAATCATTGGGATAAGGACCGAAAGGATTACATAAATGTTTTTGTTCTTAGAATGATTTTTACAAACACATACCATGGTCGAGGAATCATTTGCTTATGATTTGTGCATCATATTAAGAGTATACACCCAACCTTCATGAATACTATTTATGATTGATTATAGACTACACACAAGTATATATATATATATATATATTTCTTATTGAATTTTGCTAGAACATAATTATTTGAGAAGCCTTGACAAGCTTTCTTGTTGAAATCTTTTCAAACAAATCTCTTTCATACACAAAATCCCTTGGGGACGATCTCGACTTACCAAACTTTGCTATTACGGATTTAGTATATTTGCTCGTATGTGTTAATAGGTTAGACGTTAAATCGTGTTTATAAATTTTAAAACTTGCACCATCGTAGCACATCAAGTTTTTGGCGCCACGGGATTTTCTTTAATTTTCTTTGATTTTCAGAAATTGATAGTATTGGAACTATATTTGTTAAAAAAAAAAAAAAAAAAAAAAAAAAATAATTTTGTTTACAAACCAACCGATTCGGTTGGTTATCCAACCGAATCCGGTTAGACCTTCTGTGTTGATTTTTAGTTGCGATTTTATAGTTCTAGTCTTCTTAGTTATTTGTCTTATGATTCTTAGAGTAATTTAGTAATTTTAGATTCTATTTGCATTATGTCTTGTAGTTTAATTATTTCCTAGATTTATTTTCATTTTCTTTACATTTATTATTTATTGGTTAATTAAGTTTTAGTTAATTATAGTTTTTTTATGGCTATTGATTAGATAGTTATATTTTTTCAGTTATTAGTTTAATTATTTTTATGATAGATTTTAATTGGTAGTTTTATTTAGTTTTAGTTTAATGAGATTTATTATGTTATTAAATTGTTGGTTTATGAAGAGTTTTCTTTATTAACTAGAGTTTAGTACATCTTAATGATTCCTTAATTGCATTAAATTCAATTTATTTATTTATAAAAAAATTATATATATATTTTCGATCAAACCGATCGGTTGCAACCCGCAACCGGATCCGTTCGAAGTTTCGTCTAAATTATTTTCAACTAACCGATTCGGTTGGTGAACCAACCGAATCCGTTGGTGTTTCGTGTTGATTTTTATTATTTTAGGTCTTGAGTTTTAACTTTTTTTTTTTTTTTTTTTTTTTTTTTGTCTTACATTGTTTAGTCTATGTTTCGTAGTTTGTTCTTGTTTTTACTAACTCTAACGTTAATATTCGTGTTTTGTTTTGTTTTGCTTTGTCAAGTTGTCTAGTAATATGGAAAGTTTGAGGGAATCTTGAATACCTTCGACTTTGGATGAAATGTTCAAGGATACCGGAAGTTCATTGGAAAAGATTGAGGTATCTTGGAAGAAAGTAAGAAAGAATTGGGAATTGATACGGTAATATAGAGGAAATTGGTGAAAATAAGGTTCAACTACCCAAGAAAGGAAGAGTCGAGTGTTCACACAAGCACCTTTAACAATGTATGATTCACCGCTAATGAGGTTTGGAACGCCTTGCGGTGGGAAGGAATAAGTGCTCGACGCGCACTTAATATGGCTTATGGAGAAAACTATATTTTGGAGAAAGTTCTTGATGAAATTGGTCATGTACGATTGACTATGAAGCATATGGAAGAAGGATGGTCAAGAATCAAGGTCAATATTCATGGACATATTTTTGAAACCGATTTTGTTGTGGTAGAAGAAGGAATGCGATGAACCTAATGTGTGTTTGGTCGAGATTTTCTTGTCACGCACCAAGTGTCAAGTGGATTTTGCAACAGAGAGATGATAATTAATATAACTGATCCGAAGAAGGAAAAGGAGTAAACGAGATGCTAGTGGAAGTTTGTGCAAACATGGAAGAGAAAGAGGTGGAAGTGGTTAAGATGGAAAGGCAAATCGAAGAAACCGACATCAAACAAACTAACCCCAACAACAACCTCCACCACCAAAATGATTCCACACCATCATCACCGACTACTACTTTCAAACCCTTAACCGATAAGCAAAAAGAAGCTATTTTAGAGAATCTAGAACAAAAGTTTCTTGAGCTTAATGAAAAGAAACCGGTGATAGAAGTACTCCAAGATTATGTGCTTTACCGTAAGAAGTTGGATGCATTGATGCTAGCAAGGGCTAGGTTGGAAGGAAAGAATCACATGGAGGAGGAGCGAGATAAAATTTTGTTTAGAGGCATGCCAAGGAAAGAAAAGGATCCGGGTAATTTTGTGTTGCCGATCAAAGTGAATGGGACTACACCTGTTTATGCTTTAGCCGATAAGGGGTCGAGTGTTAATGTGATGCCGTATCCATTGTTTAAAACTTTGGGACTAAGTAATCCGCAACCTAATCATTCAAGCTTACTATGGCGGATAACTCAAGCGAAGGCAATGGGAGAGGTGAAGAATGTGAGTGCAATTGGATATCAACCAGATTTGGCGATTTCCTTGTCCTAGATATCCCGGTGGACAAGAGTTTACCACTACGATTGGGGAGACCATTCTACGAACTTGTGGTGCGATTATAGACATGGGAAGAGGCACTTTGACTATTGATGATGGGATTTCGAGGCAAACATACTACCCAAAACCAAGAGGACCAACTTTGGAATTTATGGAGAGTTGGAATTGATGGAAGCAGATGATGATTTAACATGTTTTGAAGTGGGACGTGATGTCCAAGGTAACCCAATGTACGGACCGTTAGTCTACCTTTATTTTGATATGGAGGACGAAATGGAACGTATGCTAGCGGTAGAAGCTTATAACCCATTCAAAAACATACTAGTTTACAAAAAGTTGACCGACTTTTTAGGTTCTTACCGTGCAACTTAAGAATTTGAGTGGAGACCAAGGGTCGGGGACTTACAAGAGACAAACCGAGATGGAGCATGGCATGTTAAGTTCGATATACTATGTCCGGACGGACTAAGATTCATGAGAAAATTCAAAACTTTTGAAACGCTCCGTGAGTTGACCGGAAAATTTCAAAGCGAGGATATTCTAAGACAAGAGTATTTTGAGGAATTTTGAGGAGAAGACAAGAGGTCGTAATAAACAAGCAATTATTGCTTGAATTTCATGAACTATTTCTTTTTTATTTGATGCATTTAGGATTTTGTTTCTTATTTAATTTTTCATTTTTATTTTTATGATTGAGGTGATTTGGTTAATGCATTATAACTTTGAGTTTTGAGATGAATTTTGGTTTAGTTCATTAGTATGATGAGTTGAGATTTTTAGATTGGATGATTGTTCAAAATTTCATATGGTGGGTGAATGTTGTGTGAATCTTTAGTAGAATTTTGAGTAAAATTGTTGCTTGGAAGGTAAATGCCTAAGTAACATGTAAAATGCAAAATTTGGCGAAATGCATACCGAAACGGTTGTGTCCTTGATCGAACCGGTTGCAATTGAGTAAAAAAATATTCGCTTTTCCGTAAAAACACACACACTAATTCTCCAAAGGGTTTTGCAAAATTCATCCAAGTAAAGTCGATTGAAGGTTATTTAAGTCGTAGGAAAACATCATGGCACCTAAACAAGTAAGCATCTACAGTCAATTAACTCAATTAAGGTTTTATTAGAGCATTTTATTCGAATTGGATATTAGGTCACCAATTTGGGGGTTTTTGTTATAATTCGAATTAAGTTGTAATATTTAAGATTGAGTGGGTAATTGATATAGGAGTGCATTGCAAGTAGGATTGGAGTGATTGATTCAACATAGGATGAATAATAAATGATTGAATTTTCGGATTTTATTGGGTTGTGCTTTTGAATCAAGATAAGTTGCAATTAGTGATTCCTTGTGATAGATGATGCGTTTTTTTTAAGAGTGATAGATGCCACATTATTGATTAGGACTAATGCTTAAAGGATATAGGTTTATCAAGTTGAGTTCTAAGATTATGATGGATGATGTTTGATGATTTGAAAAGCGAGTTTAGAGTAATTCAAGGATGTGGAAATCATTGAGGATGATAGAATGCGATCTAGGAGTGGTTCGACTTAGAAACTCGAGTGTAGAAGGGTTTTAGAGGCAAAAGCCTTATGTAGTCTGATAACCGATTCGGTTATGCATTGCAACCGAACGGTTGACTTGGGTCATTTGACGAACCGATTCGGTTTCTCACGAACCGAATCCGTTACGGTTTCGTGTTTTGAATTTTTGAAATTTTGAAATGGATCTTAGGAGGTTCCTTGAACCTTCTTGTTTGTTCTAACACTCTCATATAGTCTTTTATTTGTGATTTCTACAGAATTATTGTAGGTAGCTCGAGCGAGGAGGCAATTCCTATGAACCCGCTTATTACAAAATTTTGTCAAAGGAATGAGAAGAAGAAGGTTAAGTATAGTGTAAGACGGAGGCAAATGCTAATTTAAAGTTCAAAAATCTCACCGACGAGGAGAAACATGCTTTTCGGGAAAGGTTGTCAAAACCGCAACATAGGACATGTTTGGTTCCGAGGGTGATTGATTGGGATTTATTTGAGGAATGTGATTGTGAAGATGAGTTGAGAGGAATGATTCGAACGCCTTATGTATATCCGTGGGATGGAGATTCGCTCAATGATTTGTCATGGAAAGAGCATTTAGCGCCAATGAAGAGGTCTATCGAGAATGGTGTATGGAGTTCTTTCAACCACGTATTTTGAAAGAAAGGTGGATGTTCGGAACTTGATGAAGGAAATTTGTGGTTGGTTTAGGCTTTGTGGAAGGGAGCATGCTTACACGCTGCAGCTTTGGCGTGGCTCTTGGTTTGTATGAGCCACATGAGGTTAATCATCGATTATTTGAAACTCACTTTTCTAGACTTGGAGGTTCGAAAAGACTATCCTAGTATTCCCGCTATTGGAATCAAGTGGGAGATCCTTCTTCGCTTAGAGGAATGCCTCAACCATCGAATCCATTGATGCGGATACTTCACAAGTTGATAGTGACCGGTCATTTAATAGATTTGGAAGCAGGACAAATGTCGAAACCGGACTTATGGGTTATGAAGTTGTCAAGAAACTAAGGACGGTAATGCGCTTAGGCGAGATAGTCGAATATTTGTCCAGAGAGCCCCGGAATCAAGAGCAACAAGAATATTTGTGGAGGACATTTTGTGACAAAATTGGCGAAGAATCTTGGGTATTATGTTGATGAGGAATTGGCTAAGTGTGAGAGCCAAAGTATAGTGATACGTGGATCGCATAAGGTTTTGGTAATGCTTTGAATAGAGATTGAAAACCTTAGGGTTATGGATTGAACCAAGACAACAAAACCACCACAACAGCAAGTGAGTATACCAATGAGAACGTGCAAATGGGTACGCCCAGTAGTTTTGATTCGGTTGGGAGAGTGGAACCAACATTTAGATGAGATTCAATGTAGGGATGTATGGAGAGACTCGATGATGTTAAGAAACAACTACATCAATGATTATTCCATGCCTATTTTTCAAAACATGGCTCGTGAAGCCAATTATGAGTTGCCACCCTACAATCCACCCAATGTTCCACCATATCCTTTTCCTTACACTTATCCTCGACCCTATCCGTATCCATATCCCGGTACGCACCATTTCTCGATCCAGACCCCATATGGTCGACACACGAAGTTGGTGGAGCAAGCCATGATGTTGGAGGATCATCATCGGAGTTGGAGGAAAGAAGAAGAGAAGAGTTCGTTCGAGATTGTGGACGAAAACTATGTAACCGAAAGTGATGATGATGAGTATGATGATGAAGAAGGAGATGACACAAGCGAGGATGAAGAGTGATCATGGATCATTCGTGAATTATGGTTTCAAAGACAATGAGTTATGATGTGTTAAACAATATTATTTCTATCTTTTTAGGATGATTAACATGTTTTGTTTGGTTTTATCTAGTTTTAGTTGCATTTGTTTGTTTTGTGTATTGCGTGTTGCGCTTTTTTGTTTGCAGGATGGATGTGTCGGAAGCTTATTGATGGTCAAATATTTGGAGTTGGATAACTCACATGCTTTCTTATGACCCTATATGCATATTGCATATTCTATCCGTGGTATCTTTTTAACTATTTTTTCCCATTTTCTTTACTTTGAAGTTCATTTTTCATTACATTGAGGACAATGCAAAACTTAAGTATGGGAGGAAGAAAATAGGAAAATGATATGCATTTTTTTATTTTTTAGATAACTTTGGATGCAAGTGATTAGAAGAAATTCGCCTTTGTTGGTCTAGTTGTTTTCGCATTTTTGATATTATATATATATATATATATATATATATATATATATATATATATATATATATATATATATATATATATATATATATATATATATATATATATATAACTTGGGATTTCAATGGTAAAATGAGGATTTTGAAATTTTGGATTTGAACCAAATTACGAAGTAATTCATTTTGATTCGATAGCATTTTCTAGCATGCATAATAGCCTTTTCCACACTTTTGTGAGGTTTCTTTTGTATAAAACACATCTTTTGTTTTATATTTGCTATGAAGTGCGCAGTGATTATGTCGATTCTAGAACTTGTACTAGTTATGCATTACGGTTAAAATCACTTTCAGTGGTCTAAATATGTTCAAATGATAAGAGGCATCTTAGGATTTAAACCAAATGGCCTTCGCTTACATCTAATGATATATTAGCTAACCACTTTGGTTAGTTAACCACCCATATGGACCCATTTGTTAGTGCTCATCTTTAGCACTAGATACCCTTAGTACACCCTTCCGAGCCAATCTTTTGTTTTGATAAATTCGTAAAATACAAAATATTTTACACTTTCAAGCTTTAGCCAACCCTTATCAAGTCTATTGGTTTGTTGCTAGTTGTTTGAATGATTGGATTGTTTTGATGATTATGAAGAAGTTACACTTTGTTTATAGTGTGTACCATTCTCCATCTTGGATGAAAGAGACGATTTCTCGATTTTTTGGTGTATGCTTACACTAAGTGTGGGGAATGTAAAAAAAAAAAAAAAAAATGGTTGTAGCCAATGTGCTATATTATGATGAAGATGAAGGAAGATGAAGTATGTTTGAGATATTGATTAGCCAATGAGCTAAATTGAGTTATACATATTTATGGAGATCGATATGAGAATAGTGAAATAATCATTTTCGGATTGTGGTTTGTATGATGGCTAGCAACATGGAAGTTTAGACTTGATTTTATTTTTATTTTAACACCAATTTCATAACTATCCCATGCCTTATCCATACCTTTTATGAACCCTTAGCCTATCGTTATAACCCGAATAAATGCCCTCTTTGATGAATTTATTTTCTTTGTTTTGATACTTGTACAAGCTTATGGTAAAAAGCATTGATCATGACTAGGCATTGAGTGATTTACATATGCCCACCAATATATGAGAGTTGAGTGATTTTTTACATCATTCGTGAGGTGTTCTAGTTATGTTATCTAAAGTGTTTGGTTCATTTTTAAATTTTTCACATATTATAAGCAAGTCGATGATTATCTTTTGGGATAATTGTTACATTTTTAGAACCATGGTGTCTAAGACCATTGAAATCAATCTTTGCAATGTTAGACCTACTCGAGGGCTTAGTAGAGCTAAGTGTGGGGAATTTGATAACGCCTTAAAATGAACATGTTTTAGTAGTGTTATTATTAGTTTTGCATAACAATCGGCTATATTTACTCATAAATGTTGCAAAAGTGCAAAGATGCGTGTGTATGCATATGTAGCCAGTATCACGAATAACGAGGAAATGAAGTTTTATGCACATTTGGAAGATTCTCGAGGAAGGAAGACGAGCTAGGAAGCTTTTGGATTCAATGATTAAGAAACGAATGATTTCTAAGTATCTACGGCAAGGAAAGATCAAGTTTTGTCTTGGAAATCATCACGAGAGCAAAGAATGAAGCGATAGGAGAAAAGTCAACAAAAGTCAAAATAGATCAAACCCACCGATCGGTCACAACCCGTAACCCGATCCGGGGGCGAATGGTCAAGATCCAACCGATTCGGTTGGAGAAACCGATCCGGTTTCTCAAGCATAGCTACACAATGTTGCATTTATTGTTGTCTTAACTCCCATAATCATTGAGTCCGATCATTTCTTGACATTTACTTATTGGGAACGTTTTTGAGAGTAGAGCAAGCATATTTGGCTATATAAAGAACCTAGTCCTAGTATACTAGGTGTGACACAACCAAAATTGTATTAGTTTACACCTAAACTAATACCAACCATATTTTCTTAGCCCAAAAGCTTAG
The DNA here is from genome assembly GCA_022545495.1 of Chrysanthemum lavandulifolium. Classification (NCBI taxonomy): domain Eukaryota; kingdom Viridiplantae; phylum Streptophyta; class Magnoliopsida; order Asterales; family Asteraceae; genus Chrysanthemum; species Chrysanthemum lavandulifolium. Next base: position 129,178,000 of record CM040241.1, on the reverse strand, counting down.
TTGTTACCGAAAACGTCCAGAGCAAGGAGGAACAATTTCATCCATAGTTTTGGTAGTTTGAGTTGTACGGTGAATCTAGGTGATTGAGGCGTGGTTGCTACAATCCACTAATTCTAATTTTGTAATCACAAAAGTTTAGGTATTCTATGAACTTTGTTATGGAATTCTATTCTCTTGAATTGTTGGAATTACTTTGTTACTATTTGTGTTTAGTTATTATTATCATGGAGTAGTTTTGGGATATACTTGTGTGTTGGGATGTAGTTAATCATATTAGTGTTCTCAAAATGTGATGCATGTACATATGATCTTGTTTAAATGAGTTTGTTGGAAAAATACTAGTCTTGGTTTGATTTGTTGATAAAACATGTTTTAAGAAAAAGGACCGAAAGGATTTCTCTTGTGTTTTATTCCAAAAGTGAAGTGACAAACTAGTATGGGATATGGTGAATTGACAACCACCATGTTTGCTTATTAAAACAAGACTAGGAATATTTTCATCACGAAGGGTCGAAAGATTCAGAAGAACAAATTTAATAAGAACATGTTACAAACAAATGGAATTTCTATAGGATAATCATTAGGATAAGGACCTAAAGGATTACCTAAATGTTTTTGTTCTTAGAATGATTTTACAAACACATACCATGGTTGAGGAATCATTTGCTTATGATTTGTGCATCATATTAAGAGTATACACCAAACCTTCATGAATACTATTTATGATTGATTATAGACTACACACAAGTATATATATATTTTCTTATTGAATTTCGCTAGAACATAATTATTTGAGGAAGCCTTGACAAGCTTTCTTGTTGAAATCTTTTCAAACAAATCTCTTTCATACACAAAATCCCTTGGGACGATCTCGACTTACCAAACTTTGCTATTACGGACGAGTATACTTGCTCGTATGTGTTAATAGGTTAGACGGTTAAATCGTGTTTATAAATTTTTAAAACTTGCACCATCGTAGCACATCACGTTCTTTGTGTAGTACTTTGCTCCGAAGCTCGTAGTCAATGATTCTTCTCATTGCATGTTTGGTTAATCCAAGTGGAGGTATTTTTACTGATCCACGTGATAATGAGTTTTGAGCCGCCAGATCATCAAGAAACATCAATCTCGACTCATCCATTGTGGTGTTGGTATAATGTGATGTTGTGACTTTCGGACCGACATGCTCACATTCGGATCATGATATCTTCTCATCGAGTAGCGGAAGCTTTCGCTTGATTCATGATATTGGCGCAGCCAGCGGTAAGCATGGAGTGATAATATCGAGTCATTGACGCACTAATCATGATTTCTTTCGAGATGAATGTGTAGTGTGAGCATGCGGCTATGGATTGACCGCCCATTCGATCACCGCAAATGTAGAGTGTTCCCTGCATAAAACAGCTTAGCAATAAAGCACACAAGAGTGTCTTTGATCACTTTTGTTGAATTGAGGTACACCGCCCACGGTTCCCGCTGATCGCGACAAGCATCGCCTCGTGATCGTATAATTCAAGAATTTCTTGACAAGGTTTCGTAATGTTCTAGCCGCTTCAAACCGGAACGCCTCAAAGAAGACAACACGGAGGAGTGAACCAATAATTGAGATTCACCGATTGATGAAAGAGATTTGAAAAGCAATCGTTGCTGCTTACTATAAATTATTTTTGCAATACAACGAAGGTTTTGATGAAAATCAATTATCAATCATAAACATTTTTATTTTGAAATATAAGTACACAATGATGTGCTAAAGAAAAGAGTTTTTAAGCACAATGACCGGTTTTTCAAAGGTATCCGTCAATCCATAACTCGAACTGTGATTGATTCAAAAGATTGAATCGCCCCATTGTTTCGCTCGGTTGTCACATGGTTGATCTATAGAATCGATCTCACATGCCACCCACCAGAGCTTGTTTGATGTTGGCTCCAGGCTTTCCATCTTCATTGTGAATATGTTTGCATATCACTCGGATGTTCCGCAATACCACAAGGATAATGCGAGGACTCATTATATAATCTCTCTTCCACATTGTGTGAAACAGAGTCTTCATTGAAAGTGTCCTAATGAGATTTAATGATGATCTCGTGGCTCTAGACTCAATTTGTGCATATTTGGTTCCTGCACGAGACTAGGAGAGGGTCTCCTTCAATATCAACAATCTCTAAGAGAAAGTCGATAGATTATGTAGGTTCCCATGAGAATGAAACAAGCCCTTTTAATAGGAAATTGAGTGGTTTGGGAAGATGTAGCAGCAAAGTCCACTGGGTCCATGACGCCTTGTCTTCAATACCGATGTTACCTTGGTAACCACCAAGAGTATATGAATTGAACCCGATTTCGCCCTAAGGTTGAATAAATGGAGGGCTATTTTTTTCACCCTTTTCACATTCAATTCTTTTTCATTCTTCAACCCTTCAGGCTTACCGAGACTTCATGACTAGAACCTTGTTGGGTTTATTCCAAAGACTAGTTCGCCTTAGTCCGCACTCTTCCCACATCTCATTTTTCTCCTTTTTTCCAATATACCTAAGGACTTCTACACTATCTAGTGGATTGTCTCGGTAGATCCCTCCGGTTCTGGCGGATCATGGGAACAAATACCTAACCTTATCATCCTTATATCACCATACATAAAGTAAAGTTGGTCAATCTATTTGGTATTGTTCATATGCCATTGGAACCAGCTTGAAAACCATTTGAAAATCAATCCGAGATACTTATGATATATTATCAAAGCATTTTGTACCGAATTGTTTTTGATATTTTAGAACAAGAGCTCCCCTCAACATGTGCATCAAGTGAAATCGCTTTTGCACACGGAGGCAAGAGAAAGAATTAACTTCTGATTACCATTTTCTAAAAGATATCAACATCACTTCCCTGATCAAAACAAGTAGATAAAGCATATAAGGAGGATGAGGTTTGAAAGAGTTTTACACATACAAGAGGGAACGAGACTCCACATTGAAACAAATTGATCACGCTTCGGATCTTTGTGGTTTAAGATAGATGCCCTCAACCGTGCATGGAAAATTTGAAATAGTTTGGCACATGGGAAGGAGAGCTTGTACATCCTTATAAAACCATTTATCGAATTATCGATTAAATCCAATTTAAATCACAAGTTCTCCCGATCACAATTATCAAATCATTTGAGATTTGTGATCTCGTAGATTTAAATTGATTTGAAAGCTTTAAGGAAAATTGTGACTTGATTATGAAAGCGTTTTAATTGATAAGGATCGATTTTGAGACTTTGACTCCATTGATTAAACATGCATGATTATCTTTTGAAAACAATTGAAATACACATAACTTTTAATTTAATTGAAATCATTCTACCCTCAATCAATGACCTAAGTTGTTGATTGAGATAGATATTTTGACACACTTTAAGTCCAAATGATTTCCAAAAATAAAGTCCGAGTTATTTTCAAAGCAATTAGTTTTCATTAGATAGTAAGGATTTGTTTAAAGAATCAGAGCATGAGATTTGAAAACCAAGATAAAGCATGGCTCTGTTCTTTCTTTGAAAAGCGGGTTACTGCATGAAATGAGAATAAACCATTGTTTCACTTTCTCCCAAAAATTTTTTTTGATTTTTTTTTTTTTTAAATTCGAACAACATCTAAAGTCCCGTGTCATTCTTTGAATGACAGCACAAAGACCGTAGAGATAATCGAATCGAGAAAAACATGACAAAATGACAAAAAAAAAATTTCAAGATTTTTCAAATTTTATGGATTTTGAAAGTTTTATATTTTGTATTTTGTTTTTCAATAAATATTTACAAGAGATAGATGAAGAAGACCTTTACCTCGACTTCCTCCTCAAGACGTTTGAGCGTTTCGGTTGAAGGCTTTTCAAGCCAAGTCGTGGAAGAATAAACTCAAAACGTTCTCTTGAAAGAGCTTTGGTGAAGATGTCGCTAACTAGTATTCCGACTTCACAAAATAGAGTTCTACCACACCGCTTTCCACTTGCTCCGGATGAAATGATGTCGAATATCGATGTGCTTTTGCTCTTGAGTGTTGAACATTGTTGCATGAGAGGGCAATAGCACTTTATTATCACAATAGGATTTTGGATTTTAGTCGTCGAATTCAAAGCCATAGTCGATTTTGTCGAATTCAAAGCCATAGTCGAATGGGATCTCATCCAAAGGATTTGAGCACAACAAGATGACATGGCTATGTATTCACCTCCTGTAGAGGAAATAGAAGTACTCATTTGCTTCTTTGAAGACCATCACAAGCTTATCACCCAAAACAGAGCACCTCCGACGCATTTTCACGACGAGTATCTTGACATCCCGCATGATCAACATCTCGCATAGGTCATTAGTGACATACCGGTGTCCTTCGGTACCAAAGTCCCATATTGATGGTTCTTTGAGATACCGAAGACCCGTTTAACCGCCTAAGGTGCCTTTAGTAGGCTTAGCCTCGATATCTAGCACACATGCACACACGAACAAGATGTTCGGTCTACTAGCCGAGGTACATCGTGATCCAATCATACTACGGTATTTCGCTTGATCTACCATGATCCCTAAGAGGTCCTCATCCAGCTTGGCACGCTCAAACATATGTTGAACTAGCTCATCCAACCATTTTTTTTGTTCACCATATGGACAACTTTTATTTTTTTGACACCTTCGCCACCTTAGTTGTTTCAAGTATAATATTAATAAAATGAAGCAAAGTATCATCATTGTTACTTTTCGATAGGCCATTGTAGGAATATAAATTTTCCTAACTTGAGAATGAATATTGGAGAACTTATTGCTAGAAACTCAATTTGACCTAACGGTTGAATTGCTTCCTTGATAGAAGTTGGGTATGTGGAATCGCCTGTAAAATGGTCGTGTTTAGCCGTAATTGAGCACCGCTAGTAATAGTCCCATATTCATTCTCTCACTTGAGAAATTTATACTCTATGTTTTCCTAAAGTAAGTTTACAATGGAAATACTTTGCATTGTCTTAGGATTACTAATCAAACAAGTTGTAAAATTAATTTTTCTTTAGTTAATCACAACCACTTGCCTCATCAAGCAATTATCTTGCTTTGATCGAGAAGAGCTACATGAATTCATGGACGAAGCTCATTGTATGCTAATCACCATCCGTAATGACTAGATTGTCCTAAACTAGCACCTTACAAATCTTTGTCTTGAACACCATCATGTGCTCTTTTCTTTCTAGACACATACCTTGCATGTCATTGTTAGTGTAAATGATTTACTAATCTAGACCATAAACTGTTTTGGGCTTCTTGAATAGTGCTTGTTAAGTTTGTTAAACCTTTGTGTTTTTGTGAGCTCGATCTCATTTGATTGCCTATATGTGATCTCTACATGCTATCCTTTCTTTGCTTAACGTGTATACATGTGTGCTTGTTGTAAAAATCATTAGTTTCATAATTCAAACATAGAGCAAAATTTCGCAACTATTCATTAAGAAAATCTGTCTTAGACGCCGGATCCTTTAGATGCAACTAGATTGGATCCTCAAGTGAAGGATCCGTGGATCCGGTGACGTAAGTTTCTTTAGCCTCCTTGCGTCAATCCGACATTCTAGACCTTATTGGACTAGTTAAACACGCTACATTAGGATCACTTAAACTTTCCTTAGGCAACATGGAACTAGATGATAAATGGCTTGGCAATCTCTCTTACATCAATGTTTTAAATCAACTTATTCAACAGAAGCAGCTTATGAAAGCTCGTGGTGTATAATTTTAGTGATCAATAGTTATTGATTCATTCATGTCAACCATTTATCCAGGGTAAGCTATGGAGGGATCAGGGCATGGTAGGAACAGTTTGGAAATGTTTCCAAGCAACTATAATCTCGGGAAAACACTTGATATTGGCTCATTTGGGAAGGTGAAAATTACAGAACATACATTGACAGGGCACAAAGTTGCCATAAAAATCCTTAACCGTCGCAAGATAAAAAACATGGAGATGGAAGAAAAAGGTATGGATTGTTTTAAAATGATATCAATACCACGGCTTTCTTAATGTATGTTGCTTTTGTGATTTGCAGTTAGAAGAGAGATTCAGATCTTGAGGAGGTTGTTTATGCATCCACACATTATCCGTCTCTATGAGGTTGTAGAGACACCATCAGATATCTATTTCGTTATGAAGTATGTCAAGTTAGGTAAGTTGTCTGATTACATTGTGGAGAAGGGAAGGTTGCACGAGGATGAGGCTCACAACTTTTTTCAGCAGGTGAAACCATACCTACCAATTTGATACTTTACAAATGTTTTTGCTTATTTTCAGAAATAAAGTTATTTTCATTGGTAATACAAACTTACACTAATGTATTTAATCAGATAATTTTTGTTGTGGAGTATTGCCACCGGATTATGGTGGTTCACAGAGATCTTAAACCTGAGTATTTGATCAAATGTAATGTCAAACTTGCAGATTTTGGTTTTAGTAATATTATGTGTGATGGTCATCTTCTGAAGACAAGTCGTAGGACTCCAGATTATGCAGCTCCAGAGGTATCATAAAATGATGTTGACCAAAAATTATTTTCACTTTTCCTGTATTGTTCTATTTATGTTATGCCTTTCTAAATAGGTTATATGTGGGAGTGTGTATGCGGGACCTGAGGCAGATGTATGGAGCTATGGCATTATCTTGTAAGCTCTTCTCTATGGGACCCTTCTCTTTGACGATGAAAACAACCCTAATCTTTTCTAGAAAATTATGGTGCAGTCAGTTAAATACAATTTATCAGACACCTTTTTGCAATTATTTTGGAACTCATTCTCACTATGCTAATTTGCTCTTTAGGGTGGAATAAATACACTTCCCAGCCATTTATCACCTAGTGCTAGAGATATGATCCCTAGGTTACTCGAGGTTGACCCAATGAAGCGTATGACTATTCTTGGGATTCGTATGCACCCCTGGTTCCAAACACATCTTCCACGCTACTTAGCTGTCCCTCCACCAGATTCTTTGCGACAAGTAAATAAGGTTAGACATATACCAGAATTTCAACATATTTAATAATAATAATATTTAAATGCATGATGTGTGGTATGCGTGCTTGAGTATGCTGCTAATTAAAGCGGATTTTTTGTTGTTGCTGCAGACTGATGAAGATATTCTGACAGAGGTGATGAAGATGGGATTTGACAAGGATGCCCTTATCGATTCACTTCGCAACCGAGTGCAAAATCAGGTACTAGTATGGGTACTTAGGACATAATGTATGCTTCAATCTTGCTGATCTTTGCCATCTTTTATAGGGCACTGTTGTATATTACTTGCTACTCGACAATAGGTTTCGTAATATAAACAATTATCTTAGCGCTGAATTCCAAAGACAAGTGGATAGATTGAAAGATTGGCATCACCTCAAAATACCATTTGAAGAGATAGAAGTAGCAACTGAAAATTTCAAAATGCGTACCAGAAGAGGCGGATATGGTCAGGTGTACAAAGGAGTACTTTCGGCTAATGGAAAAAGTACTAAAGGTTGCTGTGAAGAGGTTAAATGAGCAGTTTAGACAAGGATAAAAGGGTTATTGTGAACTAGAATACTTTACTACAGGATTTTTGATGAAAAAATCTGACGCCTCTTTCGGCATTGTACTTTTCGAAGTGTTGCGTGGGAGTTTATGCATTCTTAAATGCGATGATGATGGCTTCTCTCTATCAAACAAATCAGTAAAAAAAACACAATGAAAAGGGAAACTTGGCCAAGATCATTGAACCTAATTTAAATGAACATATGGGGTCATACTTTATGACCAAATTTTCAGAAATCGCATATAAATGCTTGAACAAAGATCTGGAACAGCGACATGCCATGGATGTTGTCAAGCAAGAGTTTGAAGAAGTGTTGGGATACCAGATACATTCTATATCTGGATATGACTGGGAACATAAGGATACGACCAGAATATGCATCTGGATACGGTTGTAGGGAGAAGGAACCTATTTCTGAATATGGAACTCGATTTGGAAGGAAGCACGAAGAGCCTGTTTGAGAGTATGAGTTCAGTTATGGTAGGTAGGAAGAGCCGGCCAGTCATTTCTAGAGATTATTTGCAAGTTTTTTTTTGGCACATATGATACTTATAGCTGTATATGAGAAGGCTGAAGGAGCAAAGAATTCAAAGTCTAAGCGCGAGTCACAGGAAGAACCTACATCTACAGACTCTTAAAATGTTGATAATGCTACACAAGTAGATCAAACCGAGAATTCACATTTACCTCCGGTCTTCACTCTACCTCTAGTTGATAACTATCTGGAGCAATGGTGTGAAGTTTGAAATCGGGACCCTGTTATTGAAGTGCCAACAACACTAGAGCCCATACTTGAGGTACTCATAAGACCTGAATAATATTTTGAACGAGCGAATACATATTCCTCATCGCCTAATCTTTAATCATGTTATGTCATTTGTAAACCAAGAGATTATGCTAATTATGCTAATAAAGGGATGATGATGAAGTCTTTCGTATGTATATATAATAACAAGCTAACCTGTTTAGTCCAATTTTTATATAAGGGGATAACTTTCTATTTTACCCAGAAAACCTTTGGAACTTTTCAATTTAATGATTGACATGAAATGTTTTGTTAGTACATAGCACCTTTGAAAATGGTTAAAGTCGAATGTGGTATTAACTATAGCCAAGGATTACCTTAATTTGAAGTCTTTTGAAAGCTTCAACGGGCTAATGGTTGTAAGTCAACTGGTTAACCGGAATAAAATCATGTGATATAAAAATTAATATATATAAATGGGTTAAAAATGAATAAAAAGTCCATAAAAGTACAATTAGCTATATGTTTATTTAGTTATTGCTCGTCTTTTTTGACACATTGTGGTTTTAAATATCTCGGAAATGGCGGTTTTTCCCAAAAGACTGTTGTTGTCCATAGACCCTTTAAGGATTTCGTGTAATTTTTCACTGTAATATACATTTATACTTTAAGACTTGAGTATATGTTCTTGAGTAGAACAATCAGCAAAAGAACAAAACTTAAACATACATGTTGTTTGTGAAGTTGGTATCTCAAACGTGTAATCTTTGTGGTGTTGAATTTCATTTGACAGGTGATGCATTACAGTATTGGTTGCAGGACACGGCTGTCAAATTTCAAGGCAAAACTAAACAAGAAGGTTAGAGATTTGTGCTTCTTACGTGTCATTTGGAATAGAACTTGCTTGATAGTTTTGTTTTCTATTCTTGTATGGTTGTGCACTCCTTGTTTATTTCACCTGTTAAGTGCAATATATTCTGGTGTAGTATGATCTCACTTTAGGATCATAAGCACTTGCTATTAATCTGAATTGAAATACTAATAAAAACATATAGTAATTAACATGTAGCTTAATGTTAGTAAATCCAATAACAGGACTGAGTAACTGGAGAACTAGGATGCCTATTCAAGGTATTATCCAGGTCGGTATCTTGACCATCGTATTTTGCACGCCACTTAATGGCACTATTTAACGTTTTGGTTCGCCCACTACTAGAAACACATAAGTCTCTCTTTTTCACTTGACAGACCTTCATTTTGTAGTTAATGTAAGTACATCCACAAGGGCAGCTACACATTGGTGGTTAATATGTTAAGGCAGTTGGTCGATTTTTCTTTAGAATATGATAACTGAGTGTGTTGCTAATTACATTGGTATTGTACTTTATGTATCTTTTGAAACAATTAAGATTTAGTTTTTGAGATAATAGATAGTGTTGGCTCCTTGATAAGTAGATATCAGGTACTGGCAATGTTATAATGAAACTCATGGGTCTTGATTGCATGCTTAATGTAGACCTTATCACGGGTCTTTAAAAATCATTGGCTTAGTGAGTTGCTACATAACCTATTAGTTGTGGGAACACACACAGTTTACTAGATTTAATTAGGGCACTACATGGACAATAGAAAACCGAACTGGACCACGAGACCCAGGAAAAACCCAGACAGACCCAACTGCCCCACGGTCCAACATCCTATTTGGTCCTACAGGCTCAAAACTGAAGACCCAAACCGAGAAGCCAGACAAAATCCGACCCTAACCGCCCATCTGTCCGGTATCGGTTTATAAATTTCATCAATCTTGGTTTTTAGTCTGGGTCAAGTTTGCCTACTTTGGTCTTTTTTTTTTAAATTGTTTCCATTTTTTTTCTACTATGAAATGTACTTATTTATTCTTGTTTTAGGTTTTATAAGATAATAGTATTAGTAGAGTGTTAATAAGGCTATATGTTCTTAAACCACATGATGTTGTAAGTTATATTTTTCTTATGGGCTTCTATGATGTTGTAAGTTATATTTTCCTTATGGGCTTCTAACACAACTATACCAATTTCGCATTTGCAGTTATATTGCAAAAGTAGTTCAGCAGAAGAAAAGAGTGAAACTAAAGAAACTAGTGTATCATTGGCATTCACTGTTCGAACAATAGATGTTGGGGGCCATTATCGCTTGCAAAACAATGGGAGTAGATGATCACATTGAGGTATGTAATTTCTCGCATTCTATTTTCCAAGTGTCCAGCAAGTAATAAAATACTTAGATTGAAATTAGTAATTTTGATTATGCTATTGTACACATAAATTATAGAATCTTTGCTCTTTTAGGATAGTCAATGAACTTAAAAATGTCTACCCGTAAGCGTGTGGGTGCATGCTTTACAATCATGTTATGACATTTTTTATACTATTTTAAGTTGTATTGATTGAAAATTAATTTTTATCTATTCAACCAAATATAGCTTAATATCTATAAGCTTAATAATTAATTATACATTCATGTTTGTGCTTCTAACTAATTATATAGCATTATAACTGAAGTCCTTTCATGGCAAACTTATACTAAAAATTGCTCACATCTAGACAATTGTAGATACTTTGAGCACTAGCATATATGTCTTGCAATAGTATAAAGACATCGCATGAATTACTTGAAGAGTCTCACCGTCTTGAAGGTTTTCCTGAGAATATCGACCAATTAGTATTTATGGAGAATCTTATCGTATCAAACACTGGCATAAGATCTCTTCCAAACAGTATTAGAAGGTGCAAACATTTGAAAACTTTGAATGTCAGTGACTTCAAGAATCTCACATACTTACCTCCAGCACTACATGGAACCACTAGAAGTGTTTCACGCCTCTAATTCCGATATAATGGTCATCCCAGACAACATTTGCATCTTGAAGTTCTTGATCTTCGTGGTTGTTCAAATCTTCAAGAACTTCCTACGTATCTGAGTAACATTGACAGCTTGGAGGAGATTTATGTCTCTGGTACAAATGTTGAACAGTTGCCTCCCATTATTGATAGATTCTTTGAATTCAATTATCTTATTTTAGGGGTTTCAAATTTCTAAATATTTATTATATCTTGATCTTATATAATTGTAAAAGTTATATTGGGCGGTACATTTTTATCTCTTTATAAGTTTTTAACACCTTTAGTTCTAAAAGTGCTTTTTATTTACCTCCGCTGTAGCTTCTATTACATATTTGTAGTCAGAGGTGATATGTACACCACAACCTTTTAAATTATATTATTGCAAATACAAACAGCATAATTAGCTTGTAGTCGTAGGTCACTGACTCTAACATCCTGAGTGCTATTGCAGCAAGGTGGCATGATTAAAGAAACATGAATGGATGAAGATACAAGAGAAGCTATATTGAAAAGTATGATGATGTCACAAAATACTAATAATAAATATTAACAATATTATTAAATGTAAAAGATGTTCATGATTAATATTGTTTAGAACAAAATGTTAGAAAGTAGTTACCTCCTTTTAGCCGTTTTATAGATTATGGTAACATCAATTATAGTTGTAAATTGTTTATTTAACTTTTAATTACTTTTTAGGATATATTTGTTCTACTAAAACCTAAAAATAAAAACCACAAGTCATACCCGTTCATCGGACGGGTTTTAACACTAGTATATATATATATATATAAACTATAAATTTAATAAAATAATTAAAGACACATCCTATGTAGTTATCTCCACAAATTTCAAATATCGCTTAAGGACCGAGATTTAAAATAGCGTTATCATGTTAGATATTGGTTAAAATATATATATATATATATATATATAGCTGGACAAACTAAAGATTGGTTTACTTCTTAGTGGTGCCTTAAGATAATGTACAAGGATGACTAATGTATGAGGACCAAGTCGTATTTTTGAAGCTATATATACAATGGTTATAACATATCTAGGGTTATCAAAAAAACATAGATACTTTCACCACCAGCCATAACATAGATCCAATTGTTATAACTCATCTATTTTTTTTTCTTTATCAAATCCACGAGCCATAACATAGATCCAAGCAAACCAAGATCAAAACACCTCAAAAACCAAGAAAGTCGCGTACAATTACAACTTGCAAAATCTCGGCAAAATCTCGCTGATATCAAGATCGCGGAAAAATCAGCACTATCAAGATCATCAAAGTCAATTACAGGTGCAAGTGCATGATCAACATACTTTTTCGGAGGAAGTTTGGCAGCAACTTGTCTCTTATTGTCTTGAATGTTTGAATCCAGCTGAAATAAGAAACCACGCATGTTAACATCAGGTCAGGTATTGGCATGTCACTGGCATTATGATCAAAATCACTACCACCCCCTTTTGGTTCTGGTTCTTTCCTCTAGGCAAGGGTGTCTTGAATATCAGGTTCTTCCCTTTCTACAACTTCCTCATCAACCTCTTCGACAGTATTTTGAAAAAACACACCCCCATTTTTTGGATATAACTCTTCAATCATTTATGCAATATCTTCTGGCATGTTATCAAAGCATGTATCCTGATCCAAATTCACTGCACTATCTTGCTGGAAAAGGTCATTATCAAAATATGTCTTAGCTTGTTTACGCTTCGAAGGCATAAAACCTCACATAACGTCTCAATCACTGTCTTGCATCAAATTTAAGTAACTGAATGCAGGGGATGAGGATGGTAGCTCATTTTCACAATGCAGGAATTCTACATTAGCAACATTAACAGTACTTTCAACCAATGGACAAACATTAGTGGTCGAAGGTTGCGTTGGTGCCATTTCATGATTATACCACTCTAACAACAATTTTCCTTTGTTTTTCTTAACATGTGCACTGACCACATTATCCACTCTCTTCAAAACTAGACCCTTTGAGGACTGAGAGCCCATAACCAACAACATATGTTTTTCTATCATATGTTTTTCAACCAAAAAGACATCAGTCTCTACATAAACATCTATTTCCTTATACCTAGGTACAAATTTTAACAATGCCAGCACGTCCTTATCCGACATCAAGGGAGCTAATCCATCATCTAAAGACAGTCCTGGAACCCTAAAATGGGTAAACAACAACTGTTAATTATCACCCCAAACACAGTTCAGCTAATATTTTAACCATCTTGCGTATGGAGAACTTGTCATAATCAATTAGGTCTACATGATCAACCATAGCAAACTTGTATACTCTACCAAGTGGATCAGAAAACTCACTAGTGTGGTGGATTTGAATAGTGAAGTGTTTTTGGTACGAATCTGGAAAGATAAATCAACGAAACAAAATACCCAAAATCAAAAAACAACAACAACATTGTCATGAATCAAAGTAACATGTTTTAATTTCTAGATATACATTGCATGGTTAGTCGAAACAAAAATACACAAAAAAATCATACCATACACTATAGCAATATCCAGAATCGGAGAACTCCGAGCTCTAATTTTCCAGCCACCAATGTTGGATCTAATGTTAATTGAGGTGATTTGGAGAATATAGATGTTGGAAGCAAGGGTTCGATCAAATATGTGTTTCGGTGTGGTAAGTGGTAAGATATGAAAGAAGTAAAACTTAGTTGCAAAAAATGTCCTCAACACAAAGGTAGGTGTGCTAGTGGGTCGTCAGGTGGATTTAATGGTTGGAAATGTGAAGTGACAAAAATACCCTCATGTGCAACGCAGGTGATGACTAACTAACGGGGTTTAGTAACGAGCGCTAGCCAAAATCGGGTTTTTGCAACTACAGTAACAGTTCAAGGGCAAAACTCGAAAAAAATGAAATGTTAGGGACATTTCTCGCAATTTTTTTCCGAGGACATTTCATAAAATCCAAAATTTAGGCATATTTTTTGCAGCTTATTCTATATTCATAGAGTATCCGCGCGTTGCAGTGACGACCTGTGATTAATTTGAATCACATACAAAATAATAATAACGAGTTGATTAACCTAGGAAAAACAAAAAGAAAATGATCCCAGTCCACCCGTTATTACCGATTTTGGCGATCCTCTCAGGTTCATTTTCGGACGACGTTTAATGGTTATCCAAACTGGTGGCGACTCTGGTTCCCGGTTGAACCCGTTGGTCCAGTCCGTTCCATTTTTTAAAACCATATGTATCATCAACTTATTTGCATATAAATTGTATGAAGCTTTGTATGTTTTATTAATTTGCACAATATGTATAGTAACATGTATTTTTATTGCAAGGGTGCTTTAAAAATATTATTAAAAGAGTAGAAAAGTCAATTAGATGAATGTGTTGGTAGATTGTATTTACATTATTTCAAACCATTCTTATAAATCAGTAAAAAGATAAGTACATAAACATCACACGAGTCCTATCATTAACACCACACTTTTATTTACATGTGTTTATAAACCGCCTAAATACTCGTTACAACCCTTTCTTCTTCCCTGGTAAAACACACACAAGCTCAAAAACACAAATCTATTTAAAAATACATTAAAGAATCTAAAAAAATAAAACAAAATTCGTCCTTTTCTCAAAATCACACACGCCACTTAAGTGGCTTGAGAATTGGCGAGAGGTGGTTAGGGTATGGTGGGACGGGGGTGGCGACGCCACTTCCACGTTGAAAATAGTGTGCTTTTAAGTGATGATACCCCATGGTATTAGAAAAATTGTTTTTAACTTCTACACCACGTAATAATTACACTACATTGTGCATAAAGAAGCAAGTAGTCAAAATCTTTACTTCTTTTGATGTGATGTACTAAATCTATGACAAGAAGGTTTTTTATTTTTTGCATTCAAAATTCATCTTTGGTTTATTCATAGGGGCCTAGGTATCATAATTCATGGGTGGGCATTATACTGAGTTGGCACTTACGTTGTTGTGTTACCACATCAGGGTGTGTGTCATAGGAGGCGTTGTGGAGGATGTTAAAATGGCAACATGTGTTGGATTTGCTTATTTTTCAAAATAACTAGTCGTTGGGTAGTCCGACGGTTATAAAATTATTTTTTAATCCCACTCTCTCTCTCTCTATATATATATATATATATATATATATATATATATATATATATATATATATATATATATATATATATATATATATATATATCATACCACTATTTAACTATTTTCACATAGAATTCTCAATTCTCTATAAAAGAACATATCCCTATAAACTATAGATCCGAATCCAATGATGAAGATGTTAATTTTTCCGATGTCGATGATGAAAAAGACATTTTCTTTATAACATATGCTAATCAGTATCACCAATCGTTGCAACAACAAGCTTAAACTTCCCATACCCATAATATGATATACCGTGAATGTGATATTGTTGAGGCACGTTTGTTGGCCGACTATTTTGGTGATGATCAAAAATGTCTGGAGGCATATTTTAGACATCGATATTGTATGAGCTGGACACTATTTTTAGAAATATTCAAAGGTATTGACACTTAGACATTCGTCCTCTTCCCGACCATTTTAAATTCTTTGAAGTCCGACCCGGTCCTACGGGGTCAAATGAGTTTTGGTGTTATTATTAAATTCACTTTCGACATACGCCAATCGGCACGCGATACATCACCTGATGCATTTAAACAAAATCTACAAATGGGTGAACATTGTGCACGCGATTTTCTAGGAAACCCGACTTTAATGACATTCAAAATTTATATGTAACATATAAGAGGGTTCATGGGTTTTCAGGAATGCTTGAAAGCACTGATAGTATGCATTGAGAGTGGAAAAACTGTCTGAAATCATGGCACGGGAAATACGGCAGAGGTGATATAAAATACCCAACTATAATGCTTGAAGTTGTTGCGTCATACAATTTGTGGATTTGGCATGAATTTTTTGGGGTAGTGGGTGCGAATAACGACATTAATGTTTTAGATAATTCTTTGTTATTCGAAGACCTTCTTGATGACATCACCCTTGTGGCTCCATTTGGAGTAAATGGAGTTACGTATGAAAAAGGGTATTATTTAACAAACGCGATTTACCCAGAGTGGTAAACTTTTGTCAAATCATTTACGGTGGCACGAGACGAGAAACATGGATTATTTAAAAGGCGAAAAGAAGGTGCACGAAAGGATGTCGAACAAGCTTTTGGTGTCCTCCAATGGCGTTGGGAATTATACAACAACCGGCGTGTCAATACCATGTCAACAAGATACGAAGAATCATGTATACGTGCATCATGCTGCATAAAATAATTTTGAAAGTTCAAAAGTTTGTGATAACTGAAATCAACGAGTGGTATATTAATGCGCAGCCAAACATACAAACTTACCTGGACGAGAGATGCGAAGTACGACATCGGAAAGCCAAAGAATTACATGATAAAGAAACACACGTTAGTATTCAACGAAATATTATCGAGCATATTGGCAACGACATCAGCAACAAAATTAGTTTATTGATAATTTGATGTATTGTTACTTCTCGGTTTTTTTTCGTACTTTTTTTGTATTTTAGTTTAATAAATGAAAAAATAGTTTGTTTGAATAAATGAAAGAGAAATAAATATGATGGGTCCCAAAAAGAGTGTTACAACATGTTATGAGTGATAGGGTATTTCGATATGTTGGTCTTAAAAGTAAGAATTAGTGTTAACGGTGAAGTGATACAAGAAATTAGTGTTAATGGTGTTATAATATCTAGTGCTCTAACCACGCATTCCGAAGTTCAAGATTATGGAATACTCGTATAAATTATTGAGATGACTAGAAAGCTTCTTGTTTACTAATTTGCCCTTGCCTTTTCGGATATTTCAATGTTTTTTTTTTTTTTTTTTTTTTTTTTTTTTTCGGTCATAAATCCATCAGTATGTTTGGTGAAATCGATTGAGTTAGAGTTGAACTTATATTATAAGTTGGAAGTTGGAGCTTATACTTTTAAAAGTTGTTTGACGAATTAGTTGGAGCTGAAGCTTATTAATATAAAATCGCTTAAAAATACATCAATCAAATTCTGATATATTTCGAGCTTTTGCGTAATAATCCATTATATTTTGAAAGATATTTAAGTAATTTAACCAACTATAAGTCCCCATAAGCCCGTTTCAACTGACTTGTGCTTATGGCGTCAACGGGTAACACAACCCTATAACGTCAAACCAACACCGAACATGGTGTCATAGGGTCTCGCGTCGTCCCTCACAACCTAGTTATCTTTTTTTATGTTGCATTTGTATTTTATTGAGTTATGTGTGGGCCAGATGTGTCTTATAACTTGAGTGATAGAGTGAGAGTGTTTTTGTTTAAGTTATATGTTTCGGGTTGTAGAAAAAAGTGTTGCGATGACAACATTTTTTGCTATAACGCGAGATAAATAACTATAAAGAACCCGATGCTCTAAACATTGTGACAAACAAAATTTATTTTAAAAGCGCAAGCCTTTATAAGCGTAGCACCAATCACAACCTATAAAACCTCGATTCTAATAATTACTTTGGAGTAAAAAGAAACTCAAGAAATCAATATATACTTTTTAGAAAGACTC
The DNA here is from genome assembly GCA_022545495.1 of Chrysanthemum lavandulifolium. Lineage (NCBI taxonomy): Eukaryota > Viridiplantae > Streptophyta > Magnoliopsida > Asterales > Asteraceae > Chrysanthemum > Chrysanthemum lavandulifolium. Next base: position 129,160,196 of record CM040241.1, on the reverse strand, counting down.
GTAAGTTTAAATAGAACTTTATGTGTAATTTTATAATTTACCAAACACATAGAAATATAGTCTAAATTCACTATAATGCATTATTTGCTATTAAATCTAAACTAATCAAACAACTTAAACAAGACAAAGTTAGATGAGAAGTCAAAAAAGAAGAGATTCCCATGACACAAGAATACCAACACAATCATAAGGCTCCAAAGTCTTTTTTATAAAGTCAATAAGTTGACCACCTTTGAGACATTCTATACATTTTGCTCCACACTACATATTCCCTCCTAACCCATTATCTTTTATTCAAAACCAACCTATTATTCTCTCTATATCTCCCAAGAACAACAATATGTTGGGAAAGATTGGTTCGGTCAAGAAACTAGCCAAGAAGGTTAAAGTTAAAGTGGCTAGTGGTACGGAGCGATCTCATCATGAATACTTGCTTAGGGATCAAGAAGAAGCATGTTCCTCCCCATCATGCACAACGCCAACCGGGTTCCTTGCGCTATATATAGGCGAAGAGAGACGTAGGTTTGTGGTTCCCATGGGCTACTTGTCTCACCCTCTATTCAAGATGTTGCTAGACAAGGCCTCGGACGAGTTCGGGTTTGAACAAAAGAATGGTTTGGTGGTTCCATGCAGTGTCGCGGCTTTTCAAGAGGTCGTAAGCGCGGTGGAATGCTGCAATGGGAAATTCGATCTTAGTCATTTGGTTCAAGAGCTTATTTAGTGAAAATGTGTAAAAAAAAAGAGTGAAGTTGTGTTTGTAGCAACTCCCTTGGTAGGTTTTATGGATGTTTGTCAATATAATCCTATTGGTATTGGGTTATAAATGAATTAATCCTTCATGTATTCGGCACACTTGAATTTTGGAATTTTTGTTGGTGCTAGTTTAGATGCAAAAATATGTTCTGTTTACTAATTTTTAGTTTTTTCTTGATTATAAACATTTACATGTTAACTAGCGGCTGGCAAACTATATTTGCCACACGAAAACCCTAGCCCCATTTCACCACTCCAACTCTCGGTAGGTCGTTGACATATTGCGTTTTTTTTTTTTTTTGAAAAGCTATGAAACTATACGTACAGACTAATATGTCGAAAGATCGGAAACCATGATTAGCCTATGAAGCCTCTTTCTGATGCAAGTTATAACATGGAATTGTTTAAAATCATGTTACATTTTTGTTAGCAACAGAACTTTAAATTTTGAAGATGTATTGAAAAATCAACTAATTATCTCTATAATTTTCTTTGTACCAACCCCAAAAATACTTCTTCACTTATAAGTTTCCGTCTTGCTAGCAAGTTGGTTTACCTACTCTTAATTTCTTGATTATTGAGTAAACTACATTCATTAATTTGACTACTTTCGATTGACTGCACAAGTGGGGATATCTTTAATTATCTCATAAAATCTTTCTGGGATGAGTTATTAATCGATGGTATGCTTTTATTCATATTATTATTTTTTTATTTTATTTATTTATTTATTTATTTTTTTTTTTTATAATTTTGTTTATATCAAAAGCTATAAATCAAAAACGCGGAATCAGAATATAAAGTTTAATAAGTCAAACGCTTAAAATCACAAAATACTGAACAAAATCGACAAAAATTGTGTTGACCTGAAAAAGCGGAGGACAAAGAGAATATTCTCACAGGCTACCCAAGAATGCACTGTATGAATAAGAGGACCCTTTCTGGCCATAATCAGCTTGGCTCTTTCTGTAGCCTCTTCTTTACGTGGTTGGTCTTTTTCATACAACTTAAAAAATTACATATATACAACTTGTTGTAACTTTAACAAGATATAATACATGCATGTTTTCCATACTGAAAACGACCAAGTATAATTTTTCAAACTCAAAATATAAAAGTTATCCAAGTTATAACTGTGTAGACAAGCACATGTGAGTTGTAAATGTTTTCGATTATTGTGAAGTAGTAAATAAAATAACAACGTCATTTCAATTTTAACTTAAACACTTACTTTTTATTATTATTACATCAATCGACTTTCGAATTTGTTCAAACATACGACCCATTTATATTAAAATAATAACCGAAATGACTATATTAACCTCGACATATGGGTGAAGTCGTAACAAATTTTGAAAGTCGTTAATTTAATCGAACAAATTTTAAAGAATACAAGGGTAATATAATATTATTTTAATATAAGCGGTAGTATGGGTGCATGTTTTAACAAATTTTAAAGTTCGTGGTGAACCAAGGTAATAAGAAAGAAGTGTTTAAGTCGGTAAAATGTGAAAAGACGTTGTTATTTTATTGCTTTTAAACTGTGAATTGTGATATACTCTTGGTAAGGTGTTGCATCAAATTACTAGGTATTTCTTTGCTTGCAATTTACGAGAAGGTATCGAGTCACAATCGCATGTGTTTTCACCAAAAAGAGACATATTTTTCTTCACCTATCCTTTCCAATAATTTCACAATTTTAGAATACTCTCTAAACTAAAACTATTTGGTCAACTATTAGTTTAACTATGAGTTTAATGCATGCATACACATTTAACCCACCAAAAGTTGACCTCATTACTTTCTTTGAATTCCTGAGTTCCATCCCAAAATTTTTGGGTTTCTCATTAATCTATACTACTTTATAATGTATTTAGGCCTTTCAAAATTAAGATAAGGAGCCCAATCTTGAGATGATATGTCACTTCTTAACAAACTCCAAGCTTAACTTCTAACAAACTCCAGTTCTAACTCCTAACCACCAAAAATTAAAATAAGGGCTACAATTATAAAACGATACGTGTCACTTCTCAACTTTAAATTCATCTTTATTTTCAAATTAAAATATCTTTTATCTACTTATTTATATTATAATCTAATTTCACCATATTTTCTAAAATTTTATACTCTTTAATTCAACATCCTTTTAATATATTTTTATGAGTTTTTAGTTTTATATTTTAGTGGGTTTATTTTATTTTAATTCAAATTTTTACAACTTTAACCTTTATTTCATTTATTCCAATCATATTATAGTCATCGGACCACCACGCATCAATGCTTGCGTTCCCTTCTAGTAAAAATAAAAATGCAAAGGGCCATTTTTTATCCTCCGTATACGTAAAAGTGGGTATTTGATAACATTATTGATGCAATCTAATATGGAAATTAAAATATTCATCTTTAAGGGCCTTTTAGTCAAACAGTTAAAAATCCTTAAAAGTGTATTTTATGGTCTACAACAATAAATTAGTTGTTTCATCAAAAATAATAAAACCATTATTCTAAGAGTTATATTTTTTGCAATACATTTTCATAGTTTGTTATCTGTTTAATAGCAACAGATTAACCATTTACAATATCACTGTTATTAAAATAGTAATTGCACAAGTGAAAGAAGTGCTAATGTGCTACCTAAGTATCTAACTATTTAAGTAATAGTTTGGTCCTCTAAGCCGTAAGGCCCTAAGGCTTTTTAGTGGCCCAACTTTGCTTGGCAAGTCGCAAGTTTATTGTCCACGAGTCCTTCGGCCCTTCTTTGTTTCTTATATCACTGAACGTTGAACCATTTATATATTGCAGAATTACCATCAGTCCATCACTTTTAATGTACTATTTGAGTCGAACTACGAGGCCTTCGAGGTGAGCTTGGTCCATTATGAACAAATACAATTGGTTGTAAAGATGCAGTATAAATATTCTAAAATACGTTAGTTAAAATTCAAACGGATACAAGAGTAGCAGAAGACGTAGGAAATCATTTTACATGTAAAACGAAATCCATGATAAGTAAAGGACCTTTTTATGTATCTTAATTTTTTTTGAAAAGGGAATGAAGATGTATTTACAAGCACAATTCTATTGGTGCATGTTTTAGGATCTCTAATGCCTAATAGGTACAGTGGTGGATCCAGGAATCCGAAGGAGGGTATGCACATTTTTTTAACGGAATTATTAATAAATTTAATTTTTCAGCTTGGGCTTTTTCGGCTAGGGTTTTACGGGTCGGATTTTCCAACGTGTATAAGTTGGTTAGTTAGATTATCTGAGTAGTATTTTAACTAAAATTGGTTTGGTTTAGAAGTAAAGCTCGCTCCATTTTTGTAGTAACGAGATCAGATTGGTCCGTCAGCGTCATGCATTGCGGAATTTTTAAATTTTTGATTGTGCGATAATAAATAGTAATATAATCATTTTTTTTTTTTTTTTTTTTTTTGGGCGAATTTTTAGCAGATGTGATTGTCGTTAATAAATAGTAATATAATTTTTTTTTTTTTTTTTTTTTTGCGACCGTGTACCCCTACCAAACACTATAAAGAACCGACCCAAAAAGCATAAATTATTGTAGCATGTATTGTAGCTATCATCTGTGATCTGAAGCTACAAAGACAATACGTCGTTTTATTTGAGTTTTAATATATACTTATAATGTATAGTATTAAATTCTTGTGTTATCACTGTTATCTAGTTAAACATAAGTAATTTTCTGTCACTACAAGTACATAAAGAAAGTAGACTATAGTTATCCTGGTGCTAAAGATACAAACCATTTAAAATATATTAAACTAACAAATTTTAACACTTTGTTGCATGTAAAACTAATATATATATGAAGAAAGAAAAAAGAAAATATATAAACTAATATTGATATAATATATAAAATATATTTAGTAGAAGTATATTGGGCCTTTGGGAAATAAGAGGGCCGTGTAATGCAATTAACCTACATCTGAAAAATGCAGTGCTTCCTCTTTCTTCAACAGTAACTGTCGCTTCCTCAGTATTACCGTATTACCAGTCTGGTTCTATTTCTTTTTCTTTTCTTTTTTCAACAAAGGTAAGTTAGATTCAGGTATGCACTAAAATTTTAATGAGTTTTACAGGGTGTGCACTCACAAGATTTTAATGTATTTTGTCCTTGCTTTTGAAGAAAAGCAATTTTTTTTACGCTACTAAGAATTTATGTAGGGTATGCACGTGCATACCTTACCTTCAATCTAAATTTGCCCCTGAATAGGTACCACTTGGTTAGAAATGATTAACGTACATTACAATGCCACGTATAATTCCAGTAAGAGCTGTTAAAAATGCGGGCTTTTATTAGATCCTTGAATAGGTTCGGAAAACTGATTTAAGCTTCGAGCAGACGACTCCGAGCAGAAGCCCACATAGGCTCCGATGTTAATCTGATGGAGCATAACAGAGGTAGGACTTCCGAAGCAGAGGCTCCGACAGGTGGTCAGAGGCTCCTTCTCTGGTGGGCAGAAACAAGAATGTGGGCTTGGTCCATATTTAGTTAGTCCGTGCTTTAGGATGCAATCTTGGGGAACAAGTAGGATTAGGGTTTCCACACTTATGAATACATCTCTCATTGTAATTGTAAACGAATCTCTTGTGTATGTACTTAATAATAAATCTCTTTGGTTTGAGCCCTTGGACTGCTACGACTTCCTTAGTCGTAGATACCGTTATATCTTGTCTCTTTTACTTTTCTCAAGCCTTGTTTGTGTTTCTCATTGTTTGTTATACGCTGCGCAGGTGCGATATCCACAACCTAGGATTATATACGATTTAAAACTATACTCACATTGTTGGCACAAATATGGCCTTGAATATTTATGGTTTGTTTATCACTCTTGAAGTTTGTTATAATTCATGTGCTACGTTGTGCTTACTTTAGTATGTGATATTTTGATGCATGATTGATATGTTTGCTTTATGAATATCTTTGTGGTCGATATGTTGAGGGTATCAAATTTTATATGATTATCATGGGATACATATATTATAATTGTTTGAACTAACCCATGTAATCAAGTCATCAAATTGTAAACTAACCCACTGTTACGCCCCGATTCTGGATTTGACCGAAAATTACTCAAAATTTAAAAACTTTGACACGGAACGTTTAACTATCACTTTAACTCTTCAAAGAAAAACAAAACTATAACTATTTACCCTTGACAACCCTTTTATAACATATAGTTGTTTACCCTTTCAAAATAATGACCCAAGATTACAATAAAGCCTCATTTATTTGCTGTAATAAGGGTTGACGTCGTCACCTAAATCAGACGCCACACCCTTAAAGCACATTTTCAAATTTAACACGTGACGGCTCGGAGAACTTATAACCCGACGACATCAGGTTCTAAACGCGACGCCGTCGCTCTTTGAAATGCGACGCCGTCCGAGATTCAACATAGCCTGACGGCTCAGAAGGTTTTTAACCCGACGGCGTCAAGCTTTAAACGCAACGCCATCAAGAGCCCAGACCTGCACATTTGACAGCAAAACTGCACAACCAAACTTGACTCCTTTCAACCAAATTAACACTTGAACATTTTTAAAATAACAAAAGACCTTACAAACTATGACTAAACCAACCATGAGGTATTTTAATACTTATTTGACCCGTCCAACCCAAAATGGGTAGAAATACAATTAAATCCAAACACTCCAAATACTATGACACATACTTATTGATTGAAGATACTTTTACAAAACTGTAAAAGATTCTCGGGGGTACAAACTCATCACACGAGCTCGGTATCTACCTAGCTCCTATTATCACATATTACCAACTTCATTAATCAATTCGCGATCCAACACTCATTCCAAGCCATAACACCTCCGACAATCATGAACCTACAAGAACATGGCAACTATAACATGTAAGCGATAACGCTTAGTAAGTAATTGGATAAAACATGATTAATATATATACATTCTTATAACGCCACAACCACATAATCCTAACACACAATTTATCAATTAGCACATAAAACATATAACCCATACCTTAGCCATTCAATAATTCCAAGATATATCTATAACCACTTAACACAACATTAATCGCATACTATAACATTTTCATATTAACCATATAGTAACCAAGTTACTTACCTTAGCTAGCCAAGCTAAGCTATTATGAGATTATCATCATCTTCCATTATCTCCATCATCAACACCATCCAAAGCTAACATCCTTAACACATAATAAAATTATACTTAAACATAAACAATAAACTATAGTCATGGTTTACACAACTATTTAGCTTTCATAATATCCTCTAATCATCACATAATCATATATTGATTATATGATGATTTACCCACAAATTATCCACTTTACCCATAATAAGATTCCTCTAAGATTACTATAATTTCTCCTTTTAACCAAACCTTATGATCATAACATGATCATATCAATTTACCCAATTACTTCAATTAAATAGAAAGGGTTTCACCCAATTACACTATAATATCTTAATTAGTGTTTAAAACCACAATTACCCAAAACCCCCAACTTGGATACATGAACCCTAACTCTTCAATTCACAATTAATTACAATTAGAGATACTTACTTGCACAAGAGTGATAGAAACTAGTTTATTAGTTGATTGGAAACACTAATCCCATCCCAATTGATCATCATTCTTGACATCATTTTTCCATCTCTTTTCTAAACCGACTTCCCTAATCTCCTGGAACTTTGAGAAGCCTAGCTTAATATACTTGTAGCTTTCTTCATTGTAAAGTTATATTACTATTTGGCACTTTTGGTCCTTCAAGTTCCTTTCCTTCTATTTTGGCCACAAGATACTTATTTCAAGTTTACAATGTGGCAACTTAAGTCCCCCTCATTTATATAACTATAACATAACATTTAAAAATTATTAGTTTGACTATCGGGTCAACTAGTCAATCCCACAAGTCTTTAGACCATATTCATCTAGGGTAGGCCTATTTGTATTTCGGGATACGGTGTAACAATTCTTCCTCCTTTATTTAGATTTCGTCCCGAAATCTCTTGTCTATTTCATTTACACTTAATCCCAACTTATATCATACCACACAAGCAATTTCCAAATGCATTTGATTTTTCATAAAATTTCTATAACAACTCATCATTACGTCATCCAAGACATAATTTTAGCCAAATCAAGTATTCCTATATTCAATTTCTTACCATAACATTCACCTATATAGTCACGGCCATATTATTTTGACTTTATAAGTCACAGTTAACCAACCATTCCACATTTTTACTTATTTACACATCGTTTATCTTTTTATAAGTCGAATGCTAACTATTACTTCCTTACTTAACTATGACTAACGTTCTTATTATAATACTTTGCTAGTCATTATTACCTTCTCATAATTAAATGTTTACGACCACTATGGTCATTATTACACCACATCATGCTGCAAGGTATACTATAAACATTACTTTACACTCGTAATCACTTTAACTTATGCTTAAGTCACCTAACATGAAGGTTCTCATAAGGCCTTAACTAAAAGTTGCATCTAATCTTACTATTCTATATTAGTTTTATAAGTTCTAACTTATCTTAGATTTCCGCCTTTACTCATCTAAACCTACTGCACTGCGGTCGAGAGCACATAAGCCCACTCGCTCATATTTCCTCATTTACATGGAAAGGCCCCAATCGATGTAAATCAAGAAACATAAAATCATGGTTATGTAATTCCGACATACACAAGTACTCCTATCACTTAATTAAATTTCAATTTACCACATTATATTATTTTATTTACGCTTACACTTTTCATCTTTTAGACTTGGACCCACCTTTACTATAACATTCCCAAAAGGGCTATAACGCTCGCCGGTTCTTCCTCAAGGATTCGACTCTATACATCGCTTGTAACGCCCCAACCCGCCAAGGGTAAAGGAATCACAAGTAATGGTGTCAAATCAAAGCAAACATATAAACCAAAAGAAATCTTCAACATAAATATGGAAATAATCCAAGTCAAAAGACTTCAATACATAGGTCCCAAATGAAAAATAATAAACTCCAAAAGAAATGTCTAAAGCATAAGTCTAAATGGTATCATAATATCAAAGCTAAATCTAAGGTAAGTCCACTCAAAGACTCATCCCAAAGCAATACCTCAGCTCAATGCTTAGATACCGCCATGAAGAAAAGAAAAGTGCGGCCGAGCTTACAAAGCCCAAAGAATGTGATATACAAAACAAAAAGAATACTAAACTAAAATCGAATACGAAACAAAGTAAAAGAAAGATAGTGAAATCATAGTCTTTTCAAAATATAATTCGTGATATCGAATAAGTTTTATAGCTTAACTACCTCAAAGCCCGTAACATATGCCATATCGTAAACATATCATAATCACATAAGGCAACATATTTGTGGGAGACCTACCAGAGTTATGAAGGACGCAGATGCACGCAAAGATCAATCATCGATAACAAATAGCATATAATGATCTAGGATGCATCCATACGCCCCACGTATAAATATTCATATCATAATTCAAATTGAGCTCATACAGATAATGATAAGGGCGTGGCGTAACATCACTCTATCGCCCTAGAGTCATGTCGAAAGTGCATTCACGACACGGACATGGAACCCCATGACTAGTTATATTTGGCTTGGGTGTCGACTATCGAATCAAATAAGAATGTCATAACCGATATAGATCATATTTTATCAAACGTTAAATCATATTTTCAAAATCAAAGCCTTCATATCATATAGTTCAAAATCGATGTTTTATGATTCAAAATCAAAGTTCGGATAAACAACACTCAAATAAACACTTTAGGGTTCATAGCAAAGGTTTAGGAAATCCTAATATGAAAACGAAAGAAACTTCATACTGAAACCTTCTTCGAAAAGGTCGAATATCCGTACCTTATTCGAAAGCAAAAGATCAAAAGTCAAACAGGAAGCAAAGAATTACTCCTTCTTCACGTAACCTATATACATTAATGTCGTATATATTATTAATGATTCCAAATCTTCACAATGATCCTTTAATATTTTAGGGTTTCCATATTTAAATAAGACTTAAAGGTTTTAAATATTAATATCGTAAATTAGGGTTTATATATCTTTATTAACGTTTAGGGTTTTCATTCTTTAATGTCTCATTAATATTCATTAGCTTACTTGTTACGCCTTTAATGACTAATTACTTAACCTAACTCACACATAATACTCTTTCCTTTTTATGTTTCAACGTAAATGTTTATGATTTTATGTGACATAAAGTTACTCATTACTCTTATTAATTACACATTTACTCTATTAGGGTTTAACATAACTTACTAAATTAGCATATCAAAACTAGGGTTTATGTTTAACATAACCTTTACTTAATTAATGTGCCTTCAAATCTCATATGTATGTTTCGGTTCATCTAGGGTTTTCGAATATTAGGGTTTACACTAGTATTAGCTCATCTAAATACTTTACTTATTCAAGTCATTGTTATAATCATTAGTCAAAAGCTACACATGTTTCGGATCTAAATCATAAGATTCGCCCTCATTAAAACAACACAAACATAACTCGATCCAATATTACATCTTACGTTACATGTTTCTTATTAATTAGAAGTTAAATGAATTAGGGTTTCTTATTGTTTTGTTTCACCATTCTCGGTCACAAAAAGAAAAGAAGAAAACGCGATTTAAACAATTATAACTTAACATATACGTATAAGGTACGTTAAAGGAAAACAAATAAACGATATACCTTCAATCGTTGAAGCAAAATCAACACCAAGGGTATTTGTTCGAGTCTCGCCGAGCAAGGAAGAAAAAAAAGAGAGCAAAATAACTAGGGTTCCAATTTAATGATTATGTGTTGTATTTATAGTTGTAGTATTTGAGTTAGAATAGAAAGTAATGGGTTTGGGTTGGGTTTAGTCCAACTGTCACCATCCCTCGCCACCATGGGCTTCGGCCTTGGCTCACGAACACAAACCAACGCGACTCAAATCATTTACGAAACTTTAACTCTTCGTCGTACCAAATCAATTACGCAAAATACTTTAATTAGGTTTTTAAATATTCGCAAGTTAATCTTTTTATTTCTTTAAGTGTTAGAAATATATTTTTACGTATTTTATAATTTTTTTGTTCCAAGGGTATTTTAGTCTTTATTCGGATTTTAAATTTTCAGGTTTTACAATTCTTCCCCTCTAAAGAAAAATTTTCGTCCTCGAAAATTGAATGAAACGAAATGAAAATGGAAACGAAAACGAAATGAGAACATACCAAACTATTCAAAGAAATGAGGATAACTTGCACGCATCGACTCCTCGGTTTCCCAAGTAGCCTCACGTTCCGGATGATTCTTCCAAAGAATCTTGACGAATGGAATAACTTTATTCCTCATAACTCTTTCTTGTCTTTCGTAATAGCTTCGGTTCTTCGATAAAGACATATCGGATTGAATCGATCAAACGGATAAGAAGCAACGTGTAACGGATGATAGTTGTATCCCTTAGAGTGATACATGAAAACGCCATGAACATGCGATAACCGAGCGGAAGTGCTAAACGATACGAAACTTCTCCTATACGCTCCAAAATCTCAAACGGTCCAATAAATCGAGGACTAAGCTTGCCTTGATCCCAAAACGCTTCACACCTCTAAACGGCGAAACTTTCAAAACACACGATCTCCAACCCGAAATTTAAATCACGACGATGCTTATCAAGATAACTTTTCTCGACGAGACCTAGCTTCCTTCAATTTCTCTCTAGCCACGCCTACCTTCTCATTAGTGATCTCGATCATTTCCGGTCCTCAATCAAACGCCACCTACTTCATCCCAACAAATAGGTGCTCTACACTTCCTTCCATAAAGAAGTTCAAACGGTGCCGCTTTAACGCTAGCATGCCAACTATTGTTATAAGCAAACTCTACTAAACACAAATATTCGTCCCAACTACCAAATTATTCTAAAGCACAAGCCCTTAGCATATCTTCTAAGGTCCAGATAGTCCTTTCTCGATCGACCATCCGCTTGAGGATGAAATGCCGTACTAAAATTAAGTCGAGTACCCCAAGCTTCCTCGCAAACCCTTCCGAACGAGAAGTAAAACGCGGATCTCTATCGGATACAATAGATGCCTGAGTACCATGAAGTCTAACGATCTCTTCTCAAAAATCTTCGCCAATTTACCAATACCATAATCCTTCCGGATTGGCAAGAATGAGCGATTTGGTTAGTCGATCAACAACCACCCAAATCGCATCATGCTTCTTCCTAGTAAGAGGTAACCCACCACAAAATCCATAGATATCTTATCCCACTTCCATGTTGGAATCTCCAATGGTCAGAATAACCACTAGCCCTCGATGTTCAATCTTAACTCACGACAAATCATACACTTCGACACAAACGTCGCCACATCTTGCTTCATGCCGCTCCACCAAAAGTATCGCTCAAATCCCTATACATCTTGGTAGAACCAGATGAATAGTGAAAGGAGAACTATGAGCTTCACCATAACTTTCTCACGGCACCGATCATTGGGAACACAAAGCCTATCTCCATACCATACAATACCGTCATTATCAACCTTAAATTCATCCTTACCTTCTTCAACATTTTGCACCACGGCCCACACCTCACCGTCATCTTTCTCGAGCTTCCTTAATTTGCAGATAAGGTTCGACTCCACCTTCATACTAGCCCAAGATCCATCAAAACCTCGTACACAACTCAACATCCAAACTCTCTAAATCACGCAAAATCCTAGGCTCAATCTTGATACTGCAAGAATGCCCGATTTCGGCTAAGTCGTCAAGAATCACGTTAGCCTTACCCGGATGGTATCAATGTTAGTGTCATAATCCTTAAGAAGTTCTAACCATCTTCTTTGTCTCATATTCAGCCTTCCGAGTGAAAATATACTGAGACTCTTATGATCGTGAATATATCACACGCCTCCATACAAGTAATGTCTCCAAATCTTCAACGCAAACACCACCGCAGCTAACTCAAGGTCATGAGTGGGGTAGTTCTCCTCATAAGGTTTTAGTCAAGCATAAGCTATTACCTTCCCATGTTGCATCAAAACACGACCTAATCCTTTCTTAGATGCATCAGAGATTTGAAATCCTCCGAACCAGCTTGGAAGAGTCAAAATAGAGCCGACACCAATCTCCGCTCAATTCTTCAAAACTCTTCTCTCGCTCATCCGTCCATACAAACTTTTCACCTTTTCTCATCAGTTGGGTTAAAGGCAAAGCTAGACGAGAGAAACCTTCAACAAAACGCCTATAGTAACCAAGAAGTCCAAGAAAACTCCCGACCTCAACACCGTCGTAGGTCTTGGCCATTTAGTGATAGCCTCAACTTTAGACGGATCCATGGTTATACCATCACCGACACGATATGACCAAGGAAAGCAACTTGTCTCAACCAAAATTCGCGCTTCAAAATTTGGCGCACAACTTCTTCTTCCTCAAAATCTCCAAAACTATACCAAGATGTTCTTCATGCTCTTCTTCGACTTAGAGTAAACCAAAATATCGCCGATGAAAACAATAACGAACTTGTCGAGAAACTCATGGAAAACACGATTCATCAAGTCCATAAACACAAGAAAGCGCATTGGTCAAACCAAAAGGCATAACGAGAAATTCGTAATGACCATATCTGCACGAAACGCAGTCTTAGGAACATCTTGCTCCTTCACACGTGAATCGATGGTAGCTGACCTCGTGTCAATCTTCGAAAAGAACTTAGCTCCTTGCGCTTGATCAAACAAATCATCAATACGCGGCAAAGGATAACGTTACGAATGGTAATACGATTGAGTTCGCGATAGTCGATACATAGACGCATGCTTCCATCCTTCTTCTTCACAAACAAAACAGTGCACCCATGGAGAAACACCGCGAATAAATCCACTTTCTATCATCTCTTGCGCTTGTTCCTTCAACTCCTTCGCTTCTACAGTGCCATACGATACGGAGCCTTCAAATCGGTTCAAAGACGTGAATTAACTCAATGCTAAACTCAACTTCTCGAGGGGAAGTCCGTAGTTCATCCGAAAACGCCAAGAAATTCGCAAACAACCGAAGATTATCAATGTTAGACTCTCCAAAGATGTGTCCTAACAGATGTTAGAAAACCTTGGCACCCATGAGCAATCATGATCCGCGCCTTCATAGCGGAAATGAGCTTAACAGATTTAGGGGTTGAGAACCATGAAAACGAATTCAGACGCTTACGCTCCAAAGATCACCGTTCTAGCATGGCAATGATTGAAGCTCATGGTAAGCCAACCAATCCATGCCTAGAATGATATCAAAGTCGACCATATCGAGAGGATACAGATTTGCAAAGCGAATACGATCATCAAAACGAAGAGGACACTCGACATATTTACGATCAATGATCACATGATTTTTCATAGGCGAGAAATCGATAAGTGATTTGTTAACGGTTTGGGCTTCATATTAAGTTTCTTAGCGTATGTGATGATATAATAGAGTGTGTGGCGCCAAGATCAAATAAAACGAAGACAAGAAAATCATCAATGAAAAGAGTGCCCGTAATGGTACTCAAGTTCGCTCCACTGATTACGAGTAGTAGCATAGACACGCCCAAAGAGTAGTCGGTGGTTTGATGTAGTTTCGTGAACCGCCAATTCTTCTTAGGGCAATCCTTAATCTTGTGAGTAGTGGAACCACAACCAAAACATCCACCAGTGGCCTTGAAACACCGCCTCGATGAGCCTTTCCACAAGTAGTACAAATAGGTGGGGTGGCAAACCTCACCGTCCTCTCACGACTAGAGGATCCCGACGCACGACCCCGATTCGCTCCTCTAGCCGGTCGATCCTCGTTATAACGGGGTTATTGTTGCCTTGGTTCCGACGATCACCCCATTCCTACCAAAGATTTCTATTATCTTGACCCTCGTCTCGTAACGCCCAAAGGTCAAAATTCCTTCCCGATCAACCTCACCGATCATAACTCCTATCCCTTGACCTCTCGAATCATAACTCCTACCGTAGTTTCCTTATAGTCATTGCCTTGAGTCCTACCTTGAACCGATCACCATCGCGATTACGCTTGTTAGAACCCGAAACCTCATGAAAGATCTCAATGTTACGAAATGATCATTACAGCCGACACATTCTCATACTCAATATTAAGCAATCGGTCCAACACCCACTTCTTCGGCCCCACTTAAAGTGCTTAGCTTGACGCCACCGCTCTCCAAAGAATCACTCCAACAAAACTCACCAACCTCATAAACCTACTCATGTACTCATTAGAGGTCTCATTATCAAACCGGTAGATCGCCCGATAATCCTCTCATACCTTTGTCGTCAAAGATCGTGGAAGTAACGGTTATAGAAGATCGTCCAAACTCCGTCCAAGTACAAGTCACAGCAAAGCGCCACCTCCTCTTGCTTGTTTCAATGCTTTCCACCAACTTAAAGCATCACCTTCCAATTTGAATGAAGCCAAACGAGTCTTAAATCCATCTCCACAACCCAAGATTTCAAACTTCTCAATATGAGTGATCCACCTCGGCCTCGAGGAGTAGCAGAAGTGCTAAACGAAAGAGGCTTAAGCTATCAAACGCCGAGCCAAGTATGAATACCGACGGTTGATTTCCTCCACCACTACCCAAGCACCATTCGACACGATGTTGTTGATCACCGCTCCATCATCTCGTGTAGTCAAACCAGGAAAAGAGAGTTGAGAGCATTCGCAATCGCAGATCCATGTTAACAAGATCATCATCTCCATCCGCGCCACCATTAGTACGAGTTCGAACCATCTAGACGATTAGCAAAAGAACAAAGGCAAGATACGAAATGGAAGTACGAAGGAATCCTAAAGTCTACCCAAATCCTCACAGGTCAAATCCTAAATTCTAAGGTCTCGAAACCTAGGCTCCATATGTCACAGGTCCTGACTACAAGTCGTAAACCTGGGCTCTGATGCCATAAATTGTAACGCCCCAACCCGCCAAGGGTAAAGGAATCACAAGTAATGGTGTCAAATCAAAGCAAACATATAAACCAAAAGAAATCTTCAACATAAATATGGAAATAATCCAAGTCAAAAGACTTCAATACATAGGTCCCAATGAAAAATAATAAACTCCAAAAGAAATGTCTAAAGCATAAGTCTAAATGGTATCATAATATCAAAGCTAAATCTCTAAGGTAAGTCCACTCAAAGACTCATCCCAAAGCAATACCCAGCTCAATGCTTAGATACCGCCAAGAAGAAAAGAAAGTGCATTGAGCTTACAAAGCCCAAAGGAATGATATACAAAACAAAAGAATACGAAACGAAAATCGAATACTAAACAAAGTAAAAGAAAGATAGTGAAATCATAGTCTTTTCAAAATATAATTCGTGATATCGAATAAGTTTTATAGCTTAACTACCTCAAAGCCCGTAACATATGCCATATCGTAAACATATCATAATCACATAAGGCAACATATTTGTAGGGAGACCTACCAGAGTTATGAAGGACGCAGATGCACGCAAAGATCAATCATCGATAACAAATAGCATATAATGATAATATATGGCATATAATGATCTAGGATGCATCCATACGCCCACGCACAAATATTCATATCATAATTCAAATTGAGCTCATACAGATAATGATAAGGGACGTGGCGAACATCACTCATCGCCTCTAGAGTCATGTCGAAAGTGCATTCACGACACGGACATGGAACCCCATGACTAGTTATATTTGGCTTGGGTGTCACTATCGAATCAAATAAGAATGTCATAACCGATATAGATCATATTTTATCAAACGTTAAATCATATTTTCAAAATCAAAGCCTTCATATCATATAGTTCAAAATCGATGTTTTATGATTCAAAATCAAAGTTCGATACAATAACTCAAATAAACACTTTAGGGTTCATAGCAAAGGTTTAGGAAATCCTAATATGAAACGAAAAGAAACTTCATACGAAACCTTTATCGAAAAGGTCGAATATCCGTACCTTATTCAAAGCAAAAGATCAAAAGTCGAAACAGGGAAGCAAAGAATTACTCCTTCTTCACGTAACCTATATACATTAATGTCGATATATTATTAATGATTCAAATCTTCACAATGATCCTTTAATATTTTAGGTTTCCATATTTAAATAAGACTTAAAGGTTTTAAATATTAATATCGTAAATTAGGGTTTATATATCTTTTATTAACGTTTAGGGTTTTCATTCTTTAATGTCTCATTAATATTCATTAGCTTACTTGTTACGTCTTTTAATGACTAATTACTTAACCTAACTCGTCACATAATACTCTTTCCTTTTTATGTTTCAACGTAAATGTTTATGATTTTATGTGACATAAAAGTTACTCATTACTCTTATTAATTACACATTTACTCTATTAGGGTTTAACATAACTTACTAAATTAGCATATCAAAACTAGGGTTTATGTTTAACATAACCTTTACTTAATTAATGTGCCTTCAAATCTCATATGTATGTTTCGGTTCATCTAGGGTTTTCGAATATTAGGGTTTACACTAGTATTAGCTCATCTAAATACTTTACTTATTCAAGTCATTAAGTTATAATCATTAGTCAAAAGCTACACATGTTTCGGATCTAAATCATAAGATTCGGCCCTCATTAAAACAACACAAACATAACTCGATCCAATATTACATCTTACGTTACATGTTTCTTATTAATTAGAAGTTAAATGAATTAGGGTTTCTTATTGTTTTGTTTCACCATTCTCGGTCACAAAAAGAAAAGAAGAAAACGCGACGAAACAATTATAACTTAACATATACGTATAAGGTACGTTAAAGGAAAACAAATAAACGATATACCTTCAATCGTTGAAGCAAAATCAACACCAAGGGTATTTGTTTGAGTCTCGCCGAGCAAGGAAGAAAAGAAAAGAGAGAGCAAAATAACTAGGGTTCTAATTTAATGATTATGTGTTGTATTTATAGTTGTAGTATTTGAGTTAGAATAGGAAAGTAATTGGGTTTGGGTTGGGTTTAGTCCAACCGGTCACCATCCCCTCGCCACCATGGGCTTCGGCCTTGGCTCACGAACACAAACCAACGCGACTCAAATCATTTACTTAAACTTTAACTCTTCGTCGTACCAAATCAATTACGCAAAATACTTTAATTAGGTTTTAAATATTCGAGTTAATCTTTTATTTCTTTAAGTGTTAGAAATATATTTTACGTATTTTATAATTTTTTGTTCCAAGGGTATTTTAGTCTTTATTCGGATTTTAAATTTTCGTGTTTTACATCGCTTGGCCTTTCCCAAGTGGGATCCGCCTATAACGTATTCTCTAGAGGTTTTCTCAGAACCAAGATCAGAATCGTGGATTAATGCTATTATCATACATACATACATATCTATTTGTCCTTTATAACAATCAGTGAGATATTACCTCATTTATAATCCACACATTCTCTATGTGTTTATATGTCTCATTCTGACTTTCACTTGTCAACTCTTCGTTGACCAATTTCAACTCTTATACTATTAGAGTTTTAATCTATCCAACTTTCCATATATAAACCTTATATAGGTCATCAACTACAACCTCTCATTAGCATTCATCTATTCTTCTTACATATTTTAAACACGCTTTATTAATCGACACTTACATTATATTAGTCATTACTAATGGGGAACAATAGTCGTGTTATAATAATTTCAAAGCAACATCTTAATCTCATACATACTTCATCTTATCTAACTATTAGCGTTTAAGCTATACCAGTTCATCTCATCATTAACATAACAATGTGCTTAGTCCACTTTCATAACTTCCATAACATTAAGCGCTTAGTAACAGATGTATCAACATCTATTATACCTGTGCCACATCATACCATTCCACACCAACATACTTTGCATTTAAGTTCTCTCTTATCTTGTTTTTAATACCACTTATTGACCTTCACTAGATATGACTTATTATTGAGACCCTATGTTGATCATTATTAACTCATAGCTCATACATGCCAAATATGAGTCAAGTCTCTATAAACCATTACTCGACTCATCACATCATTTCTTATGCTCATACTAGACTCATCGACACCACTCAAGCGCACGGTGTGCATATTACATAGATACAATTTCATTCCACTCTAGACTTACACTACTTACATCTCAATACTAGAAAACACTTTTATTACTTAATTCACTTACTAACCCATCTCTAATACTACTTACCAATTTAAATCTTATTTTGCCATTTCTACCCCTCTATATCACACAACCTTAGGTCAATCACTTATACGTTAATCTCATCACTTACACACATCTAGTCCTCCATAGGTTCACATCATATATATCCCTTCGCTACGAGTAAGCATTCACCTCACTTGTCGTCTTAGGCTATATAGAACCTATTACATAAATTCTCCACAACTTTAACATATACTTAAGAAACTTTTAAATCCCATAAACCTATCATTCACATCATTATTAAATGATTATCAACACTATTGAAACGTAACCTAATCCCTTACTTACATCTTCCATCTAACATGAACTCATTTCTTACATTTAACAAACTATTCATTGCGTGGTACAACTAAGCAATCATATCTAACCTACTATTTCTATGTTTCACCAATTATTCATTATTCAACATTTCTTAGACTATCATTATCCCGTTTTCTCTTCTGTTTGTTCTTAGCACTCTCAATCGCTCACATTTACATCCAATGACCCAAGTGGGTCATCACCTCTTCATCTTTCACAATTTTCATTTCTTAACATTTGATCCATTTAGCATTTACACATTTTCTATGTGCTTACTCATCTCACTTTTTCATATACCCGTCAACCCTTGTTGACCATTTCCACATTTTTACCATTACTATTTTTTTAGTCTATTTGACTTTATCCACATATAAACCGTTTATAGGTTTATTCCATTACACACTTGTTATTTTTTAATTATTCCATTTTACACGTTCCATAACTTTAACACGTTTTTGTCACGTTTAATTATATCACCTACCTCAAAATCCTTTTGTATATTTTAACCTTTTCACTTTTTGATTTAATTAGCACTTAGCTTTACTATTTTATTCCACATTTAGACCCTACATAGGTCATCAACTATAAGCATTCTTCCCCACATTTTCTACATGTCTCATTTTGATTATTAGTAAGTAAACTATCTCATTCTCATCTTTCAATATCATTCTATAACTTTATATTTTTAGACACTTAACTATTTTATATCAAATTTCCACTATACATTTACACGTGTGTTACAACACACAATTAATATTACATTATAACATATTTATTATCCATTAACCTTTAGGTTTACTTATCGCGCTCTATAACTTACAATTACCCCATCTCTAATACCATCATATTGGCTATCCGATTGTAACGCCCAACCCCACAAGGGTAAAGGAATCACAAGTAATGGTGTCATATCAAAGCAAACATATAAACCAAAAGAAATCTTTAACATAAATATGGAAATAATCCAAGTCAAAAGACTTCAATACATAGGTCCCAAATGAAAAATAAACTCCAAATGAAATGTCTAAAACATAAGTCTAAATGGTATCATAATATCAAAGCTAAATCTCTAAGGTAAGTCCACTCAAGACTCATCCCAAAGCAATACTCAGCCCAATGCTTAGATACCGCCATGAAGAAAAGAAAGGGCCGAGCTTACAAAGCCCAAAGGAATGATATACAAAGCAAAAGAATACGAAACGAAAATCGAATACGAAACAAAGTAAAAGAAAGATAGTGAAATCATAGTCTTTTCAAAAGATAATTCGTAATATCGTAATAAGTTTTATAGCTTAACTACCTCAAAGCCCGTAACATATGCCATATCGTAAACATATCATAATCACATAAGGCAACATATTTGTAGGGAGACCTACCAGAGTTATGAAGGACGCATGCACGCAAAGATCAATCATCGATAACAAATAGCATATAACAAATAATATATGGCATATAATGATCTAGGATGCATCCATACGCCCACGCATAAATATTCATATCATAATTCAAATTGAGCTCATACAGATAATGAAGGGACGGGCGTAACATCACTCATCGCCTAGAGTCATGTCGAAAGTGCATTCACGACACGGACATGGAACCCCATGACTAGTTATATTTGGCTCGGGTGTCAACTATCGAATCAAATAAGAATGTCATAACCGATATAGATCATATTTTATCAAACGTTTAATCATATTTTCAAAATCAAAGCCTTCATATCATATAGTTCAAAATCGATGTTTTATGATTCAAAATCAAAGTTCGTATAAGCAATACCAAATAAACACATTAGGTTCATAGCAAAGGTTTAGGAAATCCTAATATGAAAACGAAAAGAAACTTCATACGAAACCTTTATCGAAAAGGTCGAATATCCGTACCTTATTCAAAAGCAAAAGATCAAAAGTCAAACAGGAAGCAAAGAATTACTCCTTCTTCACGTAACCTATATACATTAATGTCGATATATTATTAATGATTCCATAATCTTCACAATGATCCTTTTAATATTTTAGGTTTCCATATTTAAATAAGACTTAAAGATTTTAATACTAATATAGTAAATTAGGGTTTATATATCTTTATTAACGCTTAGGGTTTTCATTCTTTAATGTCTCATTAATATTCATTAGCTTACTTGTTACGCCTTTTAATGACTAATTACTTAACCTAACTCACACATAATACTCTTTCCTTTTTATGTTTCAACGTAAATGTTTATGATTTTATGTGACATATAAGTTACTCATTACTCTTATTAATTACGATTTACTCTATTAGGGTTTAACATAACTTATTAAATTAGCATATCAAAACTAGGGTTTATGTTTAACATAACCTTTACTTAATTAATGTGCCTTCAAATCTCATATGTATGTTTCGGTTCATCTAGGGTTTTCAATATTAGGGTTTACACTAGTATTAGCTCATCTAAATACTTTACTTATTCAAGTCATTGTTATAATCATTAGTCAAAAGCTACACATGTTTCGGATCTAAATCATAAGATTCGCCCTCATTAAAACAACACAAACATAACTCGATCCAATATTACATCTTACGTTACATGTTTCTTATTAATTAGAAGTTAAATGAATTAGGTTTCTTATTGTTTTGTTTCACCATTCTCGGTCACAAAAAGAAAAGAAGAAAACGCGACGAAACAATTATAACTTAACATATACGTATAAGGTACGTTAAAGGAAAACAAATAAACGATATACCTTCAATCGTTGAAGCAAAATCAACACCAAGGGTATTTGTTCGAGTCTCGCCGAGCAAGGAAGAAAAAGAAAAGAGAGAGCAAAATAACTAGGGTTCCAATTTAATGATTATGTGTTGTATTTATAGTTGTAGTATTTGAGTTAGAATAGGAAAGTAATTGGGTTTGGGTTGGGTTTAGTCCAACCGTCACCATCCCTCGCCACCATGGGCTTCGCCTGGCTCACGAACACAAACCAAACGCGACTCAAATCATTTACTTAAACTTTAACTCTTCGTCGCACTCAAATCAATTACGCAATATACTTTAATTAGGTTTTAAATATTCGCAAGTTAATCTTTTATTTCTTTAAGTGTTAGAAATATATTTTACGTATTTTATAATTTTTTGTTCCAAGGGTATTTTAGTCTTTATTCGGATTTTAAATTTTCGTGTTTTACAATTCTTCCTCTAAAGAAAAATTTTCGCCCTCGAAAATTGAATAAAACGAAATGAAATGAAAACGAAAACGAAAACGAAACGAAATGAGAACATACCAAACTATTCAAAGAAATGAGGATAACTTGCACGATCGACCTCGGTTTCCCAAGTAGCCTCACGCTCCGGATGATTCTTCCAAAGAATCTTAACGAATGGAATAACTTTATTCCTCATAACTCTTTCTTGTCTTTCCGTAATAGCTTCGGTTCTTCGATAAAGACATATCGGATTGAATTTGATCAAACGGATAAGAAGCAACGGTAACGGATGATAGTTGTATCCCTTAGAGTGATACATGAAAACGCCATGAACATGCGATAACCGAGGCGGAAGTGCTAAACGATACGAAACTTCTCCTATATCGCTCCAAAATCTCAAACGGTCCAATAAATCGAGGACTAAGCTTGCCCTTGATTCCAAAACGCTTCACACCTCTAAACGGCGAAACTTTCAAAAACACACGATCTCCAACCCGAAATTTAAATCACGACGATGCTTATCAAGATAACTTTTCCGACGAGACCTAGCTTCCTTCAATTTCTCTCTAGCCACGCCTACCTTCTCATTAGTGATCTCGATCATTTCCGTCCTCAATCAAACGCCACCTACTTCATCCCAACAAATAGGTGCTCTACACTTCCTTCCATAAAGAAGTTCAAACGGTGCCGCTTTAACGCTAGCATGCCAACTATTGTTATAAGCAAACTCTACTAAACACAAATATTCGTCCCAACTACCACCCATTCTAAAGCACAAGCCCTTAGCATATCTTCTAAGGTCTCAGATAGTCCTCTCTCGACCGACCATCCGTTTGAGGATGAAATGCCGTACTAAAATTAAGTCGAGTACCCCAAGCTTCCCGCAAACCCTTCCAAACGAGAAGTAAAACGCGATCTCTATCGGACACAATAGATGTCTGAGTACCATGAAGTCTAACGATCTCTTGTCAAAAATCTCCGCCAATTTACCAATACCATAATCCTTCCCGATTGGCAAGAATGAGCGATTTGGTTAGTCGATCAACAACCACCCAAATCGCATCATGCTTCTTCCTAGTAAGAGGTAACCCACCACAAAATCCATAGATATCTTATCCCACTTCCATGTTGGAATCTCCAATGGTCAGAATAATCCACTAGCCCTCCGATGTTCAATCTTAACTCACGACAAATCATACACTTCGACACAAACGCCGCCACATCTTGCTTCATACCGCTCCACCAAAAGTATCGCTTCAAATCCCTATACATCTTGGTAGAACCAGATGAATAGTGAAAGGAGAACTATGAGCTTCACCATAACTTTCTCAATGGCACCGATCATTGGGAACACAAAGCCTATCTCCATACCATACAATACCGCTATTATCAACCTTAAACTCCGCTCCGCTTACCTTCTTCAACATTTTGCACCACGGCCCACAACACCGTCATCTTTCTCGAGCTTCCTTAATTTGCAGATAAGGTTCGACTCCACCTTCATACTAGCCCAAGATCCATCAAAACCTCGCACACACAACTCAACATCCAAACTCTCTAAATCACGCAAAATCCTAGGCTCAATCTTGATACTGCAAGAATGCCCGATTTCGCTAAGGCCAAGAACTACGTTAGCCTTACCGGATGGTAATCGAATGTTAGTGTCATAATCCTTAAGAAGTTCTAACCATCTTCTTTGTCTCATGTTAAGTTCCTTCCGAGTGAAAATATACTGAGACTCTTATGATCGCTGAATATATCACACGCCTCCATACAAGTAATGTCTCCAAATCTTCAACGCAAACACCACCGCAGCCTAACTCAAGATCATGAGTTGGGTAATTCTCCTCATAAGGTTTTAGCCGCCAAGCATAAGCTATTACCTTCCCATGTTGCATCAAAACACACCCTAATCCTTTCTTAGATGCATCGTCAGAGATTTGAAATCCTCCCGAACCAGCTTGGAAGAGTCAAAATAGGAGCCGACACCAATCTCCGCTCAATTCTTCAAAACTCTTCTCTCGCTCATCCGTCCATACAAACTTTTCACCTTTTCTCATCGGTTGGGTTAAAGGCAAAGCTAGACGAGAGAAACCTTCAACAAAACGCCTATAGTAACCAAAGAAGTCCAAGAAAACTCCCGACCTCGCCATCGTCGAGGTCTTGGCCATTTAGTGATAGCCTCAACTTTAGACGGATCCATGGTTATACCATCACCGACACGATATGACCAAGGAAAGCAACTTGTCTCAACCAAAATTCGCACTTCAAAATTTGGCGACAACTTCTTCTTCCTCAAAATCTCCAAAACTATACGAAGATGTTCTTCATGCTCTTCTTCGCACTTAGAGTAAACCAAAATATCGCCGATGAAAACAATAACGAACTTGTCGAGAAACTCATGGAAAACACGATTCATCAAGTCCATAAACACAAGAAAGCGCATTGGTCAAACCAAAAGGCATAACGAGAAATTGTAATGACCATATCCGTACGAAACGCGGTCTTAGGAACATCTTGCTCCTTCACACGAATCGATGGTAGCCGCACTCGTGTCAATCTTCGAAAAGAACTTAGCTCCTTGCGCTTGATCAAACAAATCGCCTATACGCAAAGGATAACGGTTACGAATAGTAATACGATTGAGTTCACGATAGTCGATACATAGACGCATGCTTCCATCCTTCTTCTTCACAAACAAAACAGTGCACCCTATGGAGAAACACTAGGCTTAATAAATCCACTTTCTATCATCTCTGCGCTTGTTCCTTCAACTCCTTCGCCCTACAAAAAGCACGACACGGAGCCTTCAAATCGGTTCAAGACTGTGAATTAACTCAATGCTAAACTCAACTTCTCGAGCCGGGAAGTCCAGTAGTTCATCCGAAAACGCCAAGAAATTCGCAAACAACCGAAGATTATCAATGTTAGACTCTCCAAAGATGTGTCCTTAACAGATGTTAGAAAACCTTGGCACCCATGAGCAATCATGATCCGCGCCTTCATAGCGGAAATGAGCTTAACAGACGGCGGGTCGAGAACCATGATAAACGAATTCAGATGTTTTACGCTCCAAAGATCACCGTTCTAGCATGGCGCCGATTGAAGCTCTATGGTAAGCCAACCAATCCATGCCTAGAATGATATCAAAGTCGACCATATTGAGAGGATACAGATTTGCAAAGCGAATACGATCATCAAAACGAAGAGGACACTCAACATATTTACGATCAATGATCACATGATTTTTCATAGGCGAGAAATCGATAAGTGATTCGTTAACGGTTTGGGCTTCATATTAAGTTTCTTAGCGATGTGATGATATAATAGAGTGTGTGCGCCAAGATCAAATAAAACGAAGACAAAGAAATCATCAATGAAAAGAGTGCCTGTAATGGTACTCAAGTTCGCTCTACCGTTACGAGTAGTAGCATAGACACGCCCAAGAGTAGTCGGCGGCTTGATGTAGTTTCCGTGAACCGCCAATTCTTCTTAGGGCAATCCTTAATCTTGTGAGTAGTGGAACCACAACCAAAACATCCACCAGGGCCTTGAAACACCGCCTCGATGAGCCTTTCCACAAGTAGTACAAATAGGTGGGGTGGCAAACCTCACCGTCTCTCCGTTGACTAGAAGATCCCGACGCACGACCCCGATTCGCTCCTCTAGTCGGGTCGATCCTCGTTATAACGCGGTTATTGTTGCCTTGGTTCGACGATCACCCCATTCCTACCAAGATTTCTATTATCTTGACCCTCGCCTCGTAACGTCCAAAGGTCAAAATTCCTTCCCGATCGACCTCACCGATCATAACTCCTATCCCTTGACCTCTTGAATCATAACTCCTACCGTAGTTTCCTTATAGTCATTACCTTGAGTCCTACCTTGAATCCGATCACCATCGCGACACGCTTGTTAGAACCCGAAACCTCATGAAATATCTCAATGTTACGAGTGCATCATTACAGCCGACACATTCTCATACTCAATATTAAGCAATCGGTCCAACACCCACTTCTTCGGCCCCCACTTGAAGTGCTTAGCTTGACGCCTACCATCTCCAAAGAATCACTCCAACAAAACTCACCAACCTCATAAACCTACTCATGTACTCATTAGAGGTCTCATTATCAAACCGGTAGATCGCCTCGATAATCCTCTCATACCTTTGTCGTCAAAGATCGTGGAAGTAACGGTTATAGAAGATAGTCCAAACTCCGTCCCAAGTACAAGTCACAAGAAAAGCGCCACCTCCTCTTGCTTGTTTCAATGCTTTCCACCAACTCAAAGCATCACCTTCCAATTTGAATGAAGCCAAACGAGTCTTAAATCCATCTCCACAACCCAAGATTTCAAACAACTTCTCAATATGAGTGATCCACCTCGGCCTCAAGAGTAGCAAGAAGGTTAAACGAAAGAGGCTTCACCACCAAACGCCGAGCCAAGTATGAATACCGACGGGTTGATTTCCTCCACCACTACCCAAGCACCATTCGATACGAATGTTGTTGATCACCGCCCATCATCTCGTGTAGTCAAACCAGGAAAAGAGAGTTGAGAGCATTCGCAATCGCAAAGATCCATGTTAACAAAGATCATCATCTCCATCCGCGCCACCATTAGTACGAGTTCGAACCATCTAAACGATTAGCAAAAGAACAAAGGTAAGATACGAAATGGAAGTACGAAGGAATCCTAAAGTCTACCCAAATCCTCACAGTCAAATCCTAAATTCTAAGGTCTCAAACCTAGGCTCCATATGTCACAGTGTCCCGACTACAAGTCGAAACTGGCTCGATGCCATAAATTGTAACGCCCAACCCCACAAGGGTAAAGGAATCACAAGTAATGGTGTCATATCAAAGCAAACATATAAACCAAAAGAAATCTTTAACATAAATATGGAAATAATCCAAGTCAAAAGACTTCAATACATAGGTCCCAAATGAAAAATAATAAACTCCAAAAGAAATGTCTAAAACATAAGTCTAAATGGTATCATAATATCAAAGCTAAATCTCTAAGGTAAGTCCACTCAAGACTCATCCCAAAGCAATACCCAGCTCCAATGCTTAGATACCGCCATGAAGAAAAGAAAGTGCGGCGAGCTTACAAAGCCCAAAGGAATGATATACAAAACAAAAGAATACGAAACGAAAATCGAATACTAAACAAAGTAAAAGAAAGATAGTGAAATCATAGTCTTTTCAAAAGATAATTCGTAATATCGTAATAAGTTTTATAGCTTAACTACCTCAAAGCCCGTAACATATGCCATATCGTAAACATATCATAATCACATAAGGCAACATATTTGTAGGGAGACCTACCAGAGTTATGAAGGACGCATGCACGCAAAGATCAATCATCGATAACAAATAGCATATAACAAATAATATATGGCATATAATGATCTAGGATGCATCCATACGCCCACGCACAAATATTCATATCATAATTCAAATTGAGCTCATACAGATAATGTAAAGGGACGTGGCGTAACATCACTCTATCGCCTCTAGAGTCATGTCGAAAGTGCATTCACGACACGGACATGGAACCCCATGACTAGTTATATTTGGCTTGGGTGTCAACTATCGAATCAAATAAGAATGTCATAACCGATATAGATCATATTTTATCAAACGTTTAATCATATTTTCAAAATCAAAGCCTTCATATCATATAGTTCAAAATCGATGTTTTATGATTCAAAATCAAAGTTCGATAAGCAACAAATCAAATAAACACTTTAGGGTTCATAGCAAAGGTTTAGGAAATCCTAATATGAAAACGAAAAGAAACTTCATACGAAACCTTTATCGAAAAGGTCGAATATCCGCACCTTATTCAAAGCAAAAGATCAAAAGTCGAAACAGGAAGCAAAGAATTACTCCTTCTTCACGTAACCTATATACATTAATGTCGATATATTATTAATGATTCCATAATCTTCACAATGATCCTTTAATATTTTAGGGTTTCCATATTTAAATAAGACTTAAAGGTTTTAATACTAATATAGTAAATTAGGGTTTATATATCTTTTATTAACGCTTAGGGTTTTCATTCTTTAATGTCTCATTAATATTCATTAGCTTACTTGTTACGCCTTTTAATGACTAATTACTTAACCTAACTCGTCACATAATACTCTTTCCTTTTTATGTTTCAACGTAAATGTTTATGATTTTATGTGACATATAAGTTACTCATTACTCTTATTAATTACGATTTACTCTATTAGGGTTTAACATAACTTACTAAATTAGCATATCAAAACTAGGGTTTATGTTTAACATAACCTTTACTTAATTAATGTGCCTTCAAATCTCATATGTATGTTTCGGTTCATCTAGGGTTTTCGAATATTAGGGTTTACACTAGTATTAGCTCATCTAAATACTTTACTTATTCAAGTCATTAAGTTATAATCATTAGTCAAAAGCTACACATGTTTCGGATCTAAATCATAAGATTCGGCCCTCATTAAAACAACACAAACATAACTCGATCCAATATTACATCTTACGTTACATGTTTCTTATTAATTAGAAGTTAAATGAATTAGGTTTCTTATTGTTTTGTTTCACCATTCTCGGTCACAAAAGAAAAGAAGAAAACGCGACGAAACAATTATAACTTAACATATACGTATAAGGTACGTTAAAGGAAAACAAATAAACGATATACCTTCAATCGTTGAAGCAAAATCAACACCAAGGGTATTTGTTTGAGTCTCGCCGAGCAAGGAAGAAAAAGAAAGAGAGAGCAAAATAACTAGGGTTCCAATTTAATGATTATGTGTTGTATTTATAGTTGTAGTATTTGAGTTAGAATAGGAAAGTAATTGGGTTTGGGTTGGGTTTAGTCCAACCGTCACCATCCCTCGCCACCATGGGCTTCGCCTTGGCTCACGAACACAAACCAAACGCGACTCAAATCATTTACTTAAACTTTAACTCTTCGTCGCACCAAATCAATTACGCAATATACTTTAATTAGGTTTTTAAATATTCGCAAGTTAATCTTTTATTTCTTTAAGTGTTAGAAATATATTTTACGTATTTTATAATTTTTTGTTCCAAGGGTATTTTAGTCTTTATTCGATTTTAAATTTTCGTGTTTTACTATTATCATACATACATTTATAACAATCGGTGAGATATTACCTCATTTATAATCCACACATTCTCTATGTGTTTATATGTCTCATTCTGACTTTCACTTGTCAACTCTTCGTTGACCAATTTCAACTCTTATACTATTAGAGTTTTAATCTATCCAACTTTCCATATATAAACCTTATATAGGTCATCAACTACAACCTCTCATTAGCATTCATCTATTCTTCTTACATATTTTAAACACGTTTTATTAATCGACACTTCTGTTATATTAGTCATTACTAATGGGGAACAATAGCCGTGTTATAATAATTTCAAAGCAACATCTTAATCTCATACATACTTCATCTTATCTAACTATTAGCGTTTAAGCTATACCAGTTCTTCTCATCATTAACATAACAATGTGCTTAGTCCACTTTCATAACTTCCATAACATTAAGCGCTTAGTAATGTATGTATCAACATCTATTATACCGTGCCACATCATACCATTCCACACCAACATACTTTGCATTTAAGTTCTCTTATCTTGTTTTTAATACCACTTATTGACCTTCACTAGATATGACTTATTATTGAGACCCTATGTTGATCATTATTAACACATAGCTCATACATGCCAAATATGAGTCAAGTCTCTATAAACCATTACTCGACTCATCACATCATTTCTTATGCTCATACTAGACTCATCGACACCACTCAAGCGCACGGTGTGCATATTACATAGATACAATTTCATTCCACTCTAGACTTACACTACTTACATCTCAATACTAGAAAACACTTTTATTACTTAATTCACTTACTAACCCATCTCTAATACTACTTACCAATTTAAATCTTATTTTGCCATTTCTACCCTCTATATCACACAACCTTAGGTCAATCACTTATACGTTAATCTCATCACTTACACACATCTAGTCCTCCATAGGTTCACATCATATATATCCCTTCGCTACGAGTAAGCATTCACCTCACTTGTCGTCTTAGGCTATATAGAACCTATTACATAAATTCTCCACAACTTTAACATATACTTAAGAAACTTTTAAATCCCATAAACCTATCATTCACATCATTATTAAATGATTATCAACACTATTGAAACGTAACCTAATCCCTTACTTACACATCTTCTGTCTAACATGAACTCATTTCTTACATTTAACAAACTATTCATTGCGTGGTACAACTAAGCAATCATATCTAACCTACTATTTCTATGTTTCACCAATTATTCATTATTCAACATTTCTTAGACTATCATTATCCCGTTTTCTCTTCTGTTTGTTCTTAGCACTCTCAATCGCTCACATTTACATCCAATGACCCAAGTGGGTCATCACCTCTTCATCTTTCACAATTTTCATTTCTTAACATTTGATCCATTTAGCATTTACACATTTTCTATGTGCTTACTCATCTCACTTTTTCATATACCCGTCAACCCTTGTTGACCATTTCCACATTTTTACCATTACTATTTTTTTAGTCTATTTGACTTTATCCACATATAAACCGTTTATAGGTTTATTCCATTACACACTTGTTATTTTTTAATTATTCCATTTTACACGTTCCATAACTTTAACACGTTTTTGTCACGTTTAATTATATCACCTACCTCAAAATCCTTTTGTATATTTTAACCTTTTCACTTTTTGATTTAATTAGCACTTAGCTTTACTATTTTATTCCACATTTAGACCCTACATAGGTCATCAACTATAAGCATTCTTCCCCACATTTTCTACATGTCTCATTTTGATTATTAGTAAGTAAACTATCTCATTCTCATCTTTCAATATCATTCTATAACTTTATATTTTTAGACACTTAACTATTTTATATCAAATTTCCACTATACATTTACACGTGTGTTACAACACACAATTAATATTACATTATAACATATTTATTATCCATTAACCTTTAGGTTTACTTACTGCGTTCTATAACTTACAATTACCCCATCTCTAATACCATCATATTGGCTATCCGATAGCCATTCACGTAATAAGACCATGAGTTGGTCATTAACACAACACAAGTCATACCCTATCTTATTCAAGTCTCATTATGGTTTCTATGACATGGAATCATTCAACCACTCTCCGTTCTCCGACACTATCCAAAGTGTACATTTTCCTATCACTTAACTCGCTTAGTCTAATGTGGACTCTCATTACACATACCGCCTCATATTCTAAGTCAAAAATCTTACTACTATCAACTTCTAATCATGCCATCTATAGGACGTCAATCCATATATCTCATCATGCATATCATAGCAATATTCTAACACATAACCACACAAGCATATCTCATTCATTGATAATCTAATCATCTCTATTCATAAAATCCGCCATGGACCTACATTAATTACATGATAATACTATATTACCCGATTAATTTCCTCTAAACTTCACATAGCTCACATCATTTAAACCAAAGCTTTATAGTGGAAACCTAATTACGCACCTAATTCTAAAACTCTATAGTGGGAAACCTATAACTTAGACACATACATTTCCGCTTTACTTAATTCCGCAACAAAAAGTGGTTTAAGACTAGGCAACCTATAGTGGAAACCTAATTCACTTAAACCGAAGCTCTGATACCAAGTTGTTACGCCCCGATTCTGGATTTGACCGAAAATTACTCAAAATTTAAAAACTTTGACACGGAACGTTTAACTATCACTTTAACTCTTCAAAGAAAAACAAAACTATAACTATTTACCCTTGACAACCCTTTTATAACATATAGTTGTTTACCCTTTCAAAATAATGACCCAAGATTACAATAAAGCCTCATTTATTTGCTGTAATAAGGGTTGACGCCGTCACCTTAAATCTGCGACGCCGTCACCCTTAAAGCACATTTTCAAATTTAACACGTGACGGCTCAGAGAACTTATAACCCGACGGCATCAGGTTCTAAACGCGACGCCGTCGCTCTTTGAAATGCGACGCCGTCCGAGATTCAACATAGCCTGACGGCTCAGAAGGTTTTTAACCCGACGACGTCAAGCTTTAAACGCAACGCCATCAAGAGCCCAGACCTGCACATTTGACAGCAAAACTGCACAACCAAACTTGACTCCTTTCAACCAAATTAACACTTGAACATTTTTAAAATAACAAAAGACCTTACAAACTATGACTAAACCAACCATGAGGTATTTTAATACTTATTTGACCCGTCCAACCCAAAATGGGTAGAAATACAATTAAATCCAAACACTCCAAATACTATGACACATACTTATTGATTGAAGATACTTTTGCAAAACTGTAAAAGATTCTCGGGGGTACAAACTCATCACACGAGCTCGGTATCTACCTAGCTCCTATTATCACATATTACCAACTTCATTAATCAATTCGCGATCCAACACTCATTCCAAGCCATAACACCTCCGACAATCATGAACCTACAAGAACATGGCAACTATAACATGTAAGCGATAACGCTTAGTAAGTAATTGGATAAAACATGATTAATATATATATACATTCTTATAACGTCACAACCACATAATCCTAACACACAATTTATCAATTAGCACATAAAACATATAACCCATACCTTAGCCATTCAATAATTCCAAGATATATCTATAACCACTTAACACAACATTAATCGCATACTATAACATTTTCATATTAACCATATAGTAACCAAGTTACTTACCTTAGCTAGCCAAGCTAAGCTATTATGAGATTATCATCATCTTCCATTATCTCCATCATCAACACCATCCAAAGCTAACATCCTTAACACATAATAAAATTATACTTAAACATAAACAATAAACTATAGTCATGGTTTACACAACTATTTAGCTTTCATAACATCCTCTAATCATCACATAATCATATATTGATTATATGATGATTTACCCACAAATTATCCACTTTACCCATAATAAGATTCCTCTAAGATTACTATAATTTCTCCTTTTAACCAAACCTTATGATCATAACATGATCATATCAATTTACCCAATTACTTCAATTAAATAGAAAGGGTTTCACCCAATTACACTATAATATCTTAATTAGTGTTTAAAACCACAATTACCCAAAACCCCCAACTTGGATACATGAACCCTAACTCTTCAATTCACAATTAATTACAATTAGAGATACTTACTTGCACAAGAGTGATAGAAACTAGTTTATTAGTTGATTGGAAACACTAATCCCATCCCAATTGAGCATCATTCTTGACATCATTTTTCCATCTCTTTTCTAAACCGACTTCCCTAATCTCCTGAACTTTGAGAAGCCTAGCTTAATATACTTGTAGCTTTCTTCATTGTAAAGTTATATTACTATTTGGCACTTTTGGTCCTTCAAGTTCCTTTCCTTCTATTTTGGCCACAAGATACTTATTTCAAGTTTACAATGTGGCAACTTAAGTCCCCCTCATTTATATAACTATAACATAACATTTAAAAATTATTAGTTTGACTATCGGGTCAACTAGTCAATCCCGTCAAGTCTTTAGACCATATTCATCTAGGGTAGGGCCTATTTGTATTTCGGGATACGGGTGTAACACCCACTTTTTCATTGAACATGTAAATGCGGTTTTGTGTTTGTCGTTTATACTAATCTTATAGCTAAGACACCGCAAAGGTGATGCTTCGTGGCACATGGATCCCCGCCTGTGAACAAAGGGAAGCAATCATCTAGGGGGAGCCATTGGAAGCTATGGAATTCGTACAATTGGTCTACATTTACAATGGTATTGACATCAAGTGCATACCAACGAACTCTTTTGATTCGATAAAAGAGGGAGAAGAAAGCAAAAGCCAAATGAAGATAGAGATCAAGATCTTCGTCAAAATTACATATGACCAAAAAAGCATCAAGCATGGCTAGCTACATTACCAAGAGTTGAATAATCAAAGACTTTCAAAGCTAGCAAGTTCAAGACGTAAGCCTAATCAATGGCGGTCTTCATAATGCTTCATAGTAATTTTGTTTGCTTTCGTAATAATATTTGTCATCAGCAGAGATATTGTTGGTCCAAATTATGGCCAACGTCTCCTTTATGTTTTAATGATAACAAATATATATTAGAAAACATTTAAAATCATGAACGATAGCCCAAAACCAAAAATGCTCCATCAACAGACATGGCGGGCCAGCGCCGGGGGCTGGTTTGTGCGCTTTCGGTTTTTCCAGGTCGCTTTTCTTCTTACCCGACTAAAGTAGGTCTTTCAATAGAGTTTCGTACATGATATATAAGATGTTTGATAAACTCGCAATAAGATTTGGACTTAGAGAGATGAACAAAACAAGTCATCCCATTTTACAAAACGCCAACTCAAAATGTTTTTTTAAAAGCCATTAGCCAAGGCCAAAATGTTTTTCTCAAACCTAGGAGAATCATACTTTCACTAAACCATCAAATGAAAGTATTCAAGTGACCATAATCCTTACGTTTTTCTCTACTAATTACGTAACGGATTTACTCCCTTATTGGTCAATTAAGTCAATGTCACTTTGCGTAAACACAACTTTGCCTCTTTAGGTTAATGCTTTACTTAAAATGCAAAGCACTTATCTTACTTGCATTGACGTGATTAGTGAATATATTAATTGTAGGTTAATTAAGGATTGTGAAATTTGAATTTTTAATTTAAACTTTGAATTTAAATTTTGAGATATTGATAACATCAAATGTGTACTATAAATATCTATCATTTATCCCACTATTGCTCATTTACTATTTGTTTATATCTGAATTTATGCTTAATTTGTTACTTTGGTCATTTTCAGTATTTGTTGAGCAACTTCAGTAATGACACAAAAAAAAACGGGATTTAGAGCATAAATGAAGAATTTGTATGCAACCTGCTAGGAGCATACGACGTATCCACTATTGAAGATACGTTGTATCAATACCTGGAATAATTCACTAAGTATTGGTGACTTAGAAGATATACGGCATATTTAACTCTGGCAATATGTATTATATGAAGCTCTGCAGTCAAAGCACAAGTCAACCGTTGAAGAAATACGGCATATGAAACTCTGACCATACACTGCCGTATTGAAAATCTTATCCCTAGTCCAAGATATCAGGATTCATGAAGAATACTTCGTATCATTATTCAACAATACGCGTATTTAAATATACGCTCGTATATGTTGGGAATATTCTTTCTTATTCCCCACTCAAGGTATCCTAGAAACGTCGTATCGGTGCCCTGGACAGAACAACATAAATAGAACACCCTCATACGGGCTTTACATATAATTTTTCACCACCACAACCGAGTTCAAGCTTCATCCCACCAAGACTTCAGTCCCTAACGTCAATAGATCAATGAATGTTGTTGGGTAAAAACCAAAGTCCGTATATTGTACCTAGTCAATGGATCATGGGTCATGGACTTTGGTTTTTACCCATTACTTTACCCATTACAATATATATACAAAGTATATATGTACATTTCTATATTATGTAAACACTAGTTGTTATACATATGCATTTCTATAAGATGTAAATAATATTACTTGTTTAGTGTTTATATAAAAATGTCTTTGGTTTTATATAACTTAGTTACTAAACATGTTTTGATATGGTTTAAATATGTTTAGTAAAAGTGTGTTAGTAAACTATTGGCTCGAACCTTTTACGTATTTTATTTGTTTCGTTAAAATGATTTTACGTTTGTTATCGACAAAACATTAGAAGATCGTAAATTATAAATAAACGTTTTTATGGTTTATTTGTATTAACAATCTCCCCCTTTTTGTTGATGACAAAAAATAAGATTATTTTAAGAAGAAAATAAAATTCATAAAAATTTGAATTGGAGTTTTTACTCTCTTCTCCCTTTTTTTGTTGAAACAAAAAGAGCGTCGAAAATAAACTAACACATTGTTTTGAGAAAAACGTATAAAAAGTAATAATGTGAAAAATAGAGAGTAAGAGGAGAGAAAGATTCTCGTCTTAGCTCCCCCTTGACGGATGCTTCCCTTTGTTGA
The DNA here is from genome assembly GCA_022545495.1 of Chrysanthemum lavandulifolium. Lineage (NCBI taxonomy): Eukaryota > Viridiplantae > Streptophyta > Magnoliopsida > Asterales > Asteraceae > Chrysanthemum > Chrysanthemum lavandulifolium. The sequence goes on along the minus strand of CM040241.1, from coordinate 129,123,542 downwards.
GGGAGTCAAGTAATTAAGAAGACTAAGCGAGTGAGTTGCAATTATGTTTTCAAATGGTTTCGTCTTTTACGAAATGCTCCCCCTTGACGAGTGCTCCCTTTTGAGGAGGACGTCAAGTAGTATAGAGAAACCTAATGTATTGCAAACGTTTTTGCAATGCTTTGCTTTGACGAAAAGCTTCCCCTTGTTGAGGGTGTCAAAGTCTTCATGTGTATTTTGAAAATCTACAAAACAAAGGTTAGAAAACAAGTATATGGTGCATAATTTCCTGCAATTGAGATTCATATTAGTGATAAATAAGGTTTCTGTTGCACGGATCCCACGGATCCTTCCTGTGAGGGATCCGTCTAGGCAAAATTGAGGGAACCGTGTACCTACATTCTTTTGACAGCAATGTAGATATAACAAGTGATGTTAACATCAAAAAGAGCTATGTATTATAGCACCAAACATATTCTCATAAATATATAGCATACAACATATAATTTCATTCAATAAAACACGAGAAATGATATATGATGCAGGTTTTACTGACTAGGTTTTAATATTTATAAGTGTCTCGTTTACCTATGGTCTACCTTATGCACTAACGGGCAGTGTACCCGATCGTGTGTAGTTTAGTAATCGGTAAAACCGAGGTCGTCCCAAGAGCTATGTGAGCGGATTTTAATTAAGTCTAATGTCATTGGTTTTAATTGGTTTAAAGTTGAAATGATTAATTAACTAATAAAAGAAAGAAAATAAAGGCAAGGGTTGTGATCAATAGAAGAAGTTTGCTAACCTAGTTACTCATCCTATCAAGTTATGTTCACGCCTAATTACTTCCAATTACTTCAGTGGGGTTTAGGTCGCTAGGACAAGATTTGGTCGATTCGTCCTAACCTATCGCCAAAGGTTTCCACCGAGATCAAGCTACTACCCTTGAAAGTCCAGTTGTTTTAGTCCCCAAGCCAAGTCATTAAGTACCGCTACATGCAAGATTCATAACAATGAGTGCCGGACGCTAGCATCTTCGACACTCATCCCTAACTTCTTAAGTTCATCCAAACGGCATGTGATCATTTGGTCGGTTCACACAGTGAAGAATGGTCGTCGGTTGGTCAATTCTTACCCTTCCCACTCGCCTACCTACTTAGGTTCGGTTGGTCAATTCTCTAAGCAACTAGACACTACCGCCATTCAAAACTACCAAACCGTGGTAGCTACCAACAAACTATGCATGCATACACTAGAAACAATTATACGGAAGCAATGTAAACATAAACATAACAATTTAAGAATCATAACTAGGCTAGCATCGAGGTGCTTAGCGATCATATTAATCAAACAATCAATTCAACGCTTGACATAATGAAATACATTAATTGAAAGTAAATGATAAATCGCTAATGCTTATCGTTAGGGAGTGATTTCTCCTTGAGATGGCTCCGTATGCTCCTCAAGATCGCCTTCGCCCCTACACACGCTTCTCGCTTTGTGTGTGGAGTGAATGATGAGAAATGCGAATTTAGGGCTGGTATTTATAGGCCAGATCTAGTTACGGTGTAACTTAAGTTGAGAGTTACGCCGTAACCTATACAAATCCGTAATAATGCTCTAGATAAAGCTAGTTACGGTGTAACACATAGAATGAGTTAGGCCATATCTTCAATATACGTTACAAAATCATGATTACGTTGAAAGATTTACGGCGTAGCTTGCAGCGGCGTGTAACATCATTTGACCTAATTAGTTACGGCGTAATCCTAAGATGGAGTTACGTCGTAATCTGCTGTTGAGTTGGTCTTATGAGTCACGCTTTTGTTACGGCGTAATGTGAGAGAGGAGTTATGCCGTAATTACTTCATAATGGGCATACTATCATATATCTTCAATAAACTCTCCAAATTGACGTCTCATTAGCTCCAATGCTCGTAAATTACCTGAAAGTGAAATATAGAGGAAAACAAGCGTAAATCCATATAAATGATATAAAATACGAGCATTATCGGGGGACATTGACACTTAATATTCATGACTATTTAATGTTATCAAATATCCCCTCACTTGAACTCTACTTGCCCTCATGTAGACCTTATTAGATAATTCCTAAAAAGATATCTCCCATTACCTGGAAAATATGAGTTTAAAAATCCCTTATGTTAGAATAAAACAAAGTCGAACACCTCACGAAATGGGAAGAAAACACTCAAATCTCTCAACTATTCTAAGTGTGAATTTCGGGGTGATCACTCAACGCACAGTCATAGCATGTATTCTATCATTAGCTTGGCGGTTACATAAATCTCCACCACTAGAGTTAAGGACTAAAGAACTCTCGAAGGCAATATGGGTAGACACGACAAAGTTTAACGGTGAATTGTCATTACTAACATGTCACGGCGAAGTGGACAAAATCAATGATACATGACCAAATCCATGGCCAAGACACCAAAGATTGCTCGCTTCATCACCTAGACACGCTTCACGACTAAAGGGTAGGATTAGACATGGGATATAATTGGTGTAAAGTAACAATAACAAGCAAATAGTCTAAACCTATAACCAAGTCATCACCGCTTACCATTCATCCAAAGTTCAAGTTTCAAGGCTAAAAAATCGGATCATGATATATCAAGTAGATGTGCCATTAGAGGACGTCATGATGGGCACATTACCTTTTCTTCAACTATTGGCGCAATGATTGCCAACTTCATTCTTCAATTGTGACCGAGGTGGCCTCCTCGATACTAAATCTATGATGAGCTCTTAAACATAGTGCTTATAATTTCGCACTTTACAATCAACAAATAACTATATATATATATATATATATATATATATATATATATATATATATGGAAAGGTTCTTTCGTAACCAAGAAAAGGTCGAGAACTGCGAGAACCGTAATCAACCAATCGATTTTTTGAATATTTATTTTTATTATTTAATTCAAAAGGGTATGATAGTAAAAATATATTTTTTATTTCTTTTTTGAATTTTTATATTAAATTCGTTTTTTAAGAAGTCCCTAAATTTTAGGTAATTAAAAGTATTTTTAAAATTATTTTTTTCAGTTAATTTCGTTTTTCATCAATTACAATTTTCCAGTTAACTTGTTTTTTTCTTTTTTGGCAACATTAGTAACATATTTAAACTTTTGCAACATACGTGTTTTGAAAAGATATGAAATACATATGTGTTTTTCCTTAAGTAGGCAAATGCATATGTATTTCGAGTGTTTAATAGTATAAATTTCAAAAATTCAGTGAAATCTGAATCACGCAACAACATTGGTTTCGCTAAATTAAACAAGTTTTCCATCTGACAAACTTTATGATTATATAAAAATCTATTCGATTACAATATGTAAAACATACTGTATACGAAAACCAATGATGTACATATGTGCATTCTCTTGAAGATAAAACTATTTACCTATGCATATCATAAAATTTTATATTGATATACAACTTAAATTACATAAAAGAGAAAAAATAATGACAACTAGCACTACTTTTTTAGTTGTATGTGGAGTAAATACATGTGCACAAACCATTTATCGATCATCAAATACACCGTCTTCGAGTGTATACATGTGCAAGAACCGTTTCTTCATCAACAAAAGCACCATTATTCGAGTATGTAATGAGCATAAACCATTCATCGAATATATCATGCTGAGTTTGTGAATGTAAGTGTGCAACGAACATTTTCATAAGCTAAATACATGTGCAAGAGACAGAACACATGTGCAGTCTCGAACCAAGTACGTGTATTTTCATCGTCTTTATTCACCAGGTACCCATAGTCTTGAGCCATGTAAATTTATTTTTAACGTCTTCGATTTCATCATCGTCTTCAACAAATCTACAAGTATATCCAAACATAAAAAACAAATTGGTTAGAACCAACAAAAAAAAATACACATACAGAAGATTTAAAACTAATATCTCTGTGCAAAATAGTACACCTCGTAAACAAACACGAATAAAAATACATGTGCATAATGTTACTACTGTTATTGCCGTCGAACAGAGATCTAATGTTACGAATGCTACTGCTGTCAAAAAAAGAGTACTATCACATTAGAAAGCATATGTTAAAAGCTGAAAACAAACAACCGAAGACGAGTAAAATGAGTATCTAAACCTATGATTTGTGCACATATATTTTCAACCATGATATCACATGTATTTTCATTGAATTTATACACACCATAAAACAAATATGCATCCCCTTAAAACATATATTCCCTCCCAGTAAAACACATATGCATTCCCACTAAAACACATATGCAAACTTATAAAAATTTACACAAAGTATATCAATACTGACAAAACAGCACCAGATAACAGCAATGACAGCAGATCTACAAAAAATTCAGATTCATTAAAAAGATATTAGATTTATTTAAAAAGAGATTCGATTTATTAGAAACTCAAATAGTCAAATTTATAAATAAATAAAAACTCTGATTTATAATATAATATAATGATTTTCGGGAAAAAACTTAAAGAAACCAGATTAATAAAAAAAAGGCGAAAGAAAATAAAATTTTATAAAATAATATCAACTCGTGTAAGCACAAATGCAAGGTTGTACTCATAGTTTGACTATGTTTTTACCTCAACTAAAAATTTAAATAACAAAAAAAAAGGAAAAGACATATTGTAATAATTGATAACTGCAACATAGTCAAACTCTACGGTTCGATCATAGATTCAATAATCCACAAAAAAGATTGAGATGAAAATGAATTTAGAAACATAACCTTACATCTGCGATAACTTGACGGCACCATATTCGAAGAAAGCCAAGATAGCAGCGGCTCTTTTTTCACTATTAAAACCGATCACTGGAAGGATTTGATCTCCGATGGATAATGGGTTTGATATACTTACAGATTAAACTAGATCTTCATTTTCAATGATTTTAGTGGTGTTTCTTTATTTTTAGATGGAGAGAAAGTTTAGGATCTGTGATGGAGAGAAAAACAATGATGTGTATATTTTTAAAAGAGATTGAGATCCCACCTATTATTAAGGGACGGTTTATTTTGAATAGTTTTAAAAGTTATGAATATGAAATGACAATATTGCCCATTAACTCTTTAATTAATAATACTTGCTTTTTCACTTAATTACGAAACTGCCTCATCTGTTTATAGCCATTGATCAAATATCTAATGGTTGAGATCGGTTCTCGCAGCTTCTCGACCTTTTGTGGTTCTCAAAATAACCTCACACTATATATATATATATATATATATATATATATATATATATATATATATATATATATATATATATATATATATATATACTTTTTTCGAATCATTTTTTACATAACAACTAAACATAGCATCCCCCACTTGAGATGAACAATATGAGAAATTGTGGGTGTTCAATGATCTTCAAAATATGTCTTCGACGAAAGCGTGATTCCCTAACCTTTCCATTTGAACCTAGAACTTAGGAAAACAATGACTTCCCGATCACAAATAAAGACTACACGGTAGGCTAAAGTGTATGAGTGTATCGAAATAATATATTGGGTGAACAAAATGAAAGGAGTGGCTCGATGGGTTTATCTAGGGTATCTTGCACTAAAGGTGAGTGCAACAAAAGGGTTTAACATGGGGTCGAGAAGTCGAGGTGACTAATCGATAGACACACATGGATAGGTCATTTGGG